>CM053609.1:45594428-45627173 GCA_028646535.1 Procyon lotor
GCCATATAGTACATAAACCAGGTCACATACTCAATTTGTTGATTGCATGAAAAATTATTTTATCAGCAGTAAATCCTTTGACTTATAGCAAAGGTGACTGAATGGAAATACTTGTCACGTAAATCCTATTTTCTACTGACTTCCATTATGTAATTAAAAATATGTCCCCATGGGAGAAAAAAAAAATAATACCCTTAGGAAGAAACTGGTGAGAAACATGGTGACTACCTCCATGAAATACTGAACAATGTACAAAAAAGACATATTAAGTCTAGAGGCTATTAGCCTTCGTTAGTTATTTTCATTTCTTGAGACCTACTTCAATAAATATTTGGTGAATAATTCAAAAGAGTCTCCATTTCATTATAGAAGTCTGTTTTTATATTTAAACTGTTACTGTAATTGAAGTTTCTGAGCTGACATATCTGGGTGAATAACGTCTAAGCTAAACTATTGGACAAATCCACCCAGAAAAAGCCTTGTTCCCTTCTCATCATCATCTGTGATGACGTATTCAAATTTGGGGTAAAAAGAAAACATGACTTTATGCCAATTACATAAGGCATTTAGAAGAAATTCATTTCTATCTGAATGTAAATTGCCCAGTCTGGCATCTATCAGTCTCCCGTCAGTTTAATCTTGTGTTATTTGCTGCATTCAATGTGAAAATGTGTTCTCCAGATTTCCCTTTAAAACAGGACTTGTTGCCCCATCTTTCAGGAAAGGGCCTCCAGCTTTGAATTCCTTTAGGGTTTGCCTCTGTTGTGGAACCCTTCATCATTCAAGGGCATACACTTCCTGAGGCAACTCACATCCAATAATGTAATAAGTGAGCATATGGAGGCCTGACTATTTTGGTCCAATCTGGAGCAACCTTAATAGGCCATATGTGATCCAGAGCCATGGTCAAGCTGACTGATCCTTTCCCTAGTCTGTACCTAAGCTTGACTTCTCCCTCTGCCCAACCCTGCTGCTTCCCTTTCTTCTCCACAGTGGTTGATTCCTAATAAACACCCAGTGCCTTCTTATCATTAAATTATTAAAAAACTTCAGTTCCTTGTTCCAGTGTACTCAACCTGCAAAACTGATGTCAGTAGTGACTCAGGAAGCTAAAATATAAGATGGTGTTTTGAACTTGGCTCACTTGGCTCACCAAGTGAGCCTAGCTAGCGATGAGCACCAAGCAGTTGTCCACTTTGTTAAAACTTCCACTCTATTGGTAAAAGAGACTGGTATCTCCAGAGAGCCACGAGTGAAGGCTGGAAAGGGATACTGGTATAAGTGAGGGTCAGAGCTACCTGCTTCTATGGCTTAATTATTCCCTGTAGCTGGCCCACGTTTAATCTCAGTATTACCAGTTCCATCTAACAAATGGACTAACACCTGTAGCATGATTGAATCTGCTGGAGGGTAGAACCTCAAGGGGTAGAGCTGATTGCACCATGGCCTTGACTTGCTAAAGGGCCCTTTTTTGCTCTGGATCCCACTCAAAACTAGCAGCCTGCATGTTATGGTTATGGAACAAATTATGGTCTAGAACAGTTTAGATATAAAACATGTTGCCTACAGAAACCAATAAAGCCTATGTGGCACTGTGCTTCCATCTTTGTGGTAAGGTGTGATAGAGCAAGGTGCCTTTATTTTATAGGAAATTTGTTAGCACTGCTTACTACTGGACTTCTGTAAATTTCACTGAAGCCATAAGTCTCTAAAACTTCATACAGTTTATCTCCCAACATCTGGAGAGCATGTGGCTTGCCAAGGCCTCTAATATAGGAGCCATCCCTTGCTTAGTCTGTCTAATGAGGATTTTTTTTTTTTCAGAATAAAAGAAATTCTCTTTTGAAGTGGGAGATGGACAAATACTGAGTCTTTTTTGTTGGGCACAGGGAGGCCCAGGCTGGGGTTGGGAGAGCAGGCATTTGGTGGTGAGGCTGGTCCCCTCGTGCTAGGGTTGAGCATACTTGAGGAGTTTAAATTAGTTGCTATTATTTAAATCAGGTAATTCAAAATATTGAAAGAATATGAAGGATGATCTGGCTATTGCTGAGCTATATTTTTGCTTTGGAAGGCTAATAAGCTAATATGATTGATCAGTAATTAAGAGCTAAGTGTGAAAGTAGTAGTAGGGTAGAAGATATTGATCACCAGGCCTAGGACTTAATCATAAAAGGACACAATCTTCAAGGAAAGTTAAAGACCCAACCAAGGTAGGTCTGCAATGCCAATGTCACAGTCCAGGATGGGAAAAAATGTATTGACAGATTGTAGGAGTACATCTGAGATGAAGTTCCTGACAATATGAATCCCCAGATTTCCCTGACACTAATGAGCCCGAAGACATGGCCCAACACTCCATATCAAGGTCTAGTATTTTGTAATTGCTTGAAAATTCTACATAGACCTCTCCCCATGTAACCCCTCCCAAATCTGTCTCTGCTCCCCTCCAAGACACTAAGACTATAGCTAGGATTAAAATTAAAATATAATTTAGCTGGATATGTGCTGAGCCTGAAAAGGGCAGAAATGGACTATACCCCCAAAACAGCTGTGGGATTTAGGCAGGATCCCTGCAGGAGCCACGCAAGTATTATGAGCTGGATTTTAAGGGTAATTGATCAAAGGGCAGTGAAACATAAGCTGGAGAAGGGAGTATCTCGTGGTCTTCCAGCACTCTCCTGGGATTAAGAGCTCTTTATACCCTAGCAATGATTCTGGTGATGCTATAGACATACTGGTAGGATGGCTTCTAGAAGCTAAATTAAAAAGAAAAAAGGTAATGTTCCATACATAAGTGAAGTAGAAATGCTAGAATTGCCATGGATCATGGTGGACAAAAGCATTAAGACTCAGAGAAAATGATATGCTTTAGGGGATATAATAATGTAAGAAAACTTACCAGAGAACTGTGCTTCAAAGGAGGACCTGAAGGATACATCATTTACCAAAGCAATATGAAACACAGATAAGTTCCACTTCTGCTTGGGATATAGAAAGCCAGAAGAAAATGTTGCCTCTAACAACCAGGAAAAGTTGGATGATATGCTAAATTATGATGTTTCCTGAGTCCATCAGAAAGCAAGATAACAAGGTAAACTGAATTTCAGTGGGTGATAAGCTCCTCTGGAAAGATACAGGATCCATGTACTCTCTTACCTTTGGCAGAGCCTGTAAGAAGTAAAGGCCATAAAAGCAGAATTGAAAAAAACAAAACAACAAAAAACAACCAATTGACATATTAATTAACTATTAAAAGCTGAATGTCACCAAGCATGACAGTTGAGCATCCCTGGGAGCCCAAACGTAAGGGTGGTCCCCTGTAAGTTCTTTCCCATTGTTTTTAACATGGTGCTTGTGAAAAAGATTAGAGACTAGGTCCAGAGAGCAAGCCCCTTAGTGATGGAGGTCAACAGAGGGTAACTGACTGCTACTGGAAACTGGCACAGAGATCTATCACTTCTAGAATAGGGTAGAACCAAAAAGTATGTCTGCCTCTGGGGGAGAGACGGAAGACCTTCCCACCATCACGTCACAGATGAAGATTGATTACTTCTAAGAGTACAAGGAAAAATACTCTGCTCTTGATTGAGGAGCAGGAAACTCCACTGAGCTCAGGATCCAAGCTGTATCAAAGCTGAGGACTGCTTCTATCAAAAAAGGCCAGGAAATGCTCTCCTAAACAGGATCCACCCTAGATACAAGGCAGAGCTAGGCAGCCACAGAAAGAACAAAGACACTGTGAAAGCTTCACCCAGAAGGCCTACGTGCACAGGATTTGCCAAAGACAAAAATTGAAGCAGGAGAACAGAGAACACTGCCTCTATGAGCTTAGCCCTAAGTAGAAAGTCACAGAAGTTCACCTCGGTGGAAGGGACAAGAGTGTATGGACAGAGGCCCTGCTATGGTACATGCAGAGGACTTCTGAGAGCTGAAACAGAGCAGAAACCTATTGGTACCGTACGTTACACTCTGAAGCAGAAGGGTAACAGCCATCTGCTTTAGAGAAAAGAAAGTTATGATGGGGTGAAAAAAAGCACAAATTCAATTCCAGTTCCTTGCTATATTGACTCACCTCCATCCCTCCAACGTAAACATATTAATGATCCACTCCAGGTGTAAAAACTTTTTACCTCAGTCTCTAATGTTCTTTTATACACAATGTGAAGCATTTAATAAAAACCTATGAGACATAAAAAATAGCAAGAAGAAATAAAATACATTGCCAAGAGATGAAGCAGTAAAAAAATAATAATAATATTCAGAATTGACCCTAATACTGTATCTAGGAGACAGGGACTTTCAAAATACTATGATTAATGTGGTAAAGTAACAGGTGAAAGAGGTGGATAGCATGCATGAAAAGATGCAGAATTTCAGCAGAAAGGTAAAGACTAGTTGTTTATTTTTTTTAAATTTATTTATTTGACAGAGAGAGAGATCACAAGTAGGCAGAGAGGCAGGCAGAGAGAGGGGGAAGCAGGCTCCCCACTGAGCAGAGAACCTGCTGCAGGGCTGGATCCCGGGACCCTGAGATCATGACCTGAGCCGAAGGCTGAGCCTTAACCCACTGAGCCACCCAGGCGCCCCAAGTAAAGACCATTTTTAAAAAATATCAGTGAAAATCTAGAAATAAAAAAAGTCATAACAGATCATTCTTTCTGTGTGTACAAGTAGGACTGGCTATATCTGATTAAAGAGTCATTTAACTTGCAGATCGGTCAATGAAAATTATCTAAACTGAACAAAGAGAAATAGTGATAAAGATAGAATAGAATATTCAACAGCTGTGGTACAATATCAGTCTAATTTGTATGTAATTGAAGTTGCAGAACAAGAATAGAGAATAGGACCAGAAAAAAAAACTAAGAAATAATGACCATTTGGTTTGTCAAAATTTAATAAAATGAGAAAATCCTACATCTCTCTCTTTCCCTTTCTCTCTCTCTCTCACACACACACAAACACACACAGAAGCATATTATACTCAAATGCCTGAAAATCAGAAACAGAAAAAAATCTTGAGAACAGCCAGATAAAAATAAATACACAGAAAGAGTAGAAAGGTAAAAATTATAGCACAATTTTCAGAGGTTATTTTTTTTCAAAACATAAGAAAATAGAGTTATATCTTTAATATGCTAAAATTTAAACAAATAAAAACTGTCAAATCAGAGTTAAAAAATTTGGGGGTATCTTTTAATAAATGAAGGCAAAATAAAAATTTGTTCAGAGAAACAGATGAGAGAATTCACCAGTTGAGAAGAAAATGTTAAAAAAAAAATTTAGATACACACAAAAAAATGAAGAAAGCCATAAATACTAAAAAGATGAATTTGAAAGATAGTTTCCATATATTTAATTGCTATAAAGAATAATGACTATAGTAGCAATGTATTTAGGCAATTACATTTAGCAATAAAATGTATGACAACAATAGCACACAAGATGGAATTAAGAAAAGGGACTTATACCACTGTATAGGTTTTACACTATCTTTGATGTGGCATAATATTATTGAAGTTAGGCTAAAATAAGTGAAAAATGTGGGATGTAAATGCTAAAGCAACAACTAAAAAAATTTAAAAGTATAATTTCCAGGCCAATAGCGGAGATAAAATGAAATAATGAAAATATTATATGCAAAATAAGACAGAAATGAGGGAATAAAAAAGGAACAAGCAACAGATATGACAAATAAAAAACAATTAGTAATATGTTAGATTTATCAGCAAATAAATATAAATGACTAAATACCCCCATTTCAAATGAGGAGAAGATTGAACAAAAATAGAACCAAGACCAAACTACATGTAATCTACAGAAATGCACCTTAAATATAGAGATAAATTGAAAGAGGAAAAATTAAGTAATGTGAAAACATTAAAGACATTGAGAATATCTCTGTTAATATCAGAGAAAGTATACTTCAAAGGAATAAATAATACCAGGAATCCAGAGGGCATCCCATAATGGTAAAATTGTCAATTTAATAAGAAGACATATACAATTCCTAAATGTATACCCATCTAATAACAGAGGTTCCAAATGCACAAAACAAAAAGCAATCAAATTTAAAGGAGAAATAGACAAATTATGGCTGGAGACTTAACACTCCTTTCAGTAATTTCTAGAACAAATAGAAAATCAGCAGGATGGAGAAGCTGCTTCATCAACCAACTTGACATAACTGATGCTTGTAGAATATCCCACCCAAAAATAGTCAACTTTATGTTCTTTATAAGTGTTTATAAGTGTTCAGCAAGAGAGACCATATTCTGGGCCAGAAATTAAGTTTTAATAATTTTAAAAGAATGAAACCATGCATGCAATATCTGCTGTCTGATTACAACAGAATTAAACTAGAAATTGATTGCAGAAGAGATATTTGGAAAATTTCCCAAGAGTTGATAATCAACAAAAATACGAATGCAAGCAACATGATTCCAAGTAACCGAAGTGTTGAGTTAAAAACAAAAACAAAAACATTAAAAGAGAATTTAGAGAAAAATGGGGCGCCTGAGTGGCTCAGTGGGTCAAAGCCTCTGCCTTCGGCTCAGGTCATGGTCCCAGGGTCCTGGGATCGAGCCCTGCATCAGGCTCTCTGCTCAGCAGGGAGCCTGCCTCTCCCTCTCTCTCTGCCTGCTTGTCATCTCTATCTCCCTTTGTGTCAAATAAATAAATAAAATCTTTAAAAAAAAAGAGAGAGAATTTAGAAAATACTTGGAATACAATGAAAATTAAAACAACATATCAGTATTTGGGAAATATAGCTAAAGTAGTGTTTAGAGGAAAATTTATAGTATTAAATATTTTATTAGAAAATAATATATTTAATATTCTACTATAAGAAAGTAGAAAATAAGAGTAAATAAGACTCAAAGAAAACAATGGAACAATGGGAAGGGAAAAAATTACAATAAGAGCAGAAACCAATAAAATTTAATAAAAGAAAGGGAGGGAGAATCAATGAAACAAAGCCTAGCCAAACTGATTAGTAAAAATGAAAAAGGATATGAAAATTATCAATTTTCAATTAAAGTTATCAAGAATAAAGAAGATACCAAACTATAAAACTCCCAGAAGATAATAAAAGAGAAAATCTAGAATGACTTACAGTTTGACAATCACTTTTTAGATACAACATTAAAGGCATGCTCCATGAAAGAAAGGACTGATAAACTGGACTTCATTCAAGTTGAGAATTTCTGCTCTGTGAAAGACGCTATCAATATAATGAAAAGGAATACCACACACTGGGAGTAAATATTTGCAAAAGACATATTTGATAAAGAACTGTTATCTAAAATATACAAAGAACCCCCAAAACTCAACAATAAGAAAATAAACAACCCGATTCAAAATGGGCCAAGGACCTTTGCCAAACATCTAACCAAAGAAGATATGCAGATGGAGAATAAATATGGAAAGATATACCACATCTTAAGTCATAGGGAAATGCAAATCAAAACAATGAGGTGGTACTGCACACCTTTTGCAAATATTTTCTCCCAGTCTGTGGTATTCCTTTTCATTATATTGATAGCGTCTTTCACAGAGCCGAAATTCTCAACTTGAATGAAGTCCAGTTTATCAAAAATCCAGAGCGGTAACAACACCAAATGCTAGCAAGGATGTGGAGGAACAGAACTCTCACATGTTTCTGGTGGGGATGCAGAATGGCCCAGCCACTTTGGAAGGCAATTTGGCAGCCTCTTACAAAACTAAACATAGTCTACCAAACAATTCAGCATTAATTTTCCTTGGTGTTTACCCAAAGGAGTTGAAAACTCATATCTAAAAAACTCCTTCCCTCCAAACAAAACAAAACAAAACCTGCACACAGATGTTTATGACAGCTTTAGTCCTAATTGCCAACCAAAATTTGAAAGCAACCAAGAGGTCCTTCAGTAGGTGAATGCATAAACTCTGGTACATCCAGACAATAGAATTTTGTTCAGCACTAAACAGAAATGAGCTACCAAGCCATGAAAAGAATTTGAAGGAAACTTAAATGTACATTACTAAGGAACCTATTTGAAAAAGATACACACCACAGGATTCCAACTGTGTAACATTCTAGAAAAGTCAAAACAATGGAGAAAGTAAAAAGATCAGTGGTTGCCAGCGTTTAGGAGGGAGAGAGGGATGAATAAGCAGGGCACAGAGTATTTTTTAGGGCCGTGAAACTATTCTGAATGATAATGATATGGTGAACACATGTCATTATAAATTTGCCCAAACCAATAGAATGTACAAGACATAGAATGAAACCTCATGTAAACTGTGGACTCTAGGTAGTAATGATGCATCAGGTAGGTTCTTGAGTGATAACAAATGCACCACTGTGGTGGGGGATGTTGGTAATGGCAGAGGCAATGCATGTGTGGAAGCAGGGGATGTATGGGAAATCTCTTATGCCTTCTGCTCAGCTTTGCTGTAAACCTAAAACTGCTCTGAAAAAATAGTCTATTAAAAATATGAAAGGACCTTGTTAAAGTTCCTACAGATCAAAAGGATAATAATAGAACATTATGAAAACATGCCCATAAATTTGACAACTTAGATGAAATGGAGAGATTCCATTTCCAAAACTTTTACTAAAGTTTTGTTAAAAAAAAAAATAGACATCCTGGATAGCCCTATATCTGTTAAAGTAGTGGTTAGAAGTATTTCCGCATGGAGCATGTCACTGGTGAATTCTATCAAATATTTAAGGAGCAAGTAATACTAACTTTACACAAGTTCTTCCAGAAAAGAAAATAGCAGAGAATTCCGGCACATTGATGAGACCAGCAGTAATAACAAAACCAAAGACATTACACATAATGAAAAACAGTCTATCACTAATAAATATAGGGAGAAAAAAACTTTTAACAGAATAAAAGTAAACCAAATCTAGCAATATATAAAAACAATGCACGGTCAAGTATGGTGTATCCCAGATTTGGGATTGCAACACTTAAAAGAATTGAACAATGTAGAGCACTGTATTAATAGGCTTAGAAAAAAAGAGAAAGCATGCAATTTTCTAAATATATACAGAAAAAAATTCTGCGCCCATTCATGATAAAAAAAAATTTTTTTTTAAATATCTTTATTTATTTGACAGAGAGAGATCACAAGTAGGCAGAGAGGCAGACAGAGAGAGAGGGAAGCAGGCTTCCTGCTGAGCAGAGAGCCTGACGTGGGGCTTGATCCCAGGACCGTGAGATCATGACCTGAGCTGAAGGCAGAGGCTTAACCCACTGAGCCACCCAGGCACCCCTAAAAATTCTTACTAAATGAGGACAAGGAAGAACTATTTGGTTCACTGTGCTGTATTGTGCATGCTCAGTATGGGAGCTGGTTAGTATATAAAGGGGAAGTTTCCCCTTTATGTATGTATAAATGGGTATTCCTTTCTCTGTGGTTCTTTTTTTTTTTTTATTTTTGGATGGAATCTTGATCCTCAAGCTCAAGCTTAAGGATCAGAGTTTTCCTCCTCAACTTAGTATTAACTGTCCCAAGATTTGGGTCACTATTTTCTGTCTGGCTTCTCTGAAACTGGTTATTTATTAGAGGATGTTCTGAAAAGAAAAAAAGTGGAGGCAAGGATAACCCTCACCTCGGAGCACTTTCTGTCTCTTCTGGGTCTTATCGAAGCAAGTCTTGCCTACATTCTTTGTTCTGTTATGCCTCCAAATAGCCGTTTTCTGTATTTGTTCAACTTTAATGGTTGTTCTTGACAGAAAATTTGCTTGATACAAGTTACTCCATGAGAGCCAGAAAGAGAAGTCTGTCTTTACTTACATTTAATCTCTTACACCTTTATTCAAAGTGATTATTTTTTATTCTGTGTAATGATTTCAATATTTGAGCTTTTTGTGGGTCTGCTTCTCGGGTCTTTTGTGACTATTGAATTTTGATAATGGAGCCACCTACTTCCCAGCCTACCCATTTAATATTTTTTTTTCACTGTAGGTGTTGAGAACTAAGCTGAAGTTTGGCTCCCCCAGAAGTGACTAGCATTCAGATCTGGAGTGCGATTGTTCCAGGGATTTTTGAGATTAAAATCTCCATATCTTAATCCAGTAATATGTACAAATAGTATAAATTTGGTGCAATCTATGTAAGAATTTACTTAGCATTGTACTTTTTTTCCCTTTTTTTCCTTTCTCCCAAAATCAGTGCTTGAGAAAGGGGATTTTCCTAAATAAGTTTCCTGGGAAGAAAGGCAGATTTATTTCTAGATGCCCTTATATTGAAGTATAGCCCTTAGGTACGAGCCTAAGGCCAAGTTAGGGGGACTTCCTTTTAGGTTTCCTACCTGAAGCTGGTCTTGGGCTTTGTCTTGCATCTTCTATGAAGCCATGAAAGCCCAATGTTAAGTTGATTCACATTTGGCAAGTGTCATCAGGGTAGAATTAAAATCCAGTTTTTTGCTAATCCCTCTACATCACCAGTTTTACTGATTTTTTATTTTTTTAATTTTTGAAAATATTTTATTTATTTATTTGACAGAGAGAGAGAGATCACAAGTAGGCAGAGAGGCAGGCAGAGGGAGAGGGGGAGGCAGGCTCCCTGCTGAGCAGAGAGCCCGATGTGGGGCTCGATCCCAGGACCCTGAGATCATGACCTGAGCTGAAGGCAGAGGCTTTAACCCACTGAGCCACCCAGGCGCCCCTGATTTTTTAACTTCTAATATTCCATTTCAAATTACTAGTCCTTTACTATATTTTTTAAAGGGAGTTTGAAATTCTTTATCCATGTTTTTTGGTTGTTTTTGGGGGGGGGGAGTTGGTAAGACTCTGTGGACTGCCTCGTTCCAAGAAATAAATACCTGTAATCACTTTCACATGTATCATTTTAGTTGATTCTTATGATCACTTCTGAAAAAGATGCCGTTATTAATGACATCACGCAGGTAGGGATACTGTTACTGTTTCTTGCCTGAAATTCATGGCTGGAGAGCAGCACAGCTTTGCTTCAAATCACATTTTTTTGACACTAGATCTCGTATTCTTTTCATGATATTTTATTGGTCATTGCTCTACCGGTGGAGAATAATAAGTTTGGCTTCCAAATTTTACACCAGCTCAAGGGTTGGAAAAATAATACACACACAAAAATTCCACTTTGGGTCCTCACTTACATGTAGTTCTACAATTTCTCTCGATTCTTCAAACAAGCTCAATTTAGAAAGGACATAGCAGCTATTCAGAGTGGCATCACCAGATACTCTCCATCAAAGGCACATCTCTGAACAGCAGTAAAATGTCAATGCTGGCTGCCTCCCGGAGAAAATTAATCATAATACCAGGAGTTAGAAAGATCCTACACAGATTTCAGGAATATTGCATTTCTTTACCCTAAAGTTCACATTCTACCTGCTGTGTTTCATTACAAAATCCAGATAGCATACAAAAACATCACAGCTACACTCCTCACTGTATGTATTTTAATCAAAAATCTTTGATCCATGTGATATTGGCCCTGCAGGCACAAACTTCCTTTTGTGTTAAGAAACACTCTGCTCTGTCACCCGTATGAGGTCCATTCTTGTTGGTAAAAATATTTCTAGCAAAATCAGGGGGAAATAGCATGCTTAAACAAGTAGATCATGTGAAAATTAGCAAAAGGTAATATTTGTATTGATAAAATATTCATTTATCTTCATCTCCTCAAGTTTATAGGATGTGTGTAGTTTGGGGTTGCTTTTGTTTTTGTGTATTAGCCATTGTCATAAGGTCTTCTGTTTCTCCTTTGCATGCTTCAGCCCTTTCAAAGACTGGTCAGTCCTTTAGGAATCCCATATTCTGGATTTAGCTACAAAGAATACTTTCCAGGCTTTGGAAATTCTTGCGATTTGGGAATTCTTGCAAATGTTGATCAATGTTTTTGTGCTTTGTGGCTGAATTTCATTTGTTTAATCACTTCGACATTTTCTTGGTGTTGTGTCTGCACCTGCCCTATTTGTTTTTTTTCAGCTTCTCTAGGTTTTTACACAGAGTCAGAGCACTAAGGGATTTTATATACTAAAACATATATTAAGAAATAACAGAAATATTTTTTATTACCCATTTGTGTGGGGCTTGAAGTTCTAATATAAATGTGGACAGCAATATCACATATTGAAACTTAAGAACACTAGTGTTTCCCTAAAGTCAGAGATAACAACAAACCTTATCTATGGTCCCAGTGCACAAAGAACCATAGATAAGGTCTTATTTTTCTCAGCTTTATTGAGGTATAATTGATCAATGAAATTGCATGTATTTAAAGTCTACAGCTTGAAGTTTTGATATTATACATTATGAAATCATCACCACAATCAAGCTAATTAACATGTCCACCCCCTAATATAGTTATCATTTTTTCTTTCTTTACTTTCTTTCTTTTTTTTTTTTTTTCTGTGGTGGGAACACTTGGAATCTACCCTCTTAGCAAATTTTAAGTACACAGTGCAGTGTTATTAAGTATTCACATTGTTAATTGTTATTAGTTAAATGTTATTAACAAAGTCACATTGCTTAACTAATCCTATTTTTAAAGGGTACAGGAAAACAGTGAGCAGTTGAGAAACTCCCCCAGAAGCATACAATCCAGAAGAATGTAGGCCTCCTTCATTGTGGCACGGTATGTGAATTTATGACACCGTTCTCCCTGAGTGTAATTGTGTCTTTATAACCTTTATGAAAAAAGTGAGAAAAAACATGTTTGCTTCTGAAAAAGGCTGCCTTCTCTCCCCCTTGCCTGTTTCTTCTCATCTCTGCACGTTCATTCTGGTTCCTCTATTTCTGCAGTTCTTTCACCAAAGCATTTCATTATTTAGTAAACTCAGTATCAAAAAACTTGTTGCTGGTCTGGTTCTGAGCTTTGGACCTATTTCCAATAATTGGTTCTTTTTTTCTTAACAATGTAGTGTGATAAAATGTGTGTGGGTTTTGGACAACTGGGTTCAAATCTCCATTGTACTAATTTTAGAGGTGAGACTTTGAGCAAGTTACTTAACCCTTTGGGGTCTTAATTCTCTTTTATATTTTATTCTGTAAAGTAGGGCTGACAATTCATACTCTGGAGGGTATTCGTGACAACTAGATAAAACAATGTATATTAAATTGTTTGGGACATAATAGACACTCAACAAACAGTTCTTTTGCTTACTGAGAGTCCTAGCACAACAGAGATGATAAACTCAAAAGTTAATTAAAGATAAGTTTAATTAGGTGTGAGCAGGGTTAAGGGATGAACAGCACATGGTGAGACACATAGGAAATAATCGCAAATGAAAGTGGTTTGCACCCTAAGACTAAAAGGATAGAGGGATCCGTTATTCTGAGAATTATAGGCACGTATGAGAGGCTGCTTGACATGATCTGTGGCCTTCAACAGGAGAAAAGTAGCTGTTGCCAAAATCCCCCTGCCAAAGGTAGAGGAAAAGTAGGTGGGGATAAAAATAAAATCCTTGTCTGTCTATTTTTATGTCCTTTTGGGACTTTTTATCAACTGATCCTAACTGGAAACTAGAAGGCAAAGTGGCCCAGATAATGCTGTCCAAAGCCCTCACCTCTCTGAGACACAGTGTCAAAATAGAACGATAAATAATGAATGCAAAGGAGCGGTTGAAGAACCATGAACATAATTTCTTTTCTTCACCTTGTACTTCTGTTACTCCAGTGCTTTATTTACCTTCATTGATCACTTTCCCCACTATTAACCATCAATATAGACTGTGAGGTTTTTGACGGCAAGGACAGTACTTACTCATGACTCCAGCATTTCCTAAAAGATGTACCATCAAACAGGCTGTGTGTAAAATGCAACGTGTTATGTACTTCTTTTGGAAAAGCACATTAGCAGTACAAAAAGCTCCTCAACAATTCTGTAGAAAATGATAGTAATAATAAATATTTGCTCACAGAGTTATTTATCAAAGGAATGCCACTAATACACAAGCACTAGTTCCATGGAATGTAGTTTTAAAAATTAATGCATCGCTGATGCCTGGTGTCTAGTGTCTAGGATACAGAATATACTGTACAGTCAATAGCCCCATAGTAAATGCATAAATAATGGGGTTCCTCTGTGACTGGCCTTGAATTGCTTTTTCCTAGGACCTTCTCTTTCCTTCCCCACTCCAGAAACTGCAATCTTGTCTCCCAGCAGGAGGCTCATTGACTGGAGTTTCATATTTCTCTCCGAGTATCTATATGCCTTGCTGCCTGTGGGTGATCTAGTTGCATTATGAATGAACAGTAGATCTCCTCCTCCTCCTCATCATCATCACCAAAACCTCCACATTTTGCCTTTATTTTAGACTCCCGAGTATTAAACTTTATCTTACTGTATTGTAGGATAACTTGCTACTTTTGAGAGAAATGCCGTAGCTACTGGAGGCATCTGGCTCCAAATTCAGAAGATGCCACCTTCCAGCCACCCGCCTTAGCTTCCTTCAATAACCTATACCTGAATGTGTTTGCTTGGTGTTGATCTAATCACATTGGATAAGACTATCCCAATTCCTAAACCCCTGCCTCCCACTCATTGAATGCTGACCACCATTTTCCTTTCCATACACAGATTCTTCACCATGCAACGGCATCTGATTTATTTATTTTCTGGGTCAAAGAATCCATACGGATGAGGTGATATTTCTTTAGAACTTTCTGGAAATGCTTCTGGCCCTCCACACAATATCATACCCCCTTTCTGTTTAAATAATTAAATATGAAATTATAACAAAATTATCATAGTCACATTTAGTGAGTAAACAGAAGAGATGAAGAAAGCAAGTTTCCAGAGGAGATTAACTATATTTTTCTCAAGAGAGTTGTTGATCTTAGTAAGTATGAGAATTAGAAAGAAAAGGAGAGCAAGAGTTAAAAAAAAAAAAAAAAGACAACTCCCATAGAAGAGTTAAATTCTGTAATAATAACCCAACTTCAGGGCTTTTTCCTCCTCTCTTCCTGGTTTGGTTACAATGGAAAAAGATGGGTAGAGGAAGAACGTCCACAGTTACACGGAAATATATGCACTCGTGAGATTTAGAATAGCAAAGGCAATGATCAGAGGGCAGCAGAGACTCTGATCATAATGAGCCAAGGTCCTGTAGCTTCATTTCCTCATATGCCCTGAATAGTGTAAGACAGTCTTCTGCATTTTAAAAAGGATATATGTGTACATACATCAAAATTTAAGATTTTCCCTTTTGGTCATAGAAGCATGTTGATACATATTGTAAAGTCACAGAGAGGAAAGTACATACCTCATACTCCTTCCTCACTTATCAGCTAAAAGAAGGTCATTGGCCTGTAATTCAGCCTTTATTATTGTATTGGTGAGGCTTCAAGCAGGGAAACAGAATCACTGGGAGTTGTGTGGTGAGAAGAGTTTATTACAGGGATTAGAAGGTATACATTGTAAAAGGTGATAAAGAAGTCTGTGAAAGTTCTTGTTGCGTCTGGCAGTGGACCCAGAGTTTCTGGAGGTCAGCACAGTTGGTAGTGGGGAGAAATCCTGGGCATGAAGCAAAGGAGGCTGACAGCAAACTGGAACCCAGGAGGACAAAATAAAACCCACATCTCCATCTAATCGCAACAATGTGGTGTTTTGCAGAAGCTGGTGCTCTTCACCACTAAACTAACATATGCCTCATCTAGGGCTTAGAGAAGCCGAAGGTGGTGAGATAGGATCTTGGAAGAGCTCCAGGTCAGTCTGTCCTCCCTCCCAATCTGATGAGGTAGCAGATCAGTGACAATACGCATGTGTTTCAATGGCACTTGTCATGCTACACCAACCTTCAGAGTGGAATAACTACTACTTTTCTTCCTCCTTCCAAGTCTTGCACAAATTTCTCCTACAGCTTATCTGAACCCAGAAGCATATAGGGAAGGAAATTCTGAAAATCATAGTTGTATTATGGTGCAGTTGACAGAGTGTGAAACCACAGCAATTCTGATACTTTAATGCTATAAATTTAGAAACTCGGGTATCTGAATAGATTCTGGGAATAGTATCTCTATCAGTTGTGGAACTCAGAGTGGTTTAGATCACAAAGAACCTCATAGGCTTTGAGGTCCAATAACCATGTGTCTACTTGTTCTGATGCTGTTAGGAGGTGTGATCATGCACCTATGTTCATTGTATAAAACAAGGATTTCATGGACCTGCAATCTATCCTAAGCCTGAATGTCAATTATTTTACTCAGCAATTTAAATAGACTTTACTATTAGTAATACTGAAACTTCTCCCTGTTCTTCTGCCATGATATTTGGTTTATTTCTAAAACACTTTTCATAAGAGTTTAAAGATCTGTGATAAGAATGCAGATGTAAATTAAGCCGAAAGAATTCTGACACCTGAAGATTAAACTGTGAGTGCAAATTATCAATCTGAAAAGAAAGTGCTTTACTGCATGTAAAATAAAAATGGTGTTGATTTGTATTTGATACCTGGCGTGAGTAGTTGCATTATGAATGATCAACAGAACAATGTCACACTACTGCAGTTATGGTGCATCAAAAATGCAAACCTAATTGCTTAACTTTAATGAAATACAAAAGCCACATTTTAATAATGTTAGGGTTGTGGTTCAAACTGGAAAAAAAATATACATAATCAAAGTTAAGGTGACAATAATTCATCCTTAACCCTTTGACGTCATAATCTAAAATAGATCATAGAGGTTCCACACCACACTTCCACTTCTCTCCATCATGCGTAGCAGAGGACGTCTTTTCAAAATCTAGTTGGCTGACTTTCAAAAGAAACAATGTGATCCTTAGATTGACAACTCAATTTACTTCATCTGGTTGCATCTGAACATAGATCAACTTAGACAATTAAGGGAAAATAAAAATACGAATCTTGCTATAAATACTTATAAACGTTTTGAATAAGAATTTAGTCTTGGGGCGCCTGGGTGGCTCAGTCGTTAAGCGTCTGCCTTTGGCTGAGGTTATGATCCTGATGTCCTGGGATCAGGTTCTGCATCTCATGCTACCAGGAGCATCGGGCTCCCTGCTCACTGGGGAGTCTGCTTCTCCCTCTCTCACTCCCCCTGCTTGTGCTCCCTCTCTTGCTGTCTCTCTCTGTCAAATAAATAAAATCTTTAAAAAACAGAAGAAGAAGAATTTAATCTTAGGCCAAATTTGCACTAAGAAACATCCTTAAGGTATACCTTTAATGTAATTGAGGTAGATAGCTATAGTATCTCTTAGATAATTCTAAGAAAATATATACACAAAGAGAAAGGAGGAGGGGGAGAGAGAAAGAGACAAGAAAAATTGAGATGGCTAAAATATATGGTTATATCTACACCTGTATAACAAATATTTTTCCCATGGATTAAGACTTTAAGCCTAATTATCCAAATATTAAACATCCATCCATCAAATCATCCAACTCTTGAAAAAAACGGTACCAAGACCCAATACCTTTAAGACAACAAAAAATAGTTACTGCAAGAGATTATGGGAAATATTATAAAGTAGGCACAATTTGTATTTATTGCCTCTTTTAATTCATTCACATTACCATATAGTAAGAATTGCTGGTAAAGGACAGGATTTACAAAACCTCAAACAGATAAACCAGATTCTGAGTTCCCATGGCCTGTCCCACTCATAAGCATATGGTAATTTCCTTGATACATTTTATCTCCATAGATTATTCTTAAATCACCTGTAAAACTTAGTATGGAGCTTAGTGTGGAGCTTGGCTTTTATTATGCAGATAGAACAAATAATGTTGGACGTAGTAGCATCTAAATCTATAAATTACACATTTCATCCATCATTTCAATAACTTCACTCTCCCAAATCCAGGAGATGCATCTGAGTAAAATGGTTATTTGTTTGTTTATTTATTTATTTATGGTTATTTTTTTCACATATATAGAATGTCAGGAGATCTGGAAAAGCCTTGTGAGAATACAGCTAGCATCCCTAATCCCTCTGACCTATTTCCTTCAAAGAATAAATTAGGTGTGGGAATCTAACAACTTCAGTGAAGTCGGTAATAATGAAACCATTGAGTTTTCCTGATAATCTTCTCTTCATCCCTAAAGCACCTTGTACACCAGAATTATCAGCATCCCCCACCTTATATAACTTAAAGACGTTTTAGTATTGGGTTAGAATTCCTTTTACAAAATACTCATTAAATTGCTGTTTCACCCTTAGGAAATTCTGATTTCCTTACTTTGTTACACACAGAGAAATTCTCTTTTCTTTACACTTAAGCACTCTTTCCACATTTAAAGACCTTTTTTTTTTCATTTTACTTTGATATTTGTCCAAGCAAGGATTTTCTTTCAGTACTTGTTCTTTCTGAATATTGAGTGCATCCTTTGTGGCTCTGGTACCTGGATTGCCAATTGGGTCGACACTTCTGAATACTTACTGCAGGCATAAAACACTGTTTTAGCATGATCTTTTATGGAGTATGTATTATGACAGCTATTTCTCTGCATTAAAAGAATTGTTTTTTGGATACTAAGATCTACCTTTACTACAGTGGTTTCCCTCTTATCTGTGGTTTCACTTTCTGCTATTTCAGTTACTTGTAGTCAACTGTGGTCCAAAAACAGATGATCCTCCTTCTAATAAGTCATCAGAATGGCTACAGCAGGGGCATCTAGGTGGTTCACTTGCTTAAGCATCCCAGTCTTGATTTTGGCTCATGTCATGATCTGAGGGTCTTGCAATAGAGGCCCGTGTCAGACTCTGTGCTCGTTGTGGAATATGCTTGAGATTCTCTCTTACTCTCTCCCTCTGCCTGCCCCCCTCTCTCAAATAAAGTATTAAATTTTTAAAAACCAAAAAAAACCCCAAAAAACCAGAAGGGCTACAGTAGCCTAATGCTATGTCACAATGGCCACATCATTCACCTCACTTCATCTCATCATGTAGGCATTTAATCATCTCACATCTGCATCAGAATAAAGGTAAGTACAGTCCAGTAAGATTTTTTTGAGAGAGAATTAGACTACATTCACATAAGGTATATAGTATATTGTTATAAATGTTCTATTTTATTATGTTATTGTTGTTAAGCTCTTACTGTGCCTAATTTATAAATTAAACTTTGTCATAGATGTGTGTATGTATAGGAAAAAAGCAGTATATGTATGTAGGGTTTGGTACTCTCCGAAGTTCCAGGCATCCACTGAGGGACTTGGAACCTCTTCCTTGCAGATAAAGTAGGAGGCTACTGTATTCTTACCCTGAACAATTATAGGGGGAAAATGTTTCTTTCCTGAAGTAAAATATCTCAAATCCTGATGCTTCTAAAAAATTTCTTCTTGCAAAAATATCTATACTGAGAGGTTTAAAAGCTCTCTCTAGGGGCGCCTGAGTGGCTCAGTTGGTAAAGCGTCCGACTCTTGATTTCAGTTCAGGTCATGATCTCAGAGTCCTGTGATCAAGCCCCATGTCAGACTCCATGCTTGGCAGGGAGTTAAGATTCTCTCTCCCCCTCTTCCTCTCCCCTTCCCCCTGCTGTCTCTCCCTTTAAAATAAATAAAATATTTAAAAAAAAACAAACAAACCTCTCTCTAGCTTACATTGTCAACAACAAGTATTAGCATAATCCACTCAGTCCTTAACATCTTCCTCTCTATCCGTAGTCAAGATTCAAAGTAATCTTTATAAGCCATTAGAGATAGGATTTAGTTTGCTGACTTTTTACCTCTGGTGGAAATCACTTATTCTTGGTTGCTGCATTTTGCCCCTTTCTGCACAACCATGGCTCTACCTTTCTGCCCTGCTCCTGTGATGTTTCACTTTGATTGGTTACTTGGCTTTCTTCTGGCTTTTCCGGAATCTGACTTCATTTCTGAGCACTGCTTCCTATCCTCATGATAGAGACTAGAAGCTACCAACTTCTGCCCTCAGCTCCGATTTCAGAAATTCATTCCCTAAACACTGAATATGATAATTCAGATAACCCCACTTCTTCAGAAGGAAATTATTAATCTCTCTCTCTCTCTCACTCTACTTATCTGCTTTCCATATTTTAAGGTATATTATTTATCTATCCAGAAATAATACTCAGTAAAAGTCACTGTTTCTGGCACTAAGAAAACACTGGTAACAGTGTTTTTGGAAGCAGCAACATTTGGGAAAGAACCAGTTTAGAGGTTAGAGTTTCTAATCTTATTTTTATTTTTTTATTTTCTGACTTGCAACCAAATTTCAGATATAGAAACCTTCTAATAAACTTTCCTACTGGGGAGGATGTAATGGTCATTGAATTGCTTACTTTTTCCCAAAAAACATGAAAAGAGATTCCAAGTTGAAAATTTAGAGTTGAGGAGTGCTTGTGAAAGATCTAAATAAATTGAAAACAAAGCTAAACAGATATTTTGGTTTCTGAGAAGCAGCTTTTCAAATAGTATTTTTGCTGACCCCCCCCAACGGATATGCATATTACCAACTTATTACAACGGTGTCATCATTTACTATTTTTATGATATTTTTATTGTTTGTTTCTACTAATAAGTGTCACTAGTCAAGCTACCTCCCCCTTTCTGGAGGAAGTTGCTGTCTTGTAAAACAAGGCAGTTGGAATGAGCACCACTGAGGCTTCTGCCTACTTGACCTTTTATGATTTGTACACCAGCTCCTCACTTTGTCCTAGAAACTCCTGGCAACAACCCAGTTCTGAGCCGGCAGAACGTATTTTCATCTTCCTATGCAACACAAATCCATCCAACTTTATATCTTACAATAGACAGTCTTTTATTTACTGACACATTAAATAAGGTGTGTCAATACACTTTTTGTGTGTTTGTGTGAAAAGAGTGTTACACACAAATATGTTTCTCCTGTAACCTTCTTGATCTGAGGAACTAAAATGTAATTTCCTTTGTGAAACCTTCCTAGCTTTTCCAGAATTAGTTGTCCCTTTATGTTTTTTTGTAACGTTTTGTTAGCATTTCTAATATTGGAGTTTTTCACGTTACATTGTAATGACTTTTTTACGTATCTTTCTTCCATGCTGGACTTTGAGCCTCTTAAGAGAAGTCTTTTACTTTCTCGTAATCTCTCATATTGAGAATATTACCTGGCATATAGCAAAGAAAAAAATAATGATTAGATAATGAATGAATATTCTTTGTATTTAGTTTATGCTTGTTGGGAAGAGGCCTACATCTAAAATTGTCAGAGTCATTCTGGATGTAAAATACCTGGAAATTTGTTCTTCTGCCTAGAAGAATATTAAAATTGGTTTATATTCTTTGGCAAATAATAGCATAGAAAGTTTATTAAATAGATACAATAGAGACATTTTAGTTTTTTACTCTTACCATAGGCTCACTGCATTATTCCACAGAGGCTTTATTTACCTTTATTTTATCTTTCATAGTTTATAAGTTGTCTATAATTAATTTCAATTAACTTCCCTCATCCAGTGAACAGACCATACACTCAACTTAAGCAGTTATGAACACAGCTTTGTGATAAGAATTTATCCTTACATTAATTTAATTCATTAAAAGTGTGGGCTCAGGGAATAATAGTAGCAATATTTGAGTTCCTCATTTATGGTTGCATTAATGTACTTAAAATAAAACTTCTCAATTAGGGATCCCCGAATATTAAAAGGTTTAAGTCATCTTTATCAGAATTCTTAAGGTGGAACCTCAGAATGCAGTAAACAAATCTAAGAAGATTCTGGAATTTACTTGATGGCTCAGAGTAAACCTGGGTCCCCAAAGGGAGGGCTCATGTTCTTTTGTGTCATTTGATTCCAGTGTGGATAGCTATATTCCCAATTGTGCATATGTGTAGTTCTACTCCTCTAGCTAAAACAATAATCTCAAGAAAATATGGTTATTTTGGATTGAGAACTATATCTGACAGAAATTGCTTAGAAGAAAACAAAGCCATTGTAGAATAGGAAACATGAGGTCTCTCTGGTCTAAAGTAGAAATTTGGCTCAATGTGAGAAACTCTGACAAAATAAGAAAGAAACAAAAATGAGAACTGATCACGTAATATAGTGATCAGCAAAAAGCAAGGGGTGCATGAGTGCAGTGTGTGAGGGCTTGAAGCCTATATGCCTCGACAAGAGAAATTCAAAGGTCTCTCCACGAAGGGTTGGAGATGTGGAGAGAATGAGCCATTGGGATGTCACATGAATGGAAAAATAAAAACCAGCTAGAGAGGATCTTGATATTCTTGGGACTAATAATGAACTCGATAGAATTTAAAAGGCTAGAAAACGGAACCAGCTGAAGTTAATCAGTGCAACCTCTCTGTGTAAAGCTGGATATACCCCTGAACCTCAAACTGCAGCAACTTTAATTTTCTAGTATGAATATGAGGTTACTATGGTACTAGAGGGAAGAAAAACAGGAATTCAGCACTAAAAAAAAATGATCTATCAAGCCATGAAAAAACACGGAGGAACCTTAAAAACATATAGCTAAATGAAAGAAGCCAATCTGAGAAGACTACATACTGTGTGATTCCAAACAGTTTGGAAAAGGCAAGACTACAGAGAAATAAAAAGATTACTGGTGGGGCACCTGTGTGGCTCAGTGGGTTAAAGCCTCTGCCTTGGGCTCAGGTCATGATCTCAGGGTCCTGCGATCGAGCCCCGCATCGGGCTCTCTGCTCAGTGGGGAGCCTGCTTCCTCCCCTACCCCCTGGCTCTCTGCCTGCCTCTCTGCCTACTTGTGATCTCTCTCTGTCAAATAAATAAATAAAATCTTTAAAAAAAAAAAAAAGATTACTGGTGCCAAGGGGAGGAGAGGAGGGAAGAAAAATTGGCAGAACACAGAGGATTTTTAGGGTGGTGAAAATATTGTATGATATTATAATAATAAATATATGTTATTAGATATTTGTTCAGTCCCACAGAATATGCAACACTAAGAATGAACCCTGAGGTAAGTAATGGATTTTGGCTGACTATGATGTGTCAATGTAGGTTCATTGGTTCATCTTTGGTTTAGAAAAGTGCGCCACTCTGGTGAGTTATGTTGATAATGGGGCAGGCTATGTGTGTGTGAGGGTAGGAGATATATGGAAAATCTCTGTACCTTTCTCTCAATTTTAATGTAAACCTAAAACTTTAAAAAATAGTCTTTAAAAAATTTTTAAGTAAAATAAATTTTAAAAAGAAAAGCAAGAGAAGATAAAGCAACTAAAATTAAAGTATCTAGATTTTTTACATTGAAAGAACTGAGAACAGGAAAGATTAGCATGTGTTCCACATGAAAAGAATAAGCAAAGGTAAAAGTGCCTAGGTCTCTTGGAAGTTAGTGGTGGAAATGATGACAGGTACCCTTTGTTTGGGGATGTCCTCACAGTTCTCAAAGATTCTAAATTGGTTTTTAACATGGAAAAAGGTTAACTCAAGCAGATGATAACTTAGTAAGGATAGACTGTTATGTTGTGCTTAAACAAGCTCCAAATCTCAGTGATTTAACACACAAAAAATGTTTCCCTCTAGTACAGATTTCGGGAAACTTCTTTATGTAGTGAGCCATCTAGACTGATGAAACCACCGTTATCCCTACATTTTTAACAGTTAGTGCTGAGGCCTCCTTAATTGATGAGTTTGGGGGAAAAAATATGGTGGAGTCTTGGATTAGCAATTAGATGCTTCAGCAAGGCGATAATACATAAAACTTTCACCTCATTGACTATAATCTGTCTTATGGCCCCATCCAGCTACAGGCTGCTGGGAAGTTTAGTCTTCTTTGCCCAAAATAAAGGGAGACTCAGATATTAGTGAACACAAGTAATAATATCACAGGTGATTTCCCTGAAGATGTGTGTTTATTGTCCCCCAAATTCATTGGTTTGTATTCTAGGTCCTCCTTATATAATTTATTATAGGTCTTTCATTAATACCATGAAATGGTCTGTTTACAGATATTTCTAATGAATTAGAGGACCTGAGTTTTTCATCTTTATGTAATGGAGTTTGAGTGTTCCAAAAATAACGGGGAGTATCAGGGACCAGTGCAGGAAGAATCACACTATCCTTCTCTACCTCTTTCAAAATCTTTCCAAATGAACCATATGCATCTATTTATGTGAGAAACATTTAGGGTTTCCTCGTTAGCATTCGTTATTGGATTATCAGAAAATACTTTACAGGAGATACTTAACACCTGAAAGATATGGCAAAAATAAGACTATGACAGATTCCAAATGGTGAAGAACCAGAATGGGAAGCATGATGAACTGGGCTGTGGGCCCTACGGGGTGAAATGCCTTGAGCTCATTCACCTCTGCCTTTTTTGCAGTTTGCACAGTGCCTCATGATTGATAGGAGTTCAATAAATATTTGTGAGAAAATGACCTAACTTAAAAATGTGTAAACTAAATAAAGTTTAAATAATGACAGTAATGATCCCCAATACTTTTATTTCTTTTTTTTTTAAAGATTTTATTTATTTGACAGAGAGAAGAAAGATCACAAGCAGGCAGAGATATAGGCAGAGAGAGAGAGGGGGAAGCAGGCTCCCCACTGAGCAGAAAGCTTGATGCGGGGCTTGATCCCAGGACCCTGAGATCATGACCTGAGCCGAAGGCAGAGGCTTAAACCACTGAGCCACCCAGGCGCCCCACCCAATACTTTTATTTCTTATCTAGCTGTCTCTGTCTCTGCCCCATCTCTCCCAGAATTTTCAATAATATCATAAGCCTGAAATGTTCCTGAGAAATCATCTAAGAATTTCCCAGAATAAATTTAAGGAATTTCCCAAAATAAGTATAAGGGAGAGAGGCAAAATAAAATGCAAATCCAATTCCTTCTCTCTGGTGAAGTGGTCCTCCTTCCCATAGATCTATCAGTCTTTTCCATTCATAAGGAACTTATCTGCCTTTTCATGTTCCATGACTCAACCCCCACAGCCTGCACATACACATCACAACCACTGCCATTCTGAATGCTTTAATTTTCTTCATGGGATTTATCACACTTGGACATCACATTATATAACAAGTTTTGTTGGTTATTTGTATTGTCCACTCAAATTACATGAGGGCAGGTCTCTATCTCTCTCTCTCCCTCTGGCCTGTATTCATTGTATTCTGAAACATAGAATGGTGCCTGGAAAATAGTGGAATCTCAATAAACATTTTTAATAAATTAATGAATGCATTGTACAGAGAATACTAGGGTATGAATGAGATGAATTCTCTAGAGCATAGAAAGGTGAAAAATTACCTTTGTAATAAAAGTTAGTATGTCTTCATTTAAGGTTAAACTATGGAGTAACTAGGAATGCTTAGAGAGATCATATAAATTATAAAGAGGGGGCGCCTGGGTGGCTCAGTCGTTAAGCATCTGCCTTCGGCCCGGGTCAGATCCCAGGGTCCTGGGATCGAGCCCCGCATCAGGCTCCCTGCTCAGCAGGAAGCCTGCTTCTCCCGCTACCATTCCCTCTGCTTGTGTCCCCTCTCTCGCTGTGTTTCTCGCTGTCAAATAAATAAAATCTTTAAAAAAAAAAAATTATAAAGAGAAGAGCTTGGTACCAAACCTTGAGAAGCTTCATGTTTGAAAATTTAGAGGAGCCGGCTTCTCCAGTAAAGAAGAGTAGAAAAAGCAAAGCTGCTAAAGAAGGAGGAAAACACTGGAGTCAGTGGACAACTGTGTCAGCACTGCTGGGAGGGTGTACAGTATAAAAATGCGGAGATGATCAATGGCTTTCACATGTATAGTTTTGCTCTGAAGTGATGGGGTGGAAGTGTGATTGGAGGGGGTGAGGAGTACTAGAAACATCATTCTGTTTCTTTGAAACTTGTTTCTGGGACACAAGTGCTACATGATATTGAACCATGCTGTCTGTGACCTAGTTTCTTCATATATAATATGAGGATTATAAGGCATGTCTCATCTACCTTACAGGGTTACTGTAAGGACCAAGTGACCACAACAGATAGCCCTTCCTGTCATGTGAAATCTAAGTGTGCAAAGTATTATTTTGGGCAATTATCTTTCAGTTGAATTTTTTAAAAAGGGAAAAAAAAAATATATGGCCATAATTTGAGTTCTCCTTCCCCATAACTTGGGCTTACCTATAATCTAGACCAAATTTGTCAGAAGACTATGAACCATTCCCTTCTTGCCTTCTATTATAATATTTCATCTAGTGTAAACAGGGACATA
The DNA here is from genome assembly GCA_028646535.1 of Procyon lotor. Classification (NCBI taxonomy): domain Eukaryota; kingdom Metazoa; phylum Chordata; class Mammalia; order Carnivora; family Procyonidae; genus Procyon; species Procyon lotor. The sequence goes on from CM053609.1 coordinate 45,620,542, forward strand.
CCTGTACTACATGCATTGGGGAAAGACTACACAGCCTTTGCTACTGAGAGTTAAATACAGTCTATTATCAAATTAATCAGGTGAAGGAGCATGTTTTAACTTGCTCAGCCTGGGGCAGCACGAAATTACCTCCTGCTTACTCTGCAGCTAAAATCCACTGCTCTCCAAGTCAAACCCTAGTCCATCAGTCTTCAGCACTCCTTCAACATGCAGATGTGCATAGAAAGCCCAAGTGTTCATTATGGCACTTGAAGAATCAAGCAGAACAGTAAAAATAAAGAGAAAATGACAGGGGTGCCCGGGTGGCTCAGTCTGTTAAGCATCCGACTCTTGATTTCAGCTCAGGTCGTGATTACAGGGTGATGAGATCGAGTCCCATGTCCGGCTCCATGCTGAACGTGGAGCCTGCTTGGGATATTCTCTCTCCTTCTCCCACTGCCCCTCCCCCCACTTGTGTGCGCACTCTCGCTCTCTCTTTCTCTTTTAAAAAAAAAATTAAATGAATAAATAGAGAATGACAGTTCCATCACAGTTAGCTGCAGCTCTCAAATGTCTGTAGCAAAGTCAGCAAAAGGAAAGGATAGGAAGTTTGCTTTCTCCACATCCTTTATATAAGTTCCGGGAGATGACTGGGCACTGGGAAGGGACTGGTGAGCAATGCCTTCTCTTTTTTTCTGTCTGATTTTAGAATAATTATATGAGTAGGTAAGAAAGCCATCACTAATTTTATTTTTTTATCCTCAAAACAGGTCAGTGGTGTTTACTTTAAAAATCTGTCTGCAATGATTACATGATGTATATACATTTGCTGTGTCTGTCATATTCATTTCATTTTTGTTCACCTGGTTTATCTTTCTTCCTTCCTTGGGTTCTACATAATTTCAAATACCCACTGCTAATCTCTGAACTCAAATAGCATTATGTTCTCTATATAAAAAGCCACCCAACTTTGACAAGGGCTGCAGTTCTCCGTTGGAAAGCCAAGGTCAGAATGAACACTTCTCAGTGGGTAAGTGTGAGCTTCTAACTTCTTTCAGCAATTTTTTTTTTTCCTGAAAGTATATTGTTTTTGAAGTTCAATGACTGGTAGGTCATTAGAAGGAATATTCTCTTCTCCAGAGACCTTACCATTAAAAGAAAGAAACTAGAAACATGGAAATACATACATTCGTAATTTTGCCAGTGCAGAACTAAAGACATGAATACATGAATAAGAATAAAATGACCCTGCGTCCTAGCTCTGAGTAAGATGGAATTAGAATGCTCTACCCTGTGTCTCTCAAGGAATGTACTCAGAATACCTAGACAGATAATGAAGGAGCTCTCTAAGGACTCAAGAAAAGACAGAAGCAGACAGACTGCAGGAGAATACTAGAATTTGAAGTACCCCTGAATGAGGGTGGTAAGTAAATAGTTTTTTTCTCCTCTCATATCCCCCAGTCAGAAACTGAGGAGTGGTCTTGGGCACAAACAAGCGCTCCAGAAAAACATCCTAGTTCAAGCTCCAGGAGCGGGAAAGTAGATTTCTTGTAAGCAACAGTGGTAGCATCAGAAAATCCTAAGTACCTAAACCTATGAGGGTGGAGGGGAATCTTCACTTCTGATAAGAATAACTGGTCACAAAAGAACGTGGGGGAAAAAACATCCTTTTCCTCTTTGTCTCTCTGTGTCTGTTTCTCTCTGTCTTCCTTTCACTCTCTTTACTCCTGCTACGCGACCTCAGAAAGGAGGGTAGTAGTCGGAAGACATGATAGAGTAAAATAAATAATACCCCAGCTTTCTGATCACAGAACCATGAAGAGCCCCAGGAATCAGAGAGTACAAGGGAGATAGATGGTAGAGAAAGTTACCACATATAGTTGTTCATAAACTCCTAAACACCCTCAAGATGCGCCTCTGATGCTCCTCTAGAGCATAGGAGAGACTTGGAGAATGGAATAGAAAGACAGACCCCCACCTAGGTCCCAGACTGGCCACCGGATGATGCATACCCAAGGAAGATCCAAATAGGATTACGAAGCTTTGAAAATGTAAGTTTCATTTACATTTGACAAATTATATTTACATTTTCAAATGACATCAAAACCACATCCTAACAGGGCTGATGGTCACAGTTTGTGACCTGAAGCTAATGAGATCTATTGCCTGATAAAACTGAAACTTCAGCATTCTTCACAGGATTTAAACAAGACCCAAAGCCTCATAGTACAATATTCAAGTGTTGGAAAGCAATACAAATTTAACCAGCATATGAAGAAACAGAAAAATCTCAATTTGTCTAGAAAAAAAAAGACACCCATGCAGAGATAACACATATGATGGATTTATCTAATAAAAACTTTAATGTAGCTGTTGTAATAATACTCCAAGAAATAAGGACAAATACTCTTGAAGCAAATGGAAATGTAGAGAACATAACAATAAAATAGAACACTTAAAAAAGAGTGAAATGAAAATTTTGGAATTAAAACACAATTATCAAAATAAAATACCTACTTAAAAGGCTCAGTAGCAGAATTGAAATGATAGAAGAAACAGGCATTAAGTTTGAAGATATATAAATAAAAAATATCTAAAAAGAGAAGGGCACTTGGCTCAGTCAGTGGAGCATGGGACTCTTGATCTCAGGGCTATAAGTTTGAGTCCCGTCTTAGATGTAGAAATAACTTAAAAATAAAATCTCTAAAAAAAAAATCTAAAAAATAAAAACAAGAGACGATAGATTGAATAAAAAAATAACAGAAGCTCAGGGACCTGAATTGCAAGACCAAATGTCTAACATTTGGTGTCATAATATAGACAAAACCTTTTTTAAATGATGGCTAAAGACTTTCCAAATTTGGTAAAAGACATAAATTTAAAGATTTAAGAAACTCAATGAACTTTCAAAACTATAAACATAAACCCAATTGTAAACATCATAATCAAATTGCTGAAAATTAAGAATAAAAAAAAGAAAGTATGAAAGGAAAATGACACATTATTCCTGAGAGAATAACAATTGAAATGACTGAAGATTTGAAGTCAGAAATTTAGGAGGCAGAAAGCATGTGGAACAACACTTTTATAGTGCTGCTGAACTTTAGAACATGAGCTTATACATGTACTAAAATTCATAAAGTTATACCCTAAAAGGCAATGTTACTGTATATTAATTAATTAGTTTATTTATTTTTAAGAGTGACAGAGAGAGTGCGGGGGATGGGAGGCTTAGCGGGGGTCGGGCCAGAGGGGGATTGAAAGACAGAATCTTAAGTTGGCTCCACACTCAGTGCAGAGCCTGAAGTGGGGCTTGGTCAGCTCATGACCTGAGCCAAAGTCAGAGTTGGATGCTCAACCAACGGAGCCACCCAGGTGCCCCACTTGATATAAATTCAAAATAAAATAAATACGCAAATAAAAAGAATAAATTAACTAGGCTCAAATAACTTGACTTTGCTTTCTTTTCCTTCAAAGCTACTGCATTCTATTTCATTTATTTTTACCTCAAAATCTTCTGAAAAAAGGACCCCATCCTCCAAACCTCATTTCTACTTGATTCACTAAGGTGAGGCTCACGTAAAATAGCCATTAAAGAAACAAAGATTATAACAGAAACCCAAGGAAGTGTATAGGCAACAATGTCTCAAAATGTGTTTTATTTAAAAAATTTAGCTTTTAAATTTTTTATTAAAGTTAGTCTTAATTTTAAGAGTCAAATGGTTCTGTGAGGCTAATTAATTATTCTGACTACCCCCAATTCCATTTCCCAGAAGGCAGCCATCTTCAGGATTTTAAGATGACCCTTTTGATACCTAATAAAGTAAGATTTTGTTGATACTTTAAGTTTTTCTAGTAATAAGAATTACCTTTTAGTTTTTCCAAATGCAATGTGATGATTTAGTCTCTTACACACACAAACACAAGCACGCATGTGTACCCTGAAAAATTTGCATGCTTCCTGTCTCCCATATTCCCTCAAAATACACTGTCTTTTAACAATTATTCAGTGTTTGCATTATTTTACATTATAAAAACTGCTATTAAATGAGCCATGCCTTCTACAGTTATTTTTCTCTTTCTGCATCTTTTTCTTATCTGTATATTGGCAATTGTCGCAGTATAATTTATTTCTTTTTCTATGTGTTTATTATAAATCAAACCACCACCTTCAAAGTGATGCAGATCTCCTCTCTCAATTTGTTTGAACCCGTCGGACATACTAGCACTTATTTCTTTGAAAAAGTGTCTCCCAGAGTCTTGTGACCTGCTTTAACGTTCCCTGGTAGATCTCTAGACCTGCTCAACATTAGGCTTTAAGACACTTTTCGTTATCCTTCTGAAGATTCCCTTTGCTTTTGTCTTCTGTTAGATATTCCATTTCTTAGATCAAATATTTTAAAATGTTCTCACTTCATAATACCCTTTGTGTCACATTATTTTTTCTTATGACACTTTTGGGCCAAAAGAAATAATGTAACATTTCTGTGTATTAAGTATTTAAGTCCCAACAAATTAATACTGGTAGTTCACATGATATCTGAGAAATGGCCCTGTATCTCCTCTGATGACTAAAATATTCTGTGGCCCGCTATGATTTTACCGTGGCTTTACAGGGCATGTTGGTGCAATTTGAGAAAAGTGTCCCAGAGTCTAAGTTTCCCTCTTTCATAGTTTACTCCTCTATTTTGGTAGTGCATGTCCTCTAGAAGTTTCCTGCAAAAAAGTATATCAGAGTTAATTTTTTTGAGACATTGACATTTTAAAATGTCTGTCTTCTGCTCTGACACTTGATTGATATTTTGTCTCAATATAGATTTGAAAAAATCTAATACTATAGACATATTTTAGAGCTTTATGTATGCAAGGTCAGTGAGGATAATGACTTTTTTATATATTATTTCCAAATACTTGGAAGATGGTAGTGAGAAAATGAATAAAGATATCCCTGTATAGGCTAAGACATGTTCACCAGTGGTATACCAACATGATTAGGTCTATCTGTCATTTTTTTTTTAAATGACTAAAAAATATGATCAGTTGTCTAAAAGAGTATAAAATTCAATTATCTGAGACTATAATGCCAAAGTAGATTAAATACTTATGTTTTGTCAAGTAGCAATAGAAAATTGCAGGTAAATTTGTAGTTTTGAGCTGAATTATACCATTTAATTATAACATTGTCACACATTCTTTAAATTAATAAAATAGTGCTTCTGCTTTTAATGATATTGTCAATAATGCAGTCAGCTTGAGCTCAATAAGTAAGCTAGTTGATCATAACTTGAAAGCCATCCTATATTTATAGTATATTAAATGCATGAGCCAATAATTCTGAGGCTGGAATAATGCATCAATCCATTATGAGAAATGCTTTTAATTTAACCATTGATAAGTAAAAGATAACTCAATATTCATCCTGTAGGAAGGCTATTCTAATAATGATCCAGTTGTCCTTTCTCAATAATAAAGTCAACCACTCAAGCAAATATGCCATGTTCTAATCCCAGTGAAAGTGAGCGTGTCTAAGTCCTGTTAGATCAGCTAATGAGGCTGGCCTCAGAGCCTTGAATCCTTCATGAGTCCCATGGCCTCTTACTATATTCCATCCCAAGGCAAACTCCTTGCAATTGCAGGTAGGAGAATTAAATGGTAATCTATCAATGCAAACTTATCATTATTGTAATTCAAATCAATAAAACAATTCAAATCAGCAGAAGCAGCTTATATGCAAAGGGCAGAATATCATACATTTATTTCACTAACCTCGGTTCTGTATCTTGAATTCCCACACTCTCAAGTTTGTAGTATCCTATATTTCATGTATCTTAACGTCCCTTCTACTCCTATAGAAATTGCATTGTAAGGTAACTTCTCAGTAGTCCTACCAGCATTTAAACCTCCAAAGGAAAAAGGAACTTGGTTTGACTTTTGTGTAAAACTCGTCAGTTTTGAAAACAGCTATTATTTTCAGCCCCTATTACACATCCCAACAATTTTCACCTCTCCTGCTTAAAATATCCTCTGTTCTTCATATGGTATTGTTTGTCCAATCTGTTAAGCCAATCACAGTCCCTTAGACGTGGTCTGACTAGTTGAATAAATAGAGGTACGAACATCCTTATCAGAGATGAATTAGCTGCCAGCACATCCAATGGTTGCCTCAGGTTTTGCTATAACAGCTCTGTTCCACGTTGAGCTTACTACTGACTGTAACTCACAGAAGTTTCTAGTGGATGTTTTGTTTGTTTTAATATTTTATTTCTTTATTTGACAGAAAGAGAGATCACAAGTAGGCAGAGAGGCAGGCAGAGAGAGAGAGGGGGAAGCAGGCTCCCTGCTGAGCAGAGAGCACAATGCGGGGCTCCATTCCAGGACCCTGAGATCGTGACCTGAGCCAAAGACAGAGGCTTTAACCCACTGAGCCACCCAGGAACCTCCTAGTGGGTGTTTTTGTTCTGTCAACGGCTACCCATTCTACTCTAAACACCAGTATTTTGGAGAATCCAAGTACCAGACTTTGTGTTTACACTGACATGCTGATATTAGCACCATGAGGCAAAAATCTAAAAAACCATTTTCGGGGCGCCTGGGTGGCTCAGTCGTTAAGCGTCTGCCTTCGGCTCAGGTCATGGTCCCAGGGTCCTGGGATC
>CM053609.1:45627273-45642828 GCA_028646535.1 Procyon lotor
GGAAGAGACAATGAGTTCTTCCATAAACCTCCTTTCTTCACATTACGTTTGGATTTCTTTCTGCTACAATAAGCATTTCATACCTTTTCATGAAGCACCAAATACTCCCTGACTTTTTATTCCTAACTGCTGCTGAGGCTGTTTGTGTTTTATTTCTAATTCTTTTATTCATTCTAAGAAGCTTCTACAATTTATTTTTTTCAGGATACTTAAATTTAAGCATAGAAAGCTAGATGCAGTTTTATAGCTACACTTGAGAGGTTCTATTTTAAACTATTGTAAGATGGAGAAGTTTTAAGTTATAGAGCTGAAATGTTATAATAAAAAAAGATTGTAACTGATTTTATCACACACATAATGCCATAATCAATCTAAATATACATGTTCAAAAGAGAGGTAAATATCTACACTTCCTAATCTTACTCAAAATAGAAATAAGACTCTTAGTATTTATATTTGAAAATGCTTTGTATAGCTCATAAGTAGCTCCTGAATTACTATTATGTTCTCTGCTTTCAAGATATTTACAATATATTTGGTGAGACATTTAAGCCTTCTGGAAACATCAGATTAGAATGTAATAATAACAGATGTGACTTTATTTAATCATCACAATAACTATGTGATTTAAGACTTTATGGTGTTATAATCTTCATTTTACAAGTGAGGAATCTGTGGCTAAGAGAAGAAAAGGGACATACCCAAGGTCACATGGCCTATAAGTGGGTAAAACTTTTGTCAGTCTCAAACATGCTAACTCAGGGACACTTGGGTGGCTCAGTCGGTTAAGCCACTGCCTTAAGCTCAGGTCATGATCCCAGAGTCCTGGGATCGAGTCCAATATAGGGCTCCTTGCTCAGCGGGGAGCCTGCTTCTCCCACTGCCTGCTCTGCCTGCTCTGCCTACTGCTCCCCCTGCTTGTGTTCTCTCTCTATCTCTCTGACAAATAAATAAAATCTTAAAAAAACAAAACAGGGGCGCCTGGGTGGCTCAGTCGTTAAGCGTCTGCCTTCGGCCCAGGTCAGATCCCAGGGTCCTGGGATCGAGCCCCCATCCGGCTCTCTGCGCGGCAGGGAGCCTGCTTCTCCCGCTACCATTCCCTCTGCTTGTGTTCCCTCTCTCGCTGTGTTTCTCGCTGTCAAATAAATAAAATCTTTAAAAAACAAAACAAAACAAAACAAAACAAAACCATGCTAACTCCTAACCTAGTGCTCTTTCCAGTTTAGTTATAACATAATCTCTGTCCTGCCCATCTTTTCCAAATTAGAAGAGTCTAATTAGAAAGTATTTCTTACTCTTTCTGTCAGTATACTATATTGAATTTAAATTTCTTACCAATTTCCCATTTTTATTATTAAATTTTTAGAAATTGAGGTAAGTACACAGCTATAAACAAATATATATATAATGATATCAGTCAGTGATCTGCAATTAAGTGTTTAACCATAGGCTCTTGGGAGAATGGGGAAATGCCAACTGTAACATTTATCTATTTCCATGGTGTAAGTACTCCTACCACCGCCAGTTTCAAGTGATCATTAAGATATCATTGTCCAGTGTTTGTGGTGTTGGGTAAGATATGCACAATCAGCTCTCATGGGCTAGGATGAGCTGCCATGAGCCCTCATTGACCTTCTCCTGCTGGGACATCTAATTAGTCATACACTGGACTGTCACCCATAGTTTTTCCTTTTCCCTTGATGAACTTTACTGAAGAATAATTTACATACAATAAACTACATCCATTTAAAGTGTATAATTCAATAATTTTTGACAATTGTACAGACCTGTGAAACCAAAAACTACACTAAAGATACATCACCTCCATTGTGTCCTATTTTAGGGCATCCCTCACTCTATTCCCGACAACAACTGACTTGCTTTTTGTCCCTACAGATTAATTTATATAAGTGCCATAAAAGCTATCCAAACAGATTGCCACAGGGGATTAAAGGCAAGGATAACAATATTCAGTAGAGGAAATCATAACAATAGATTATGAGAGCCTCAAGATTCTATTCAGTGGCTGTTTTTATCACCAGAGAGCGAAACCCATCTAAAAATAAAGTCAAAATAAGAGGAAGTGGTGTCAAGGAGTGGAGAGAGCGATCCCCACAGATATGATTTGCACATCTGGATTCAGCCATCCTTGAATCTCTGTTACCCCCCACTGTCAGAAAAAGCTATATATCCCAGTCTTAATTCAGTGTTATTTGGAGATCAGAAAGGCCAAGTGAGGGCTATCCTATGATAATGTGATGTAGAACACACAAGAGGGATGTCAGTGTGATCTTAAATTATTCTGGTAAAAATAGTGCCTGATTATTTATTTATTTTCTAACAAATCTGTCTTGATTTTTCCTTGGCTGTTGGCACACCCATCATAAAATCAACTCTGCTTAGTTAAACACAGTGTGTGCCTTGCACACCAGCACATACATGCATCCTTCCTGCCAAGCCTGTGGTTTCTCTGGGCAATGTTGTGTTGTTAAAAAATATTGTTGCCATTGCCTCTCAGTAAGGAAGTTCTTCCTAGTGCCCATATTCATTATGTCCATAAAGATTTACAGTGCTTTCTGACAGACTGACTTATTTTGATCATCATCTGAAAGAATTTTGACTGGCGGACATAGGAAAGTAGGCATGCAGCCAGAGGAAAGAACAAAGATATCAAGGGATAAAAGTGTAAGAAATATAAAACCTTACGTTTCAGCTGGTTTGTAGAGGATGAATAAGTAAGTAGGCAGCAGAAAGACTAGCTGAGGAAATGATGGAGAGAGCCCCAGATGGCAGGCTAAGGAGTCTGCATTTCCCTCCCTGAATAAAGGAGAGCTGGGCAGTGGATTAAGCAAGGCAATGCCCTTTTGAGAATTGTGGGCCAGAGTAGAATGGCTTCATGAGGAGAAACAGGTAAGAGGGAACCACATAGAAGACTCTGACAATAATCTAAACAGCAAATAGGAAAATCCTGGCCCAGAGTCACGACAGTAGGAAGGCATAGAAGAGGCATCTTGGGGGATGGAAATATAGATTCTGTCACTTTTTTGGTTACAGAAGATAAAGGAAGAATCAGAGGTGACTTGAGTTTGGACCAACTCTGACTGATAGGAGGTGTTGATGCCATTCGCAGAGCAAGAACCAAGAACCTGCAATGAGAAGAACAGGTGTTTCTTGGAGGCTAGAGTTAAGATTGATGGTAACTTAGATATGGGTGATAACTCCTTTTGAAATTGAAACATAGGAAGGTTAGTCAAGTAGCGGGCAGTTAGAAATAAGTATATAGATTAAGAGAAAGAGTCAAGGACCAGAAATAGAAAATTGAAAGCCATATGCATGGAAGCTAGATTTTAAAAACAAGTAAGGCAAAAATTATTCTCAGATAAGAGTCAGCAAACTAGCACCCACAGGTCAGATTTGGCCTACAATCTGTTTATGAACATTATTAAGCTTTTTTGCTTTCAAATAATTATAGGTTCACATGAAGTTGTAAAAAATAGTAGAGATCCCATGTAACCTTTACCCATAATAATTTCCCACAATAGTAATATCTTGTGGAATATCTTGTCTAATATCATAATCAAAATATTGACAAAATAAGTCTACCAATCCTACTCAGATTTTCCTAGCTTTTCTTCTCTTCATTTTTGTGTGTGTGTGTGTGTTTAGTTCTATGCAGTTTTATCACATATTTAATATCTACCACCTCAGTGAAGATACAGAAGAGTTCCATCATCATAAAACTTTCTTGTGCTGACCTTTTATATAATGACACTCACCTCTCTCCTTCCCCCCACCCAACCCACGGCAACCACTCATCTTTTCTCCATTTCTATAATTTTGAAATCTCAAAAAGGTTATATAAATAGAGTTATACACTATGTAATCTTTTTGGATTGGCTTTTTTCACTCAGTATTATTCCCTGGAAATTTGTCCAAGTTGTCATATGTATCAAAAGTTCATGCCTTTTATTAGTAATATAAGGTGTAGATCTACCACAGTTCATTTAACTATTTATCTGTTGAAGGACATCTGGGTTGTTTTCAGCTTTGAATATAATAAATAAGCTGCTAGGAACATTTGTGTACAGGTTTTTATGTGAATAAATGTTCAATAGTGCAATTGCTGGGTCATATGGTAATTGCCTGTTTAACTTTATAAGAAACTAGAAAACTGTTTTATAGACTAGCTGTGCCATTTTACACTCCCAGCAGCAGTGTGTGAGTGATCCCTTCAACTTGTTTTTGTAAATAAAGTTTTATTGGAACATTGCCACACTCACATATATTGTTTACATATATGTCTATAGCTATTTTCACACTACACTGACAGAGTTGAATAATTGTGACAGGGACCATATGGTTCACAAGGACAAAAATATTTACTACTTGACCCTTTACAGAAAAAAGTTTCTGACTTCTTCTCTAGGGATTGGTGTCTGTCGTTTTGAGAATGTAGATCAGGACTCAGAAGCCTAGGTTAGGTGTGGTTAACTTAGAGCTGCAGAGTAAAGCATAGAGGAATGAAGTCTGAGTCTCAAGCAAGGTGATCTTTGGTTACTGAAAGCAAAAGGCGTTCCTGCACTTGTCCCAACATAGATTGAAGGAAATTCTGAAAAGAATGTCTGTAGATGTGGGGAAATGCAGGACTGGGAGATAGAACTGGATTCTCAGGAGGGGATGCCTAAAAAGATCTTCTGAGGCAACAGCCTACACTGGGAGGAAGTCATTGTTGAAGTGCACTGAATATGGAGTGGGTAAGAGATAGAAAAGATATCAGCTGAGATGGAGAATTGTCATATTTCTTCAGTTCTAATGCCATCAGTTATAAGAAACACAATTATTTAAATAGCAAAATATTAAGGGAAAAATTGTTTGAAAATTTCAAAACATCACTTGGAAAAATGCTTCCAACAGAAGCCAAAACATTCTAAAAGTATTTGAGAATGGAAGAAATGCAGGGATGGAGAGGTAGAACAGAGTAGTGTGGCTAGAGAGGTGTAATGGGCATGATCACATGATATGAAAGTCCTAGAGGATGATTTAAAGTTGGGGTTGAAAAGAAAATTGGAACAGATTCTGAAATCTTGAAATATTTGATATTATCAACAATCTTGTCACGTCACCACCAAGTATATTTCCAGGAAGTTTCTTTCCCATTGGATCATTGTTATTTCCCTTAGCATTTTCCTAGAATAAGTGTCAGCATCTCCATTTTATAAACATGTAAACTAGCCTGATGGTTCTAAGAATTTGTCTGAAGTCAAGACAGGGGAGTGACAGAACTGATAGATAAACTTAAGCAAGCTCAGCTGCCTGCTAGCATGCCGTAGGACTGCTGGCAAAGGTGAGTAGGATGGAGAGAGTGCCATGTGCATAACGTGGACTTCACTTCATTTACTTTTAGGACAAAATTTGTTCACTTGAAGGGCTTGGTAGAGGCAGCAAAGAACAAGAATAAAAACGTTAATGCCTCCAACTCCATCCCCTCCCGCATGTTTCAGGGGTATGGTTACAGGCATAGAGAAGGCACAGTCATCAGGGAAAAGCTAGGATTTAGGAGGCACCCCTCCAGGGCTGTTTCAGCTTCTGCAAATCTGTCCCTTAAGGTAGTACTTGGGAAAGGGCTCTGATTCTATCTGAGCAACTCCCTTTTTAAGCCTAATCAGCATCTGTTAACCCTACGAATTTGTCTGTTTCTTTGAGAAATGACTTCACATCTGCTTGGAAGACATTTTACTGCTGCCAAGTTTCCCTATGATATTTCAAAGAGATTATTTGCTGCCTTCTTGTTGTTTCGCAGGGTTTTTTGTATGCTACCATAAACATAAAGATGGGACAAAAGAACTTAACCAGGAGGTTTGAACAGAAGAGAAAGATGTAGGAAATCTATTCCCGGTCATACAGGGCCTACTAAGATACAGTATGATAGGCCCAGTAGGGAGTAGGGAAGAGCAGAGGGAAATCTTGAGAATACTCAGCCACTCCAGAAGTACATCCCATATCCCCTAGTTACCTCTTCTTCTACCTCTTCTGCTCTTGTATACTGGCTTAAGATGTGTTTCCATCCGGCTCCTGCTCTAAGCTTCTCCACTCTCAGTTAGCTCCGAAGCACTGGGCCTCGTATTTATTCTTACAGGATCACATCAGCTTGCTTCAGCCACACTGATGTCAGGTACTCTAGGGACATCAGCATGTTGAAGAGTTTCCTTCAGCTTCTCTATCCTGCAGCATTAAAACAGAACAATAACACCCTGTTCTTTTCATCCATCACCAGCTTCTCTAGAACCTCCTTTCTATTCAGTGATATTTTGGGGAAAGGTCTCTGTTCTGTTTTGCTTATGCTTTTATTTTGTTAATGATTTTGCCACATCCACTACCTGATTTCTTTACAAGACTCTTACAATTTCTTTCTGGCCCTCACTTCATAGTTTGTGTATCCTACGTGGTTACATCAGATGGCCCAGGAAACACAAAGGAGTTCAGAACAAAGTGGAACATTAATCTATAGACAATTAAATGGGGGTACTTAAGAGCTAACGTGGCAACTGAAAGCTCTCCAAAGGGCCTATGGGTCCACTAAGGATGACCTCAGATACATTTGGCCGATGGCCAAATACTAAGAACTGAGCAGGCATTTTGGTTGCTTTTTTCCTCCCTCTCTTATTCTTTTAATAGATTTCAAAAAACATATGAATGATTAATTCAGTCTCAAGAGGCTGGCTGTGATCTAACTCGCTGAGGCTGTCGACAAAACAAAAGAGAAACGAAATCAGAGGGATTTGGGAATTCTAGCAAGGCTAAAACAAAATGGCACATTTGTTTGAATTCTCCCTTTGTTTCCCATTTAATAATATCTGTACTATTTAAACAGATCCCCAAATATTTTGGAAATGAAAAACAGATGATGACAACACTAAAATGGTAGTTACTATCTTATTTTTACTTTAACTGGGACCACTGACTGGTGTTTTGACATGATTGAGACCACCAAAGCAATTTTACCGTAATTCCCCCTTCTAGTCTGTACTACTTGATTTTCTAGCACTGATCAGTAGGGGTAGTAATTCCAGTTCTCATATTAAGTAAAGACAAGAAGATAAAGGGGCACATGTGTGCCCTGGAAGAGAGGTTTATATGAAAGCAACTAGTGTTTTTGTTTTTTTTTCTTTTTTCTTTCTTTCTTCCTATTATTTTTTCCTTATGGGTAGAGACAAGGTAGGCATTCTAAGAATTTCTAACAGATTTATGCTGCTACTTCCCAGTGTTGAGCCTATGTGTAAACTCATGGGTATGGGGCTTATTAAGAGACAGATGTATTTTGAACTGGGAGGAGACAAGCATAAGAAAGTCCTGAGTAACTCAGTTCTAAGCTTTTCCTAACCTATTATGGAAACAATTAAGAGGATGGAACTATGATTTAAGGACCAATAAGCAAATGACACTGGCTGACAGAGTTATTAAAAAAGTAATTTTTTAGATACAAAGGGAAATATAGTTAGATTCTATAACAATTTCAATATTATTGTGTACTTCCCTTTCTTTTAAGTTTCTCAGAATTTATTACACAGGTTCATAAATAATTTAATCTTGATTATTTAAAGTTTGCTAGGTAAATTGAATCTCCTGTGCAAATTCATCAAACATTTGAAATGTTATTGATAGTTCCAAATTCACCAGTTTGAGGAATAAAATAGAAAAACCTTCTTTTGTATTCAAATTAGAATGACTCTGAGCTCCAATCCCTTTTCCTCTGGCTTCTTATTAGACCCTCAAGGTATTTATTGGAGCCCAAGAATCAGCCCTTCATGTGGCTAGGCTTCATCTACCTGCCCAGGGAGCAAGAATCAGATGAGCCCCAATGAAACTATTTTCAATACCAAAAAATAGTGACATTTTTAGTATTCCTCTTGACTTTTCAATGGGTTCTTGGCATTTTGTTAAATTTTCCTACTAGCCCTATAAACATCCCCACAAAATAGGGTATCTGGCATTTGACCACAAAGATAGCACTGAAAACATCCATGTTTCCCACAATATCCAACATTTCTATATTTCAAAAGCTGTTAATACTCTTGGCATCTGCATAGGAGTACCCTACATACAAATAGGAAAATGTTAAAGAATTTAATATAATTAGGTAAGAAAATATAGGATATTTCAGAAGTTTTTCAAGAAAAAACAGTAGACTCCTCAGTTGGAGTCCTGCAAATGAAGATACATATCTAAGCAGTACTCACACCAGGCCTGATTTATTTCATTAGGGAAGGCTCACAGTGACATGAGCAGTGGTAATTGCATAGGTCTTGAATTGCCCATTGCATCTACAACAGCACAGGTAAAGCTAGTATAACCGACTATCAGATTCCAGGAATTGGATCCCCACTCTTCATTAAGAGGCTTTGAAATTGTATGATTAGGAAGCAGAGTTGCTCTTATGGTGTCATCCAGGGCAGAGGTATAAGCCTCAAAATTATAGCCGTATGACTTTTCCAGTGACTTTATAAAATGGCTTTGCCATATGATTGGCAGACTAGTACCAACCTGTCACTGTGACAGCAGCAACATGTTATGTCAGCCCCAGTCCTGCCCTGGCATAATGTGGAAGCCAGTTTGGAAAACTTGATTCCATATCTGTTTGTTGACCAGAAGTCTTGGGCTATACCTACCTTCCATGGAACTTTGAGTGAATTCAGCTTATTTTCTTAGAGGCTATAGCAGACAGTCAGACAAGTTATTTCTTAATACTCAGTTCATCTCCCAAAGCCTGTAACCATATGGCATGCTTTATTATGTTTACAACTTGTACCATTTCAACTTGTACTCATTTTCAATGAGAGGCAGTGCAATGCACTAATATTATTATGGGAGATTCTAAAAGGTGGTCAATATTGACCAAGTGACTAATTCCATGTAGTCATAGATGTAGATCATATTCACCCAAAGCATAGAGGGTACACTTTGTAAGAATTTGTAAGAATAGCCTGGGAGGAGTACATTGTCAAGTCCAGAAAAAAATAAGAAGACTGATATCATTGGCTATGACTCAAAGATCAAACAAAGTTCATCCAGGGATTCCAAGCCTTTTCCGTGCCTTAGGAACCTGTGTTGTCATGAAGGGAGGAATAGTTGTATTGTATGCTTTGCTTATCTTCTTAAGGACACATTGCTGGCCATCATTTTCATTGGCTTGTACTAGTGGTATATCTTAACAGGATTTGGCAGAAGGGCAAGAGGACTGGGAGCAAGGTAGTTTTATTAGCAGACGCTAAAATGGTATTATCTCTCCCCATATCATTTCTAGATGGCAAGTCCATCATCATGACATATTAGCTGAGGAATCTCATCATTGTAGGGGAAGCACAAGCTTGTGTTTTTTGGTGTTACATCACCAAATTGAATAGATAACAGAGTTGACCATCCAGTACATGAATTTTATTCTGGAGGCTTCTGCAGTTGGATGGCATCAACCTCTGAGTCACTCAGGGACTTTGGAGTGTCGAGGAAATAGTCAGCTATCCCTTTTGGGAATTCTATTTGGGAGGCTTCATTATCCCTATCATATAAATGGTCTTCACATTTCTCTAACATCTCCTCTATCTTATACCAACTAGGCAGTCATTCAGTAAACATCTGGTGGGTTCATTTCCTTTATGTGTATGTGTATGTGTGTGTGCATGTGTAAATGTGTGCGGTTTATCAGGGAGCATGGTTCAATATTACCCTAAATGTAACTCACTCCTTTCTGACCCTTTAAGAGCTTTATTAACAACCTAGGAATTCATTACAGATGTTCTTCTTCCCTGCCAATTTCTTGTTTCTCAGGACTTCATGGACTAGTTTCCATGAACAGTGACCAGCCATAGCAATATCTAGTCATGCTACCCAAAGCCTGTAAGACTTAGTCTATCTGCAAGGTGGGACTTGGATCTCTGATCCTTTTATTTATACTGGAAGTCCATGGTGGGTCATTGTTCAGATGTGTAGTACCAATTGTTATGGAAACAAAAGCACAGAGCCCAGGAGTACTCTCACAAAGCTTACTGCAGCAGTGTCATTGCGTAAAATCCTAGGAGACAAGAAAAGTAGCAGAAATGTGAGCCTATTAGCTATTAGATGTTAAGACTGAGCACAGATATCCAACAAGACTGAGCATCAAACTCTGGGCAGGAAACCCTAACCCTTGGGCTGTGGAGCTTTTAAACTGTATGACAAAAATAGCACCAGCCCATGCTGGTGTGATGAGGGGCCAGAATCCCATAGTGGAGCAAAATCATTTCTTTGGCCATATCCTGCCAGCTTAACTTACCTGGTTGAGGATGAGGACCTGCCTTTCCTCTGACATGATCAAGGGACCAGTCTCAAGCCTTGCGTTGCGATTATATGACATAGCAAGCTAGTAGAACAATTTATCACATCTCATAGCCATGGTTGAGGAAGTGCCAGTCTTATTTTTTCAGTATTATCAGATGTGGATTAGGGTCCAGACCACTGATTGCCATAAGCACTGCACTGTACCCAGTCTGCTGAACCTGAGGAGGCCAGTTTGCCTAGGGATCATTCTTAAATAAATTAACCTTTACCTCTCAGAAGGCTTTAAGCAGAAATTGCAAATGTTTCCAGAGTTCAGAGTTCAACCAAATTACTTAAATAAACAAAGTGAAATCCATTAAGAGATGGTAAGCACTATGGTGAGGTAGGCAGGAACTACCCAAATGAGGAGGTCACTGCTCAGCAACAACCATTGTTGCCCTGTGGGAATGTGACTCATGTTTGGTACATCTTCCTTTTATCAAGAAAACAAGAAAAATGGGATTTGATCTATAAGGTGATTATTTTACAACAAAACCCCTCTTCAGACTGGCTTGAATTCTTGGGTCATTAGTTTGCAACTTCCAATAATATATAGCTTCACAAAGTTCTAAAGCACCTAAACAAGGAGGGGAAAACCTTGGGCAGAGAAAGGAGGGGAAAAGTAAGGAGAATGCTGGCTAAGGTTCCAAAGCTCGTTTGTTTGTGTTTGTTTTCTTTCTTTCTTTCTTTCTTTCTTTCTTTCTTTCTTTCTTTCTTTCTTTCTTTCTTTCTTTCTTTCATTGAGAGAGAGAGAGAGAGAGAGAAAGAGAGCACAAGCAGGGGGAGAGGCAGAGGAAGAGGGATAATCCCAAGCAGACTCTCATACTGAGTGCTGAACCCAAAGAGGGCTCCACATGGGGCTCTATCCCAGGATCCTAGGATCACAACCTGAGCAGAAATCAAGAATCAGATGTACTGATGACATACAGGTTCAACCAACTGAGCCCTCCTGGCGCCCCTCTCCAAGTCTGTTTCAAGTCCTCCAAACTTCTCTCCCTTAAGGTATTGCTTGGGAAAGGGCTCTTTGATTCTGAGTAGCCTTTTTAAGCCTAATCAGCAGCTAAACCTATAAACTTGTCTGTTTCTTTGAGAAATGACTTTACATGACTTTACATCTCCTTGGAAGCCTGAGTATGTTTTACTGCTGCCAAGATTCCCTATGATATTTCAAAAAGATTATTTGCTGCCTTTTTGTTATTTTGTAGGGTTTTTTTTTTTTATACTACCATAAACATAAACATGGGACTAAAGAACTGGCTTAGATAAAGCATAGCCCTCGGGAGCTAAATCTGGGGTGTTACTACAAAATACTAAAAATAATATCATTTTGTTCTTGAGATGGAAGAAGGGGGTGTGGTGGTGGGCGTGCTTGAGCGGCAGCTCAATCTCTTTTCATCAGTTTATCAGTTTTCCATGGGTTATCTCCGGGGTAAAGCAGAGAAGAGTTCTAGAGAAAAAATAGGTCTCAAATTTGACTAGGGGTTTTTGAAATGTGCAGTTATTTGCCCTGTCATCAATATTTTTAATTTTCATTTTCATTTATGCTAAATGAAAGAGAATACAAGACAGAAGTAGACACAAGGGAACAAAAAAGTGCAAGGTTCTTTAAAGAAAGCGTGCAGTAGAAAAATGAGGAAAATCAGACGGAGATAGGAATTCAGGGATCATTACCTTGAGGCAGGAGGTGTTATGAATTCAGGGATCATTACCTTGAAGTGGGGAAGAGGAGGAAGAGAGAGTTGAGAAAAAGAACATGTGCAATTGTCTGCATTAAGACACTGACAAACTGTTCTGTCAAAAATGTGTTCCGCCCATCTGTAGGGTTGTAAAAACAACCATTTCAGAGGTGGGAAGAATTTGGGAGGTAAGCTTATATTGGAATTTATGGTCTTCTCTTCTTGGGCTCTCAATGAACCCAACCCACTTACACAAGTGACATTAAATTATTTAACTGTTAAAGTCATCCAAAAGAATTACTTGGGTTCTTCTCAGTTCCCAACACAATGCCTGGCACTCAAGGTTAGAAACAAAACAATAACCACAAAAACAAGCAAACAAAAAAATATATGGTATAGTCTCTGCCTCCAAAGGGTTTGCAAGCTACTTGTATGTAGAGATCTCTGTTCTTTACTGATGACATACAGGGGAAAAATAGAAATTACATGTGCAAGACAGGAAATAGTCAGCTGTGGCTTTTCTCCACAGTCAGCATTACTGTGTTTATGAATCTTGTCCGCTATAGTGAGACGTATGTATGTGGTAGTGGTGGTGGTATTTGGGAAGGGGCACATTTCAATTAGGTAAATTGAGAAGATCAGAGAGGAGGAAATTTGTGGGTTTGTGTTGTTGTTTTTGTCTAATAGCTTGGCGGCCTCTCAAGTTAAGTTTTTTCCTTCCAAAAATTATGGAAGCAGATGAGCAGCTACCCTTGCATAAACTTGGAGCCAGCCTGAGAGATGAGATAGACTGAGTGTATATGGAGAAGCAGTTCAGGTCACAAAGACAGGAACGCAGGATGGCCCAGCGTGAGCAGAGTGATCAGTAAGAAGTGAAAGATGGTATGATCCAGGTGACTGACCGTGTGTTGGTGAGACCAGGAGAGACAATATAAGATGACCTGAGCTCTGTCGTTAGGGCCTAGATGGGGAAAGAAGAAAAACTGCTTGGCTGGTAGATGCAGAACCTGATATGAGAACAAATGAAGAGGGAAAATGACTTGTCACACTTTCTCACTGCAAAGAGATATACAGGAAGCAAAAATATGAAAAAGAGAAACCAGAAATAAAATGACCGTGACCCAGAAAACAAACAAACAAAAAAAACCCAAACTGGTAGTGACAGCAAAAATAACAATGAAAATAGATTTTCTCATGAGAATGGGAAAGGCCTTGGCATAAAAAGGATAGAATGGAGTAGAGTCAAAGAGATTCTGTAAGACCTGCAGTGTGAATGAAGAGGAGCAGACATACTGAACTAGAAAGAGACACAGAGACTGCAGGGGTGGAAGGCGGGTACCAAGCTATACAAGACACAGAGCTGAAAGAGTGAAAGAGGACAGACTCCTGAAGACCTAACGCTAGTATGGCCCTGCCCCTTTCTCACAGCTTCCTTAACTAATTCCTTTGTGATGTATATTACTGCTTTCTAAGGCCAGGCATTACTTTTTTTCCCTGAAGGGTTTGTAGAGCCCTTTGGGAATTGGTTATATTTAGAGTTGGAGTTCTTGACCTTTATAATATTTGCTCTGGAGGGCCTATGCAATCTAGTATTGCCTTACTTATTTCCACTAGACTGTTTGGTGGGGATGGGGGGCAGCAGGATGAGGGGGTTGGCAAGCATGTGCCTCTGGGCAGTATCCTTATGTCAGGAAACCTGAAAAATCCAGACTCAAAAAGGTCTTCTGATTCTGAGTGGGGGGTGCTACTAACCTCAAGCTTGTCAAGGGCCCAGAAGCTCACTGGATAAAACCCTCAGACACAAGCAGGGCTTACACACTGTCACTTTTTCTGCTGGGATCATAGTACTGTGAAGACGGGGCAGGCAGGACTTAATTGGTGGAGGACCATGAATGATACTGCAGTATGGAGAGGCTGAGCTGCATAAACATAAACCTTTGTCAAAGCTTCCTCCTGTAAGCCATGCATCATGAGATCAATAAATTTTGGTAAAATTCCACAAGCATAATCAGTCTGTTTTCCAATTGCATCCAATTGGCCCACTAGAAAGATGGGAAGCGTCAGGGAATTGATCTAATTCTTAGCTCTAGGATCACTAGCAAATTTCTGTTAGAAAGATACTGGCAGATAAAATTTTGGAACTATAAATATAATAAGCTGGAATGTTAGGGGATTTAATAAAATTATATACCCTTTTACCTCATAGTGTGCTTTGGTTGTTTTAAAATGTCTTTAGGGGCGCCTGGGTGGCTCAGTCGTTGGGCGTCTGCCTTCTGCTCAGGTCGTGCTCCCAGGGTCCTGGGATCGAGCCCCGCATTGGGCTCCCTGCTCGGCGGGATGCCTGCTTCTCCCGCTACCATTCCCTCTGCTTGTGTTCCCTCTCTCGCTGTGTTTCTCTCTGTCAAATAAATAAAATCTTTAAAAAAAAAATAAAATAAAATGTCTTTATACCTCAATTCCCAAATAAGAAATACTTTTGCATAATATTTAGGATAGAACTACAAGAATTCATGAAAAATCAACATGCAATTCAATCATTATAACGTGTTAATGAAAACCTTCCGAGTTCTAGAAGGGACAGGTTATAACATTAAGTACCTCTGTAGATCTTATCTTTGATGAAAACTACTATTTAGCTGGTAAGGAGACGAATAGATGGGCTATGGTATGGAGATTTAAAAATGATTATGAATATGAAATAATCAACTCTTATGGTATTCTGAATAGTCTGAACTGGTCACTACCAAAATGAAATCCTAAAATCCTTGGCTGTTTCATAGAGGGTCCCGAAGAGGATAAAACACCAGAAGCAGTCAATGATAAGACCAAAGGAATATGTTAAAACCAGGTTGGCCCACATGTAGTGGGGTTAAATATCTGAGGATTCCAACATCAGTAAGATCAAACTTGGATTCAAGTGGGTATAAAGAAGATGATTCAGTCAGGTAGACCATCTTGAGCTAATAGAAAATTCAGGTCCAGAAACATTTTTTAATAAGCAGAGCCATCAGCTCAGTTCCTAAAGCCATGGCTTGCAGGAGCATTATTTTTGATGAGGGCTGTGTGTATCTTAAACCTCTCTTCCTTCTCTGTATGTTTTTGCAGGTCTCTGCATAATACACAAGTGCATTTACTCAGCCCTTCCTCGGAGGAGCCTTTTCCCCTAACGTCTCCTGCGAGGGTTTACATGACTTATACATTTGGGTCTCTCCATTACACTGAATTATGGATTCATGCAAATTTTAGTAAAATTATAACTTGTTTAAATCATAATTTGGGATAACTGGCCTGGTTTGGCACTCCTTCCTCCCTCCTCCCACTCAGCCCCAGTGTGCCACCTCACATACCTTCTAAAAAGTCACAGAGAAAGTTTGCTAAGCACATCCATGGTGCCAAAATATTAAGGAAGAATGTTTTCTCTAATTAAGAGGAGAAAATTGTTTTAAGACACTTTAGCACAAACATTAGTATGTTTCCATCACTGTAAATCTTAGCTAATGTTGAAAGGGAAACAAACAAAGGCACTTTT
>CM053609.1:45643328-45654685 GCA_028646535.1 Procyon lotor
ACAAAGGCACTTTTGAGTTGGAGATTGGTAACCTCCCAAAATAGATTGACCAGAGATAGAATTCATCCAGGCCTGGACAACACACTGAGCCCAATTCCCTTTCCTCCTCTGATCCAGAACTTTGTGCTTGACATATCTTAGCAAGTAGCTGGCACTGACTTGCAGATGTGTTAATGTAGTACTCATTAACTTAAATAAAGCATTTAGGGTTTCATTTTTTTTTAAATCTCTAATATCCCTGTATCCTAGATTGCCTCATCCATACATTGTTCCATTTAACATCACTGCCTGCCATTTAATTGTTTCAGAGGTACACATGCGCATGTGTGTGTGTGAGAACTTCCCATGACATCACATGTGCCTGGTGACATGGTGTAGTTCCTGACCCTCTCCAGTTCACCAGCAGTGGTGAAGCATAGTGGAAGTGGTAAGATCGTAGATGCTGGTGGGGGCATCAGTGCTCTCGGTTTGAAATTTGGCTCCACTGTTTGCCAGGTTTGTTACCTCCTGAGCTTATTCCCTTCAATTCATTCATTAGTTTCATTATTCACCTTCACAATTTTTTCATTAGTAGCCTTCAAATTTTTCAACCTTCAACATTGCTTGGCCCTGCTGGGGTAAGGTGAGCAAGGCCCTTGCTTCGGGTGCAAAATTTAAGGGGGCACCAAAAACCTCAGTAATCAAGATAAATTGTATTTTAATGTTATAAAAACTCAAAAGGTCAATGGCGGTTATCTTGTCCGTTTGAGTTCACAGTTGAATTCTCAAGATCCACAGTTTTTCCAGGGGCTAAAAGATAAGAAGTCTGACTCAGACATTTATAGCCACCTTGCAGAGTACACACATTCATCAGCCCTGAAAAAATACTGGTGGCTACTAGACGTAAAAGATCTCCCCCACAGTTATCAAGTCAGTGTTTCCCCAAAGGCTACAGCTACATGTGAAATCACTGGGGATGCTCAGACGTATGTGTTCTTTCTTTTGAACCCTGTCTAATATTAGTGCACACAGATAAGCCCTAGGCTGCTCCCTTGCAACTGTGCTTGCCTTTTCTTATTTGTAAATGAAACCATAGATAATTCCACCCTGGCAGTTTTTCTAATTATTCTTTCCCAAGACAGTGCTAAATCACAGAGAGTGACAACTATCACAACCGTGATCTCTGGGCACATGTCAAAAATCCTGAATCATCGATTGGCAATAGCATCTCAGCAGGTCCTCACGTTGCTCTGTGACTTCGGAATGTGTAGCTATTTGAAAGATAAGAAATACCCCCACCCGCCCATCCCTCCTCCCCCAAGGCAGACTGCCTTTTCCCCTCTCCTTCCTTCAAGGAAAATTAAATGAAGACAGCTAACGAGCAGTTTTATTTTCTTTCAGCAAAGGTCAGCAATCCCACAGCAGCAAATTAATCCCAATTAGTAATGATATTTTGTCTTGATAAATGATGACACATTTGATTTACTGTGTTTCCAGGATGCAGGCGGCAAATGTTAATGATTTGGTTTGCTGGGAATTTATACTCTTGCTCATTTCCTATTTGCTGATCAGTTGCGGCTCTTGAAGACTTGGCTGCTTCAACTAATGAACTGAGGGCCTCGCAGGAATAATGGTGTGTTCTGCAGCCCTCTTTTTTTTTTTATGCCATCTGTAGAAATGCAGGTTCCTCTCAGAAAATCTCTCTGGCAGCCAGGAAGGAATGATTATGATCATATCAATGTCACTTGTAATTTGTATTTCACTTGTTTAATGGCATCCCCAATAAATGAAGCTTTCTGCAGAGAACAAAACTAATTATAGCAAATTCAGCATATGTGTGTACGTGTATGTGTGTGTGTAAGAAGGAGGGAATTCATGAATAGAAACATACCTAATCTTTCCTCATTTCCTTAAAATATTCTGATAGCAGTGATACGGTTTACATAATGATTTATCTGCCCAGCTCATATAGTTTTAAATTAGACCAATGAAGATGTTTCCTTGAGGTCTTCATAACTGAACATGCCATCCTTTTTTTTTGCAATAAAGGCAGACACAAGTCAAATGTTCTCTCTTCCCTGCACCCCCCCCCTTTCCTGCAGAGATCATTCAATACTTTGGGGATTGCCCTAGGCATTTTGACTCCCAACAAAGGCTGCCAGGGCTGTCCCCTGAGGCTGTGCAAGTCAGTCTGTGGGTAATTCTGAGACTGGCACCTGCTTCCCAGTATCACCAAAGATTCAAGCCAACGGGAAGCCCTGGGGAAGGTTGGCTCTTCCACCTCTGAAAAGCTGATGTGCCTTTCACACATCAGATATAATTTTTGCTACAGAAAACTGCTCTGATAGGCTGCAACTCCAGGCAGGCTGGTCTCCTAGTTGTTTACATGACACTGTGAAAAGGAAATATGAGGGATCATTACCCATGTTCATTTAAGAGCTGGAAATGTTAGAAGCCCTATTAGAATCTCCTTCAGGGGAGTGGGTGTTTTCCTCTCATTCTTAATCATTGTTCTTAGAATCAGCTAATATAAAATCAACAGACCTCACTCTTCTTGCTTAAGGGGACACTTATTATGGTAAATTACTGGATCCACATTGTGTATCTTCCATTTTCCTTTCCTTTCCTGAGGCTTCTGTTCTAGCGCTCTATTCCTGACCCAGTTGGTTTTTCACTCATGGATGGGGCTGACATTCTCTGCTGTCTCCGGAATGCAAATGACTGGGGACATTTGTCTGGTCTCAAAGCCTGATGATTTGGACTGGTGCAGGGAGAGGTACTTGTAAGTTTTGTTTGGTTTGGTTTTTGCCAAACAACTTGCCTGTTTCAGTAATGGGCTCCCTACTTTTCAGGCAGTGATGGATACCTTTTTTTCTCTTGTTCTTCCCATAACATCCAGGAGAGCGGTAATTCCCTCTGTTGGTTCAGGTCCTCTGGGAAGCAAACATCCAAAATGGAATTAAATGTGTAAGGATTTTATGAGAATTTGAATTGCCTTTGTGAAAAGAAATAGGGAAGGATCCAGAGGAGGGTCAGAGTACCCCAGATTATTCTAATGCCAATGTTTTAAAGTCTCTCTCATAATGAACATGATATAGGATTTACTTATGTCCTCTAGCTTCATTACTGTACCTAAGGAAGGCAATTTATCCTAGTGCATATGGTGCATATTCTAGAAGGCAAACGCAGAGAGGGGGATAATGGATTGAAAGGAGTAATAATCCTTTTAATCCTCAATCCTAGGCTTAGGGCAGAACTTTACATTTACCAAAACACTTTCCTATACATCATTGCTTTTGATTCTGACAACAAAAGATGAAGTCAGCATTATTCCTGTCAACAATGCATACCCTGAATTAACCTATGAAGAGACATCAAAAACCCAAAGAGGGACAAAATAACTGGCCTGTGAATCTTCAAAAAAATTGGGAAGGTCATGAAAGACAAAGACTGAGGAACTGTCTAGATTAAGAGAGATTTATGAGATTTAACAGCTCACTATATGGTAAAACCTTGGATTAGATCTTATACCAGACCAAAAAAGAAAAACAAACAAACATCTTTTTCTCTAAAGGTCATCTTAGGATATTTGGCAAAATTTGCATTTCTCTAGTTTAGATTATTAATTTCCTGTTTTTTAGAACTGTTTTTATGTAAGAAAATGTTCTTGTTTTAAGGAAATACAAACTGTGTTTGGGGGTAAAGGGACATCATGTCTGTAACCTACTCTCAAGTGGTTCAGAAAAAAAGTTAAATATAGATACAGAATGATAAAGCAAATGTAATTTAGAAAAAGTATTTGGGGAATCTTGTTGAAAGGAATCTTATTGAAGTGTCTATGGTCATTCTTTGTACTATTTTTGTAATTCTTTTATAAATCTGAAGTTATTTTGAATTAGAAAATTTTTAAGCTGTACCCTAAAAAATATAACATGAGCAAGGCAATCTACCTGCCTCATTTTGCAGGAGAACAAATTTGGCTCGAGGAGTATAAGTAAGTGCTCTATACAATAGATCAGTGTCACACAGCAAACCTTAACTCAGATTTACCTCCAATCCCAGTGATCTCTTCACAAGCAAACACATCATCCCTATGTCAATGGGAGTAGCAAAATGACTTGGTTCCCGAGTCCGTGGCTCTATGTCCATAGTTTTACTGTTGTAATACCTTTCTCGGTATTGACACACTATCGCATGTTAACATATATGACCCTCAGAGAGAGAAGTTTATCCCTGTTGATAATCCCTGTGAAATGCTTCAATCCTATCTATATTCCATTTCCCTACCAATCCAAACTGAGAAGTTTATCCCTATTGATAGTGAAATGCTTCAGTCCTAGATTCCATTTCCCTAATAATCCCAAACTATTTCCCTAGCATCTGTTTCTACCCATAGACAAATCTGTTCATGGTCAAGCCTTGGGCTAGTAGAGAAGTGTTATATCAGCTATGCTCTGCTGTGACCGTGTACCTGAGTACCAGCACCTCTGATACTGTTTTGTTTGATTCCTTGAAATTAATTTCCTTCTTCATATCCCAATTCCAACAGACCTTATTCCCTTATGCCTAAATCCCTACCTTTGTTTACTTTCCAGTACCCTTTGTTTTGTTTCCTAGATCCTATTTACACTAACAGTCTTCCTGGAGATTTAATTCCTTTAACCAAAATCCCAGTCTCTAAAAATAGGTTCACTTCAGGAACTATGGACCTGCCCAGACCTTCTGCTCCTCCATCTGGGATCAGTTAATCAGTGTCTCAGTTTTCCAGACATTTCTTGCCTGTCTCTTGAAAGACCTCTCTACCTTTCATTATGATTGCCCACCCCTGAGTTCCTTGATAACCTTGAGTATTATCCCTTTTAATGTTGGCTTCCTTATTGGAAAGCTGAACTAGCAATTGGTCCATTCTTCCTTTAAAGTCCAGCTTCAGTGTCACATGTCCTTTAAAACTTGCTTCACTATTCCTGTCTTTACAACATCTCCCATTCAGATAGCTCAGCACAGACACACATATTTTTCATACTATAAGTTACCTTAGATGATAGCATTCTTTTCGTGCATAAAGCATATTATCTGTCCTTTTGAGGACAACTTGGTTTCAAGGAGAATGACGCTCCTCCTAACTGGATCACTGAATACCTCGGGACCTCAGATTTCTAAACTATTGAGTAGAGAGAGTTGAATTAGCGAGTCTCTACGGGTTTCTCCTAGTGCTACAGTTTGTGGAACTTTGGACTATCCAGTTTCAAATAGCAAACATTCAGTCGGTGTTTTCTTTCTCCTGGTTGCATTTTTAGGACTGTAGCCCAGACAATAAAATATAAAATAGACACACACACATACACACAAAGTCTGCTCTATCATTAACTCAGTATAATGGACAGCTAACATGTCAAAACTAATCATATTGGCCTGCACTGGCTGGGAAATGCCAGTGTAGCCCAGAAGGATTGGTTTTGACATGTATATGTCCCCTGTGTGTTGGTCCATTACCACTGGCCTTTGGGACCTCACTGGGAGGCTTCTTATTTCCCTGATCTTTCTGGTTGACAGTAATGAATTATTCTTCAAGTCAGTCACATAAAAAATAAATCTTATTTAAACTAATATTTTGATTTGTATGATTCATAGTCAAATTTATAAAAAGTAAGAAAGCAGGTATCAATAAGAAATCAAATGAGTATTACACTATTTTGACTTAAAAACACTAAAGAAAAATGAAATCTGTTGGGATTATGTGTGTAAGTAGGGGAAGGGAATGAGGAAGGCAAGCTGTAAAGACAAAGGGTTCCATCTGCATGGAAATTGAAAACTGAAAACATGTTCACAAAAAAACTGCAGCTAGATAAGCAAAGGTTGTCTGAAAATGCTGTTTCTAAATATAGCCTTAATCATATTGACATGGAAACGAAAAGACATAAGAAGGGAGGAAATCAAAATAAGGCAATTTATGCCATGAAGAAACTTGAGCTATAATGATTTCTGAAACAGATGTTATAAAGAAAAAAGATTGCATAACTTTTTAACTGCACTGTTAGATTTAAGAAAAATGAAAATTATATAAGAAGCCTATGGAAATTTGCAAAAGATCAAGAGCAAAGAGGTTAGCAAAGTAACTCTCTTATTTCTTAGTGCTAGACTTTTGGGGAGGCAAGTGTGGTTGAATGATGAGTAAGTGTGGTTACCGAAGCCACCATTTCCTACTGGTAGGAGAATATTATGAAATATGTAGATTAAGAAGTCAGAAAGTCGTTTAGCAGCCTGGTATAATTATGTCAGTTGCTTAGACTTGAGGCAAATGTTCTAGAAAAGCTCAAGTGGTAATTTGGGACATAAGCCAACTCTTAGAATAAGTACTGGGCTACTTTTACAAGGGGCATGAGCAAATTAGTTAAGACACTAAAATCCAGGTGGACCTGTTATTGCTTAGCTCAGGCTCTCATGGTCGCTTGCCTGCACTATTACATGATTGTCCCCCCCAAAAAAAGTGTCATCTACTTCCATTCACTGGTAGAATAATCCATCAATGGACTAATGATGATTATAGGTTATGAATCCAAAGAATATAATGGCCTTAAACATCTTTACTTGAGGTACATTGAGAAATAATAAAACTAGTAAAACCACTTTGGAAAGCAGTTTGGAAGTTCTTCAAAATGTTAAAAATAGGTCGGCTATATACTCAGCAATTCCACTCCTAGGTAAATACCCAAAGGAAATGAAAAAAAAACTTGTACAGAAATTTTAATAGTAGCATTATTTGTAAAAACCAAAAAGTGGAAAAATACAAATGTCCACCAACTGATGAATATGGTATCGATACAACAGAATATTATTCATTCGTATAAAGAAATAAAGTTTTGATACTTTTACAACATGGACCTTAAAAAAATATGTTAAGTGAAAGAATCCATAATATATAATTCCATGTATATAACATGCCCAAAAGAGACAGAACTATAGAAATAAAGGGTATATTGGAGGTTATTTAGGCCTGGAGGGGAAAGGTGTGAAGTGACTGTTCATGTGTATGGAGCTTCTTTTGTGCCTACTGAAATGTTCGAAAATTACATGGTGGTATTGATTGCACAACTCTATGAATATACTAAAAATAACTAAGCTGTATATTTTAAATGGATGGATGTCACAGTATTTGAATAATATTTCAATAAAGATGTTAAAAATAATTACAATCATCAATAGACTTCTACATATACCTGGAACATAAAAAGCGGACAAGAGTCTCACTCTCAATAAGAAGCAAAAGATGGATCAAATACAAAATTATAATTTTTCTTGACTCTATAAGACCTGATGTCATCAGACATTGAAGTGGCTTACAATCCAAACAGGGGAAGTTTCCCTCCAATGGAAAATAAGACATAGGCACTGACTCACCTATTGCAGAGGAAGGGATAAAGAGGTGCTGCCATACAGGCAGGTGAAAGGAAATTTATTAAAAATTTTCAAGAAATGCCAAAAGATAGCTCACAGGTGTAAATATAAAACCTAGAAACACAAAAGTCAGGAGGCCATATTGGAGAAAGTATTTGAAATCTTGGGATAGGAGATTTGTTAGAAATGATGCTAAAAGCAGGACCCATAAAGGAAAAACTTGCTGAATTAGACAGCATTAAAACTGAGGATTCCAACTCTTTGTAAGATACTGTAAAGAACAAATAAGGCACAAACTAAGAGAAATATTTTCAAATCACATTTCTCATAATGGATGTGTACCCAGCATATATAAAGATACCCCAAATCTTAATAATAATAATAGAATTTTTTAAATGGACAAAAAATCTGAACCAAAATACCATGAACAAGGAGATACAAATGACAAATAAGCACATAAAAATTCCAGTGACTAAAGAAAAAGGGAAAATTGCCAACATTAAGTGCTGGTGAGGATGAGAAGCAACTGGAAATTCATACATGTTTTGGTGGGAATGGAAAAATGATACAGAAATTTTGGACAAGAGTTTGGAAGTTCCTTAAAAAGTTGCATATACACTTACTGTATAACCCAGAATTTTCATACCTAAGTATTTATCCAAATTAAATGAAAACTTTGCACATGCACATTTATGGCCACTTTATTCATAATCACTAAGAACTTGAAACATTTCAAATGTCTTTTACCTGGTTACTGAATGAATAAACTGATACATCCATACAGTGAAAGACTTCTCAGCAATAAAAAGAATGATCTACTGAGACAAACAATAACATGAATAAATTCCTGATGATTCCATTTATGTAACATTCTAGAAAAGGAAAACAATTAGGGATCCAAAAGAGATCAGTCATTGCCAGGAACCTAAGGGTCAAGGTAGAAGTTAACTACTCATGGGCATAGAGGAAATTTTGGATGGTTAAAATGACCTGTATTTTGATTTTTTTTAATTATGTCCAATTAACCAACATATAGTACATCATTAATTTTTGATGTAGTATTCAGCGATTCATTCGTTGTGTAAAATGCCTAGTGTATCTTTTTTTTTTAAATATTTTATTTATTTATTTGACAGAGAGAGAGAGAGAGAGAGATCACAAGTAGGCAGAGAGGCAGGCAGAGAGAGAAGGGGAAGCAGACTCCTCACCGAGCAGAGAGCCCGATGCGGGGCTCGATCTCAGGACCCTCAGATCATGACCTGAGCCAAAGGCAGAGGCTTTAACCCACTGAGCCACCCAGGCATCCCAACACCCAGTGTATCTTGACTTTGATGGTAGATACATGATTGTATACATCTGTCAAAAGTCATAGATACACTGCAAGGTGAATTTTAATTCATCTAAATTTTGCCTCAACTTTTAAATAGTCTTATTAGCAATAGTCTTTCAGAGTTAAGAAAAAAATAATAAAGGTATAAATAAAATTTACTGATGCCTTTTTCTTGCCCAGAATGATAAAAAGTATTTCTTTTCAGAAGTGCACTGGGGTGCCTGGGTAGCTCAGTCGGTTGAGCATCTAACTCTTGATTTCAGCGCAGGTCATGGTCTCAGAGTTGTGAGATCAAGCCCCACATAGGGCTCTGTGCTGGGCATGCAGCCTGCTTAAGATTCTCTCCCTCTTCTCCCTCTGCTCCTCCCCACCTTGCGCACAGACACTCTTCCTCTCTTTAAAAAAAAGAAAAAGTGCATTAAAGTTCTTTCCTATCCAACCTCGTCTACTTCTTCCACCCATACCCAACTTAAACTAGCATTTATTTTCCCAGACACATAGCTCTCATAGTTCCATAACTTAGTGAAGAATTTCTGCTCATCAGTCATACCATTTGTCTCCAAGCATTTGAACAATCTATTTCGATTTGTTTGTCTATTTATTTTGTTTGCCTGGAGAATATAAATAAACATGAATATGGCACAAGGCCAGTATTGATAATAATCAAATTAGGTAGTTTTTTTTTTTCTGGAAATGTTTTACAAGTTCGCAGAAAAATGCCCTCCCTTACCAGCCCTTGGCAATGCAAGAGTTCCCAGTTGTTTAATTTGTCAAAGAAGGGAAAACAAAGTGAGAAACATGGCAGATGACTGACAGAATGGAAACTAGATATTCCTTGGGAAATGTATGCACTCTACCCAGCATGTCAGTTATAAATTTCTTGACTTTGTAGACTTAATGTTCACCTTTTCAGTGACCTGGGGTGTTTCCCTGCCAATGCTACCATAAGTGATAAATTTATTTTATCGTGTAGACCATCTCATCAATTTATTAGTATTAGTTAGTCATTTATCAAGAAAAGTGACTTATGTAACCATTCTACATATACATCTGAAATAGCTATTTATTTCCTATTCTTTGTCACAAATGCTTCTAATGTTTTTTAATTTATTCATTTTGAGGGGGCACGAATGGGGGAGAGCCAAGAAGAGGGAGGAAGTATCTGAAGCAGACTCCCTACTGAGCACAAAGCCCAACAAGGGGCTCATTCCCATAACCAGGAGATCACAACCTGAGCCAAAACCAAGAGTTGGATGCTTAACAAACTGAGCCACCAAGGCACTTCACAAATGTTTTTAATTTTGAAGAGAAATTTTTATAATACAGCATTATTTTATTCAGATAAATAACCAGAAGTAGAATTGCTGTATCATATGGTAGTTCTATTATTAATTTTTTTGAGGACTTTCCATAATGTTTTCCATAGTGACTGTACCAATTTATGTGCCCACCAGGGGTGCATTAGCATGAGGATTCTGTTTTCTTCACACCCTTACCAACATTTGTTATGTCTTGTTTTCTGGGTTCTTTTTGTTTGCTTTGTTTTTTGTGTTTTTTTGAGAATAGCCATTCTAACAAATGTGAGGTGATATCTCATTGTAATTTTGATGTATATTTCCCTGATGATTAGTGATGTTGAGTACCTTTTTATGTACTTCTTAACCATTTGTATGTCTTCTTTGGAAAAATACCTATTCAGATACTCTGCCCATTTTTGGTTTTTTCCCCAAATACATTTATTTTATTTTTTCAGTGTTACAAGATTAATTGTTCATGCACCACACCCAGTGCTCCATACAATACGTGCCCTCCTCAATACCCACCAACAGGCTTGCCCGACCCACCACCCTCTCCCCTCCAAAACTCTCAGTTTGTTGCTCAGAGTCCACAGGCTCTCATGGTTCATTGTCCCCTCCTATTTCCCCCCATTCACCCTTCCTTTCCTTCTCACAAGGCACTCCATGTTTTTCCTTATGCTCCACATGTGAGACCATAAGATAATTGACTCTCTCCACTTGACTTGTTTCACTCTGCATAATCTCTTCCAGTCCCGTCTATGTTGATACAAAAGTTAGGTATTCATCCTTTCTGATGGAGGCATAATATTCCATTGTATATATGGACCATATCTTCTTTATCCATTCATCTGTTGAAGGGCATCTTGGTTCTTTCCACAGTTTGGCGATTGTGGCCGTTGCTGCTATGAACATCGGGTACATGTGGCTCTCCTTTGGGGTAAATACCCAGTAGTGCAATTGCAGGGTCATAGGGTAGCTCTATTTTTAATTTCTTGAGGAATTAGAATTCCTTATAATTCCTCAATTAGGATTAGAATTCTAATTGAGGAATTAGAAGAATTCCACACTGTTTTCCAAAGTGGCTGCACCAACTTGCATTCCCACCAACAGTGTAAGAGGGTGCCCCTTTCTCCACACCCTCTCCAACATTTGTTGTTGACTGTCTTGTTGATTTTGGCCATTCTAACTGGTGTAAGGTGGTATCTCAGTGTGGTTTTGATTTGAATCTCCCTGATGGCTAAAGATGATGAACATTTTTTCATGTGTCTGTTAGCCATTTGTAAGTCTTCTTTGGAGAAGTGTCTGTTCATGTCTTCTGCCCGTCTTTTGATGTAATTATCTGTTTTGTGAGTGTT
>CM053609.1:45665142-45703356 GCA_028646535.1 Procyon lotor
GTTTTCCAAAGTGGCTGCACCAGCTGGCAATCCCACCAACAGTGTAAGAGGGTTCCCCTTTCTCCACAGCCTCTCCAACATTTGTTGTTGACTGTCTTGTTGATTTTGGCCATTCTAACTGGTGTAAGGTGGTATCTCAGTGTGGTTTTGATTTGAATCTCCCTGGTGGCTAAAGATGATGAACATTTTTTCATGTGTCTGTTAGCCATTTGTATGTCTTTTTTGGAGAAGTGTCTGTTCATGTCTTCTGCCCATTTTGTGATGTGATTATCGGTTTTGTGAGTGTTGAGTTTGAGGAGTTCTTTATAGATCTTAGATATCAGACCTTTGTCTGTAGTGTCATTTGCGAATATCTTCTCCCATTCTGTGGGTTGCCTGTTTGTTTTGTTGACTGTTTCCTTTGCTGTGCAGAAACTTTTTATCTTGATGAAGTCTCAAAAGTTCCTTTTTGCTTTTGTTTTGTTTGCCTTTGGAGACTTGTCCTGGTACATAGACCAGTGGAACAGAATAGAGAGCCCAGATATAGACCTGCAACTCTATGGTCAAATAATCTTTGACAAAACAGGAAAAAATATCCAGTGGAAAAAAGACAGTCTCTTCAATAAATGGTGCTGGGAAATTGGACAGCTATATGTAGAAGAATGAAACTTCACCATTCTCTTATACCATACATGAAGATAAACTCAAAATGGGTAAAAGACCTCAACATGAGGCAGGAAACCCTAGAGAAGAACATGAGCAGTAACCTCTTTGACATCAGCCACAGCAACTTCTTTCAGGACATGTCTCCAAAGGCAAAGAAAATAAGAGTTAATGGCAATTTTTAGATCAATTTACATTTTTTTCAATTACATAGAAATACAGTTGATTTTTTTTGTACATTGACTTTATAGTCTACAATCTTACCAACCTCACTTAAGCATTCTAGTAGCTTCTTTGTGAATCTCTTAGGATTTTCTAAATAAATAAACATGCTGTTAATCATGCTGTGAATAATCAACAACTCAAGACAGTTTTACTTCTTCCATTTCAATCTTAAATCCTTTTATCTATGTTTTTTTTTCTTGCCTATTGCATTGACCAGGATCACTACTATTTTGAGGCTTTCTGTATTTGCAGTGCAATTCTAGCCAGTGTTTCCTCCCCCAACCCAATTTCTGTCTTCTCAAATCTATAACAATGACAGGCTCTATTTGGGTTCCTGTCACTGACCCAGGAATTATCAACAGTCAGTAAGCTAGTGCCTTTATAGAGCTTATCTTGTTTGTTTACTCGTCTTAAGGATCACAGTCATGTGATCTGTTGTCTAGTGTCTGAAAACTTATTGTTTCATACATTTTGCTTAGTTTTTCTAAGTTTTTTTTCTTTTTTTTTTTTTAAGATTGTAGGGAATATCCACTCCTTGTTACTCCAAATGTCTTGAAGCAAAATTCCCTTTGTATTTCTTTGAGATGCTTTAATTTCAAACAATGTATACCTAGTTCTTTCTATCTTATTCATTAAGGCAATCTTTGGTATATTTACATTTAGAGTGAAGATTTATATGATTGAGTCTCAGTCTACTCTCTATTTATTCTTTATTTGGTTTCTGTGTTTCTCTTTTCTTTAAGGCCTTATTTCCTGTCTGCTTTTCAAGTATTTGTGGTATTCCATTCCTTCCCTTCTATTGTCTTTAGCTCTACCTTTGATACTTGGTATTTTGTTTTTACTATACAGTTATTATTAGCATTAAGATATGTTTCCTTAATTTATTACTCTTTAACTAGAATTATTATTATAGCACTACACATGTAAAATAAGAACTTTGCAACATTATAATTCAGTTTTACTGTGTTTTGTGCTAATCTTGTCCATGTCTTAATTCTACATATGTTATGAATTCCATACTCTTGATTTTTTGCTGTAGTCAGTTGACTTAAAAGTATTTAAAAACACAAATACCGTCTTTTTTAAATTAACATATAACATATTATTTGTTTCGAGGATCTGTGATACAACAGTCTTACACAACACTGAGCACTCACCACAACAGGTACCCTCCCCAGCCCCCTCCCCTCCAGCAATCCTCAATTTGTTTCCTGAGATTAAGAGTCTCTTATGGTTTGTCTCTCTCTCTGGTTTCATCTTGTTTCATTTTTTCCTCTCTTCCTTTATGATCTTCTGTCTTATTTCTTAAATTATGCATATCACTGAGATTATATGAGAGTTGTCTTTTTCTGATTGACTTATTTCGCTTAGTGTAATACCCTCTAATTCCATCCACATCATTGCAAATAGCAAGAATTTTTTTTTTGATGGCTTATGTAATTACTCACATAGTGATCATTTTCAGTGATATTCTTTTTTTCCTATAGATCCTTAATTTCATTAACTTAGAATTTGTCCCCCCCAAAAAACAAAAAACTTGGATCTCCCTTTAGTTGAAAAAACTTTTTTTTTTTGGCGTTACTTACTGGATTAATCTGAGAATAAATTTCCTCAGATTTCACTTATCTTAAAAAAAAATCCTTTTTTGCTTTTATTTTTGAAAGATATTTTTGCTAGGTATTGAATTCTGAGTCGATAGATTTTTTTTCTAAATTCTGCATTTTTAAGATATGACCCTATTACCTTCCAACCCCCATTATTTCTAAGGATAAATCAATTGCTCTTTTTATTATTGTTCCTCTTATTATAATATACCTATTTTCCTCTAGTTCT
The DNA here is from genome assembly GCA_028646535.1 of Procyon lotor. NCBI lineage: Eukaryota > Metazoa > Chordata > Mammalia > Carnivora > Procyonidae > Procyon > Procyon lotor. The sequence continues at coordinate 45,667,843 of CM053609.1, forward strand.
GTTTAAAATTTTGCTTTTCTTCAGTTTTCAGCGTCATTGACTTGATGTACATAAATGTGTTTTCCTTTTTATTTATCCGGGTAAAGTTTTGCTAAATCTTCCAAATCTTTGAATTGATGTCTTTCATTAATTTAGGAATATATTTACAATATTTTTAAAATTATCTTTTCAGCCTCTTCCTCTATCTTCTTTCTTTCTGAAACTACAATTACATTGTATATTAGAATGATTTTTGTCTTAGAGATTACTAGAACTTTGCTATTCTGTTAATTTCCAATGATTTTCTAATTTCAGATATTTTGTTTTTTTTTCTGTGATTTCCATTTGCATCTTAATTAAAGTTTTCATTATTCCACCAGTTACATATATTTTTCTGAAAATGCCATGTCAAATGTATCCTAATATTTTAGAGTCCTTGCTAATTTTAACATCTATGTTGTCTGTGGTTCCATTTCTGTTGATAGAGTTTTCTCTTAACTATCAATCAAATTTTCTGTCTGTTCACCTCTTCAGTACTTTTTAAACCGTTATCCTGTGCATCAGGGATGCTATTTGGTAGGGACTCTGGATTATGCTGGGGAATTTTGTTTGTAATTTATTGTTTGTTTACTAATCAGATAAATAACCGGCAGAAAACCACAACTTTCTGGAATTTTAATTTCAGTCTGTCAGGGTGTGTCATTTTTAAATTTTGCCCTTAAGCCTAGGGGAAATCCTTTAGTCTTTAGAAATAATAACTGACTTCTAAGTCATGAAAATCCAAATTATTTACCAAGCCCTTCTAATTTGACAAAGCTTGAACTTCACACTCTGTCTTCTTTCATTGTGCACCTGATGAAATCTCAGATCAGGTATTTCCATTTGTTTACCTTGGTATAATTGGAGTCTTTTCTGGTGCATGAAGAGTTCAGGTATGATCCAAAGATTTAGAGATAATTTATGTGCTGATTTTAGGACCCTAAACTCTATTTGTGGCTACTTTCAATTCTCTTTTTTTTTGACTCATCAGTACCTACTAGTCTTATTCATCACATCTCAAACCTGTTCTCCCTACTCCTTTTTCCCTACTCAGGGTGTAATCTCTTTCTATTGCTGCATTATCTTACCTTGTCGTGCAGCTTTCTGAACTCTAGTCTTTTTTCTGTCCCTAAATGAATGTTCAGTCTTTTGTGGCGTTTGCAGATGACTCTACTGGTTTCAGATATTTATTTCCCCATTTTCATATAAATTGAAATATGTAGTGTTTGCTGTCTTCTATTATACTGTGATCAAGAGTAATAGGTTTTGTATTCTCTCTGTATTGATTAGTATGTGTTACTGGAGGATGTATGGAGAGATTAAAATGTATGCAGTTGTTTTTACACTATATAAACATAGAATTATATTTAGAAAATACCTGAATGTCCAGAAGCAAATAGAAAAAACAAGAACCATTATCTTCCCAACATAAATGTCCAGGGGATAGGGAAAGGATTTCTGATTGAAGGCAGCATTAGCAAAAATTAATAGCTACATCCTGTCTAGACATTGCATCCAGGCGATTTAATAAACTAATTACAGATGGATAACATGTTCGTTGTTGAGGTAGGCACTTTAAGAAATAAGAAGAAATGCAATAACTATATATTTTTTGCCCATACTTTTCCAACAAAGAGCACTTTCACACCACTGGGTCCAACTCTGGCAATTTCTCAGAATCTAAACAACATAAGAAGACACAGAACTTAAAGGGTTCCATTGTTCAGGACCTTTTTCATCCCTTTCACTTTTTTTGAGAAAATCCAATGTGGCTTATCTCTCTGCCCACCCCCAGATGAGGTGCTTGCCCCAGATATAGAAGCGGCCAGGGTGGCTCTCTTCTCACCATGTGTGAGCATGAAAACAGAACAAGATACAAGGAGGGCTTTAGGACACAAAGAGTTGCCTTTATGAAGTGCCTACTTGTGGAACAAATGAGGGCATGAATTTCTATTCAAAAACTGTCCAAAAAATTAACATAGATTCAGAAGCTATGTTGATGAGCTCCTGATAATAGCACAACTAGAGTAAGTTGTGACGGCTTGGAGACCCCAACTAAATTGAAACTACAGCATTTCCAATTAAGGAGTCAGTACCCTAGTAAGCCATCATATCTGAGAGGGTTAAATATATTGCCCACGTGCCCACTCTTCTTTCTGTGGGCTAATGCATGTGCTAGAAAATATTTATGAGTACAGAAAAATTAACATAAAAAGGAAGCATAAAATGTAGCTCCTACTTAAAGAAAACTACGAATTAGTTTGGAAGATAAGACAGTCATATAAAGGCAAGTACTAATATGAGTTACTAATATAAAAGTTTAAGAAGCGGTATAAATAAGGGTCAAATAAAAGTAAAACTGACAGAAGTTACACATTCAGAGAGTTTCTGAACTTACTTAGGTGGAGATTTTCTATCATTGTGGCTGAAGTCAGGTATCTATTCTCCAGTTCTGGGGCTATTCAGAAATATAGATTAAGTAAATTTTTTAATGGCCTGTGCAAGTATTTCAGTCTAAAAGACCTGGTAACCAATTAGTCATGACCAAAAGTCTCTTATGGTGAGATTATTCTTATTATCAAGGTAGAAACCCAGTAAGTATACCAGTTTCATCATCTCTTAACAGAATCTCTTAGTAAAGAGAACAGTCACTATATTTCTCGCCAAAGATGTTCTTGCTCCTTTCACCAAATATTTTTCAACAGTTTGATGAGAACAGTATCATCTGGGTCTTCCACAGAGAAAAAGTGAGGGAGTAAGGATTAGGTTGTGGACACAACTCATAAATCTATTTCAGCATTCCTCTTTGGAATGTATTTAACTTTTGGGAGAAATAATTATAGTTACTTACCCAGTTCCAGTCAGGTAACCAGAATTACCTTCTCCTTTATAGATAGGAATTCTATTTTATTTTTGCTGACAGTAATCTGCAATGGAAAAAAAAGAAAGAACACTGTATTTTTAGCCTCATTACAACTTCAGGTGACCAATGCAATATAAGCAGTAGTCATTGGGTAGGCTTATTAAGAAAACTCTTTAAGGGAGCATCTGAGTGGCTCAGTGGGTTAAGTCTCTGCCTTCAGCTCAGGTCATGATCTCAAGGTCCTGGGATGGAGCCCTGCATCAGGCTCTCTGCTCAGCAGGGAGCCTGCATCCCCCCCATCCCTCCCACCCGCCCTGCCGCCTGTCTCTCTACCTACTTGTGATCTCTCTCTGTGTCAAATAAATAAATAAAATCTTAAAAAAAAAAAAAAAAAAAACTCTTTAAGGTTAACTGACTTATCCAGTCAATAGTTTAGTCTATGATTATTGAATGCCAGAGTTCAGGAGCCAGTTAAGAGTTTGGGAAGAATTTATATGCTGACAGTCTGAGCTCAACGGGGACCTTTTATTATTTAGTCTGAGGGGTCCAAAGGGAATGTACTAAGACATCCAGGCAGAAGCTGCAAGACCTAGGATTTAGCCTAAGAGTTGTTGAAGGTAACTTGTGTTGTATTCCATTGCTTAATATGTCCATAAAGCCAGTGCCAGCCAGTTCAAGGCAAGGAGGGAGAAGACTTCATACCTTACTTAGAGGAAGAGCAATGAACTTTTAGCCATTTTTATTACAGGTGGTTTTTTTTTCCTTTTTTTCCAGAAATCCTTAAAGGGGTAAAAATAATCTACATACTATAGATATATATGAAAATTAATTTAGAAAAAAGCAAAACAGGTCAAATTTTAGCCAAGTGTAAAAGGAGTCTCATTACAAAAAGAAAAACAAAGCAAGAATTTAAACTCCCAACCGACATTATTGTGAAGGCTTTGTGGACTAGGAGGGGAGGTACAAACTGTTAAATACCTAACAGACCTTAGAACTCATGTTCTTTATGCACCCCCAAATTGAGCAAGTCACATCCAAACTAAGAATAATGACCTACATCAGACGTCTCTCAAATCTCTAAACAGGAACTCTTGAGTTTATTATAGTATGGTCATCAGGGACCATGGCGCCTCCATACACACAGGATGGAGCCACCTGGCGCTGAGACATCTGTGTCTTGGGGACCAAACACAGGACCTTACTGTTCTCCTACTGAAGTTCACACAGACATTCCAGCACAGAACCCACTTTGAAATTTTTGTTTTTTTCCTGCTAAGGGAATTCTAATTAAATAGATCTCACACCACAGTATCTCAGGTTTTTGGTCATTATTGTTGTTTTTGTGGGGGAGGGGGTGTTTGTTTGTTTTGGAGAATGGCATAATAAAAATTGGAAAGAGAAAACAAGAATAGGAAACATTCCTTTTATTTATTAGTTTTTCTCAGCCTTTCTTCATTCCTGCTAAATGCAGTGTACACTTAAGAAAAATAAAATGTTGGTCCACTATCTGATAAACTTATTTTCCCGAGTCATTCCAAAAGTGACCCATATGTGATCCCTTGAGCCCCATTATGACAAACTGCAAACTTTGATGAGACTGTAATTAGCAGAAGAATCTGAGGCCATAGAATATTAATTCATGAATCAGCACAACAAGATATCCAGGAATCAAAATAATTGATTCTTGCTCTACTAACTTTACTCTCCTGACAGTATTGTTTGATCAAATATATGAAACATGATTCATTTAATCACCTTAAAGAAGGGATTTGAGCTTACATTTCTTCATTAGATTTAAAAAATTATTCTCTGTAACAATAGATTTTATTCTGCCTAAGGAATCAAACACTAATTAGTCTTTTTTCCTCACAATATATAAATACCTTAATTTTTTAAAAAAAATCAATGTTCAAAATATTTTAAAAACTAATTACATTGAGCTTCTTTTATAATGTTTTTATTAAAAATATTTTCATTTGAATTCCATTATTCCTTCAAGGCATTGGCTTTAGTTGATCTAATTTTAATATTTTCTCACATGATGCATGTCACTGGTTTATATTAACATTCCTTCATCAACTAAATAAATAACTTCTCCTTGGTATAGTTAGTTTCTCTATAGTTAAAATCACATTCATAAGTGCACTTTTCCAGAATGTAGAATTAGGGATTTTTTATTACTCAAATGTAAGAAAAGCAAATAGAAATACATGGAAAATTTATCAACAGTTCAGAATTTTACCAAAAACTCAATTATAAGAGAATTTATTATTTCCTAGACTTGGTTATGTGTCCCTCAGTTGACCTAGATGAAAATTCCGAATGATGTCTACTTATAACTAGTTTTCATTACTTTCATTATTCAAAGGATATTGAAAAGATTCTAGATTGTCATTAGGAAGACGTCCTTGCTCCATTAATATCCCCACAAACTCTGCCAATGGAGATGATAAAATTCCAGAACAGTGACATTCAGAAGAAAGAGTTAAAAATGATATTTGCAACTCTGAAACATCACTTAAAACTTCTCTAAAAAAAGTAGACTAAGAGCTCTAATAGAATTTTCCCTCTATTAATAAACCAGTATGTACCCCTTCTCTCTCTGTCTAGATAGAATAAGCATAATCCTTATTTACATATAAAAAAGTATCTTACTAAAGCATAAGGAATCTGTCCAACAAGATGATTTATAGGTGTACACTTAGCTACAGACTTCAGTTTGGTCTCACTTGGACAAACATGGCTGGTTATTTTCAACTTCTTTGCTTATATGCAAGGTAGACAATTCATTCTATTACTCAACACAGGATATGGGCAGGAGCTTATTACTGAGAAAATTACCTATAAACATTGTGATATGATAGCAAACAGTAAAGTCCATGTCCTCAGAGTTTGCATATACCATTTCTTAAAGAGAAAAAAATAATTCTCCAAAAGCACCTGATACTCCAAACTTGACTTTCCATGTTCAGATTCCACTGATCTTGAATCCAGGTCATCTCCCATTAACTACTGTTATTTTTTCTTTAAAGTTTAGTTAGGTCTCTCAACCTCAATTACTTCATTTTTCTCATATTTGATCAGACTATACCTTTCATCATACACACTCCACCTACCTATTTTTTCATTCATACTTTCTGCTTCCAAGCTAATTTTGAGGTCAAACCGTAGCTTCAAGCTAGATAGTAAGGTCAGTTAGGTATCAGCTGAAGTGTTTTGTTGGTGTTTTTTTTTTCCTTTACCTTTCTAGTCTAAATTAGGTGGCCTTCCTATATTTTTAAAGACCTAGCACTCAAAACATTTTTTACATCATCTGTTTGCAATGCTTATATTTCAAACAAAACTATAAGCTCCCTAAAACAAACATGTTTTTGTACCCGACAAAAAGAATATAATGACAACACACATATTGTATGAAAGATGGGGTCTCTTCTATACACCATCTGAAATCATGAATCTTGTAATTGGCCAATTAAATAAGTGAAGGGCTGATAGTCCAAAACTGGAAGTACAGAAGGGCACTGTTGGTGAGTGGTTCATCGATAGATTGTATGTATATGGACTTGAATGAATAGCAGCCTCACGCTCTTCCTCACCCCTGCAAAAATATATAAATAAATAAACAGCAAAAAGTCTCATTTCCTGGAAAACAGCTTCTCAATTATTAGATCCATATGACAGGGGTAAAAAATGGCATAGGACAAAAATAAGAGCTCAAATATATCTAACAACTAAACTGACTAGTCATAGCATGCCCGCTCCCCACAAATATATAGCTATCAAGGTCATTGATTCATCATACTCAGCAAGGTGTTTTCAGAAAAAAATATTAATTACAGCTTACAGTGACAGACACAGCAGTGGTTGCCACTCTGTGAGGTGTGGCTGGGTTCCCTTGTGTCTAGGATTCTCCCTGACTCGGCCCAGGGACTTTAGATGATAGAAGACAGTTTCTATGTAAAAATTACAATCTTTTCAAAAGTACTAAAGACAAAAAAAAAATAAATGACACTGGCCCAAAGAGAATTTTTCAAAACTTATAAATTCATTTCTCCCAGGCGATTTTACTAAATTTTCCCATCAGATAATGACAGCTGCTGTATCCTATGAAATCAAGCAGAAATTACTCCTGTCAGTCTTGTAATAAACCAGTTAGTATTGAGTACTTTTATGAGGTAAGAACTAAAAAAACAAGTTTTCCTTGAAAACATTGGATGAAATATTAATTTACATCATTGAAAAAAAAATTCATAGTTTATAGTGTAGAAATCCATATCTATCAAGTTTTCTTAGTTACAATTGAATATTCCATAATCATGACTGGCTACATAATTTGTGGAGCCAAGTGCAAGAAGAAAATGTTGGGCCCCTTGGTCAAAATTATTAAAACTTTCAAGGCAGTGACAGTTGACCATTAAACCAAGCATAGGGCAGTATGTAACTGTGAAGATTACATGTCTTGGTTAGAATTTAGAGTTTTTATATCAATCACCTTACCATATACATATAATTACAAATCAAACTCCTCCATCGTCCAGAAGAATAGGCACAGCTATCATCATTTGCACTGTAGCACAGAAAAGCATGATCTAGCTCAAGCTTCCAGGCAGTCAGCAGGGGTACTCAGGCAATAACCTATGTGTCTGAACTCCAGTCTTGCTCTGTTTACTTTATCAGATTTCATCTCCAAATCGAACTCCAATTTCGACAAATGGCAAAGGCATTTATGACCAATATACACTGCTTCCTCTCAAAACATCACCTCTGGAGTCAATTCTAGGAATTTAATTATATGAGACAAACAACAACTGTTACTTTTGTGAATTACTTTTTTGCCCCATTCAGAGTCCAGAACATTGCAGGATTGGGGAAATGAGAAAACTCATAAAGCAGGAACTCTTTTCTATCCAGTGCTGCTGAGAGATGCAATTAATAAAAATGGAGAGACTCAACAGCCTAGCAGCACCCAAAGTAATAACTCCTTTTATGAATATGAGATGTAGGTCTCAGGGTATCTTGAGACAGGTTTTTACTCTATTGACCACATTGTCAGACAACACATTTCATATCACTGAACATGTCCTATTTCAGGAGACGTGGGAAAGGGACACTGGAGGAAACATAAATGTCAGAAGAAATAGGAATGCCTGTGAACCTCAGCACATGTTTCTTGGATTATTAAAGGTGATCTGGCTTGGGAAGCCAGTTTCAGGAGTGATCAGAAATTAGAAAAGCATCCATAGCTGGTAAAATACTTGACCATATGCTAAATATAGACAACGCAGCATGAAAGTCCAAGGTATTGCAAGTATTCATTTCCTGGAAACTACCGGGAAGCTATCAGTTTCTCGTTCTTGCTTTCATGCCTGTGGCAGATTCTTATGTACCAGGTCACATACATAGCCACACTGATTCCTATGATATAAGTCATTCTGTTCATTGTATGCAGGAATAAATTCAATGCGATTGTCAAGTTATTCTGTTCCCTACCTCCACAAATTTTTTCTCCCATTAATCTTATCAGCAAGTTAAGTCAAGAGATTTCATCAGATATTCATTAAAAACGGAAGGATCCTTGGCATGACAACCAAATTCTTTTCAGTAACTGTCTTTTTAAACTGGTGAACAAAGTTCCCTGATTCCTACACTCTCTTTCTCCCTAACCTACCTCTCGCTCCTTTCTCAATCCCTAGGCGGACCCTCTATCCTTTTAACTGAAAAGCAGGAAGGGCGTTTGTTGGGGCACATACATTTCTAACCATGAAAGGCTATTCCAGGTGGAAACATTTCTTTGTCATTCAGAGATCCTTTTAGTTTGACTAAGTCCCTTTTAGTGAATCAGAAAATGTATTGAACACCTACTAGCTGCTTGATGTACATTGTTTCTACAGCTTTATAAACACTACCCATGAAAATGCCATTCACACTTCACAAGCTAAGTGGAGTGGAGATAGATTTTGAACATAAAGAGGTGAAACAAGAGATGTAGTTTTCAGTTGTGGGGAATAAGGAAGACAACCTGGAGCACCTGGGTGGCTCAGTCATTTAGCATCTGCCTTAGACTCAGGTCATGATCCCAGGGTCCTGGGATCGAGCCCCACATCAGGTTCCTTGCTCAGTGGGGAGCCTGCTTCTCCCTCTCCCACTCCCCTTACTTGTGTTCCCTTTCTCGCTTTGTCTCTCTCTGTCAAATAAGTAAAATCTTTAAAAAAGATTAAAAAATGAAAAAGGAAGACAACCTAAATTAGCAGTACTCAATTTCCCAAAATGGGTGAAATTGTGGGTGAAATTACAGGTGAAATCCCCCTTAATACATGGGGATTTAGAGAGTTAAACACAATTTCAAAATGTTCTCTTTTCCTTTTGAGTTAAATTAGGTAAAACATGTGTCCCCGCTATAAAACATACTCTTTGATTATATCTATTACAGAACAAGTATTACTCTATTGTGCAAATTTCTTTTCATATCTCTCTCACTCTTTTTTGAGTTTCACATTGATACTTTATTTGCTTAAACCTAAACCTTGTCAGTTAAGAAGAAATCTACTCTGGTATATAAATCTTGTCATTTAAATTCTAGGGTTCTTTTTTCCTTTTTCTTTTTCTTTAGCCTTGTTAAAATTTTATCCAAGAAACAATAAATATATATGTTTTTAAAACCATGAACCATGGGAGAATGAAATAGGAAATCAAGAGTGATTTAAGTTTTTGTGGCCCTTTCCTGTTTTCTTTTTTTTTTTTTTAAGTTCCTAAAAGACTGTAGCAGGATAAAAGGATCACTGGCTCCCTGTCTGTTTGAGATAACAAGTGATGAAATTTAAAAAACAAAAAAAAAAATAAAATAAAACATACCTTGGACGCAGGGCAGGGAATGGTGTTACGTGACCTTGTTTTAGGGTATGGGTTTCATCTTGTAAGAAGGCTTCTTTTCTGGAGGGCTCTCTGGTTCACCCCCTTCTTCTTTGGGAGGAGGAGTCTTTTCCTTTGATACCTTTGAAGCTGTGGGCCAACCCTTCCCTTTGCCTTTCATGGGGTTTGGCCTCACTGTAACCTTTAGCCTGGGTTTGGGCATTTTCTTTTCTTTTCTCTCAGGTTTAGACTTCTTAACCATCTTTTTGCTTTTCTTCCTTTGAACTACCAAAGTCACTATCATCATCATCTTCCATTGGGAAATCTTTATCTCTGCCGAACCTTTCTCTTGGAATGGTGCCTCACCCTCCTCTCGTTCTTCACTACCCCCATGAGCATCTCTCTCTGATCGGAAGCTGCTTCAGAAGCTGCCTGCTGTTGCTGGTACACATTTTGATGATCTTTTTCATCTTCACTGTCCTCTGCTGAGTGAGAATCATCCTTCTTGGTCTTCACATCTTTTTCTTCGGAGTCCTCACTCTTCCTGTGAATTCTTTCCAGGTCGCCTCTTATTTTTAGCTTCTCAGGAAGATGACCAAATTTTCTCAGCTGGAGGACCCGAATCTCTAACATAAGCTTCACCGGCATCATCAGATTCCTGACACTGAATAATCAATGACCTTTCTATTTCTGACAGGTCGAGCGAGACCTGTGTGCTGTCAAAACAGGAACAGGTCAAGAAGACAAAAACCAGGATCCCCTTCACCCCATGTGCTGGTCTCCCCCCACCTTCTTCTGATGGGAAAACCCAAGTACTGGCTTCTAAAACTCTGCTGCTTCTTGGTTCAGGGTCTCTTAAGCAGACGAGCCCCCCACTTCCCTGTCTCTTCAAAATGCTGTATCTCTTTCTATTAGGTTGTATACCCATTGAAGCAAAAACATATGCTAATTCTTCTTCTATGCTAATTCTTCTTCTATCCCCAGAACCTCCCATATTGTATAGAAAATCAAATCTGTAACAACAATTTTAATAATGTATTACATTCTTGCATCATATTAGGCATTATGTTAAATGCCTGGTGTTCATAATGCTAGTTCATAGTAACCCAATGATTTCAATATTTGTGAGTATTTCCATTTTAATAATGGAGACATGAGGCTTGTAATCACACATACTAAATTTAGGGTTTGGTTTCATAGACTAATCAAGAACCACAAGTCCCTTCCTAGTTGAAAGCCCAAGTTTAGCTTCCCTTCAATTTCAGCAAGCAGCCATCTGAGTACTGAGATGTAAATAAAGAAAAGACTCAGGCTCCTGTGAGAGTCTCTAGAAACAATCTTTAGGGTGCAGCACACACCAGCAGGTCAAGGCATGTGCTCTTAGCTGGAGCAACAGCCTCTCTTGAATGTAGGAATGTGGCCACTCTGATAGTTGACAGCCAGGAGTTCTTCATGCTATTGAAAAAGCAACCCACCCAGACCAGGAGTTCTTGACATCCAGGTTTTATATAAAACGTTATCTCCTATGTCCAAGAACAGAAGAGGTATGGGTGTGTATTTGCATCTTCGTGTCTTGTTTCCTTTAGATTTTTCCTACATATAGAACCATAGCTGGGCTTATTTTATTGTTATCCCAAAGTCTTTTGGTTTTAAACACTTCTCTTTGAATTTCCACTTTAGGAGAAAGGGACCAATTAAGCAGTGGATGTATGGTTTCTTTTGCTGTACTTTCTTCTACAGTAACTAGTGTGTTATTTTCTCCTTCTATTTTTCACATTTCAACCTGATGAGGAAGAAAATTCTGCCTTTACCACTCCTTTCTGTCTCTACCCGTTGCTAATGACCTCCCCAAAAGGAAGAGAGCCTGAAGTGACTGGTCAGAGCTAAGTAGTGAACCTAAACTACTAGAAACTCTAGATAGTTTCTAGATAGTGAAACTATCCTAAAAGTTTCCTGAAGAAGAAAAAAAAAAAAAGAAATCCAGAAAATCCCTACTTTTGTTTGTATGTTTATCTGACAATAATATTGGCCCTTTATTTTTCATTTAGCTATTGTTTTGTTTGTTTGTGTTTTTTGTTTTATTTTGTTTTTTTGAATGTTATCAACCTGAGAAAGGTGGAATGACGAATGATAAGATTTTGACATCAAAACCCCACCTGGCATGTTTAACAACTATATTTATTTCCTCTACTTTACAATACACCAAAAATAGTTAAGGCAAAGAGAATTTGAGGAGAAAGAAGGAAATCCCCAACTCAACCTTAGGACCATGATGTTTGCTGGGGCTCAGCTCAATATGGCAGATATTGGTAGTTGTCCACTGATAGTCAATATCTCCTTCCAGAGTCTTAGCTGAGCACATGGTCGATTAACACAGGACTCCATTTTCCAGGAGCCCTTGTGGCCAAGTGACTAAGTTCTAAGCAGCAGTGGGTACGTGTGCCACTTCTGGACCTTACTCATAAATGAGCCAGTCTGTTCTCTCCTTGACCCTCTCTTCTTTGCTCCTGACTGGCACATACATATCTGATGGCCGAGTCAGAGGCTAGGCATCCAGAGATGAAGGATCCAGGCATCCTATATCCTGAGGATGGCAGAGCTTCCCTAGTGATTATGGACTTCTTGTTTTTAGCCATTATATGAATGAAAAGTAAGCTTCTGTAATCTGTAAGCCCTTGGGCCTTGGGTCTTTGGGTTACATTACTTTGGACCATATCCTAACTAAAACATCGTAAGGGGCACCTCAGAAACCTGGCTTACTGTCTTTCCCTATACTTCCTTTCCCAGAAGTCTCTCATTACACAGATCCTTAGTTCATAGCATAGTTTTCAAGATGTCTTTGGTCATGATGCATTTGAGAGCTAAAGTATAGTTTGTTTGTTTTTCTTGATACACAAAGATATGTATTCATTCCTTTTCACTGGGTTCTAAGCTGGTGATGCCTTCCTTTCATTTTAAAACCAAAGATAACCATATTATTTTTAGTTTTTCTATCTTTAACCTTTACCAAAAATAAATGAAAACTTTTGGCTATTTATGAGTTCACTTTTACAAATACAAGTACAGAATGATGGATGGTGCCTGACACTCCTCCAGTAACAATTTCAACATGTTCTTGTTTTTCTTTGTAATGCCTGCCTTTACCAGCCTCTCCATAGGGGATGCATTTGCCCTTCTGGAACATTTTTCACTAAAAAGCATAGCAAACCTCACTCCAAAGAGCTGCTCAAAGGAAAGAATCCACAGTATAAATTTCCATAAATGGCAGAATCTGCGGAAAGTAAGATGATATAATTCAGAGAATCAGGGATTTCAGATTATAAAGACCTGGGTTCAGATAGTTTGTTATCTATGAATATTGGTTAAGTTTACCTCTTTAGACCTAAGTTTCTCATCTATGAAAGAGAAGAGCAATAGTTGCCTTATGCAGATTAAATGATATAATATATGGAATGGGTAGTTTGTAGAGTGACTAGCACATTGCTGACACATGGTAGCCACTAACTCAATGTTAATTCTTCTTGTAGTTAATGTTTTGATTCTTTTCTAAATTTATCTTCTCAAGTAATTGACAGTCAGTGTATTTGGAAGCAGTGTCAGAAGCCAAGATGTTTCCCTGGTTTAGAGAGAGTGAATGTTTTGTCAAGCCATTGGAGCCTACTCCAAATTCACAAAAACAACACAAAATGCTTACTGAACTGTAGAATGCTAATTATGAACCCTATTTATAATAATCTTACAAAGTCTCATTACCTACAGCAGTCACAATGCATTCATCTCATTTCTGTTTAGGCTGGGAAAATTATAGGAAGGCCTTGTCATTCTTTTTGGAGTTTTCTGTATTTGGTGACATTTCCCCAGCTTGCTGCAAAACAGCAGCTGCAATTAATTACTTTTTGAATCGACTAGAGGACAGCTTGTAAGTTTTCTCCTGCCCTCTGTCAATTCTGGCACAATGAATTCTCTTTTAAACTTACATTTTACAACTTGCATCTCAAGCATTTCAAAGATTGCAGGGCCTGAATATAAAATGGAAAATGGGGGACCATTTTGTATTTAGTATTTTGCCAGAACAGCATTATAATGATAATCAGTCAACTCTGGATCCTAATGTTTGCAATGAACAAATATTTTTGCTTTTTAAAAAATCTGAAACCTTGTAAAAATCTCCTAATTGTTGAGGTGACATCATCTTATGCCTCTAACTAAAGATTGCCACCTCTTTTGGCTTGCCTGTGCTGACATCATCATTTTCCAAAGTTTTAAACATCTGAAAATGAAATGCAATGAGCAAAGAAAATCCCAGCCTGGAAGTTCTTGTCAATCCCATTTAGTCAGTAATTGCTAATGCTTACATGTGTTCAAGGCCGTGTTAAGTGAAATGTCTTACATTTATTTTGTCTTCAGACTTTCAGGTTGTATACAAACACATATCACAGAACCTTTTATGTTACAGAAGCACATTTTCATAATTGACATTAAAACAGGATAAGGGATGATAACCATAATCAGATAAATGATTCCCTACTAAATCACTTATAAATGATTTTGGAAGGCATTTTTGAATATAGGTTTTACATAGGAAATTTTACATAGGAAGTCTGATGGTCTTCAAAGTCACTTTAAAACAGAATGATCATGTTACATGTATAAGAAGACAATATTTGAGATGAGGTCACTGCCTGTCCTCTGTGCCCCTGCTCAGCATCTGCCTTTATCTGCTCTACATAAATAGCAAAGAATTCTCAGCTTCACAGGTGATAGAAGCCAGATCAATTGATACTGACCTCTTTCAGAAGTTTCTAGACATAAATATTTTGAAAATGTGAGGTTCAAAGAATATTGCCAGCTGAATCCTCATTGAGAATAAAAAGGATTTATTAAACAAAAAGATGTTCCAAATGTGAGAATTTGGTTTCCTACAAATGACTCCAAAGTCAAAAGTAATCACACTGGCCTTTGTTGGTTCAATCAGTTTACTCTTTTATTTTGATAGTAGTAAAACAAGATGTTAGAGGGTGACTTTGTGTCTCAGGTTGAATGAATTGTCAATATGATAGTTTATCATCGAGTCAAACATAAGTGAGAGACAAATCTTCCATATGTCAGTTTCAAACAGAATGATCGAAAACCTGTTCCCAGAATTCCAAATCTTTTCATCCACTTCATGAATACAGTAAGGGGCCAGAGTGTGAAGACAGACTTTTGCAAAAGAGATTAGTGAACACGGCTCTTTACAGAAAGTGTTGCTTTGCTGAGATCTCACCATCCTCCTTCCAAGGGATGAGAAGCAAGGCAACACCTTCTAATTTCAAGCTCAGAAAGGGAGCTTCAGGAGTATCAAAATACAATTTTCAGAAAGTTAACTTCTCAGGGCGCCTGCGTGGCTCAGTGGGTTAAAGCCTCTGCCTTCAGCTCAGGTCATGATCTCAGGGTCCTGGGCTCGAGCCCTGCATAGGGCTCTCTGCTCAGCAGGGAGCCTGCTTCCCCCTCTCCCTCTGCCTGCCTCTCTGCCTACTTGTAATTTCTCTCCCTCTGTCAAATAAATAAATAAAACCTTTAAGAAAAGTTAACTCTCATACAAATAAATAGTGAGTCTGGGTCAATAATTTATTTAACTCATTAATGAGTAAACAGCCTGGTGACAAAACAAATATATATATAATCAATATATATGGGGTTTTTTTTCAGTAAAATATATAAATTATATAAATAATGTGTAGCATGTAATAACATATATATAATATAACATAATATACATAAAATATATAAAACATATTATACATATATATTCAGTAAAAAAACAAATGCCAGATAAGTTTTCAAAGTTAGATAGAAAATTGTATAACGTCCTATAGGACAAAAAAATCATAACCATAGAAATCAATCATTTTCTCTACAAAAAAATCATTTGCATTTCTACTGACCAAAAAAAATTTGCTTTAATTTAGTTAATATCTAATTTCCCAGAGTCTGAGACTTAATTATCAGTAAATAGTATATCAAGAACATTACTTTGTTTTAGAGTGATAGATGACCTCTGGACAGGTTAGTCAGACAATACTCTGATACTAATTTGAAAAGACACGTGGTAATCTTCTTTGCCTTATTTGTAAGTTTTAGATAACATCCTAGATAAGGAAACCACTCAGAATGTTTTGAGATGTATTCCCCACAGTCCAAAACCAGAGTAGTAACTGACTCCTGCCTGAAGAAGCTAAAGCAAACTATAGCTGGAGTCTAAAAACAGGTCCCTAGAAATCTAGAAGGCGATAGTGGGACAGACTAACATCCTTAATGATAGACTCTCTTTAGTGCTACTGCACTCAGATAGTCCTGAAACTCCAAGTGTTGTAGGACAGTTCTTCACTGAGCAGGTCTGGGCCTTTGGTTGAGAGAGTAAGTACAGTCTTCTTGGTCCTGACCAGTTTGGTCTTCTGGAGGGGCACAGGGCCCTCAGGAGAAAGCCTGGGAGTATGGTGCTGGATGCCCAGGGACTGAGTTAGAGGTCACAAGAGACTAGCTGGGAGCTAGATACTGCTAGCTGATCATGACAACTGCGGGAAAGAATGGCAAGCAGGCAACCTTTGAAGGGCCAACAAAAGCACCCACAAGACAAAGATCTAGTTTCATCATTAGGCTCATTCAGGATCACTAACTTAAGCCATCTTCCAGGCCCAGATTGCTAGCAAGTGAAACACCTAAGAACTGGCCCATAGACTCACCTACCACAACCCTTGCCAAGGCAGGAAAATGGAGAATGTGAGCATGAAGAAAGCAGAGAATAGAAGAACCTCACAACCCTTCCCAAGCAGGCTCCCTGCCTGAAGTAAATTAAATCAGAGGGGTGTGTGTGTGTGTGTGTGTGTGTGTGTGTGTGTGTGTGTGAGGGTGTGTGTGTGTGTGTGTGGTCTTTATTTCCACAACACACACTCCAGATACACTGCAGTGATTCTTTTTAATTTTAAGGGAACCATATCATGTTTTTTCCTAGTTTTTTTTGTTTGTTTGTTTTTTCCTAGTTTTATTGAGATATATTTACCCACATAAATATACTAATTACTCATATAATATACTATACTAATATATTGTATCAGTTTAAGGTGTATACAACATAATGACCTTATATATTTCAAAATGATTATCACACTAAGTTCAGTTAACCATCCATCACCTCACATAGTTACAAATCTTGTTTTCTTGTGATAAGAAGTTTTTAAGATCTGTTCCCTTAGCAATTTTCAAATATACAATATATATTTGGTATGGTAACTGTAGTGACCACACTGTGCATCTCACCCCCAGAATTAATTTGTCTTGTAGCTAGAAGTCTTTTGACCACCTTCACCTATTTCTCCACCCTCCACCCCAGCCTGAAGTAGATTTAGTTAGAGGTCTGCCATTAAGTTTAGAATTTTAATGCTTATGTGGGACTGGATATTAATTTTGGATATTGACTAGATACTGAATTTCTGAATTATGACTTTTTATGACCCAAACTGACTATTTTTCCTTTTTTTTAATCTGAGTGGGAACAGAGAAGTCATGAGCGTGCCCCAGTTTTCATTGAGGGACAAGGAAGGAATATATCAGTCTAAATAAAATTGTAAAGAGAGAATGGAAAATAGAAATAGAAACTCATTGTGGTTACCACTTACATGCCATCCCTTTTTGCTAGTAGTCGAAATTGCTTCCCTTATATGAGGAAATCAAAGAATGGGACTTATACACATTCCAGGACCATATCTATTCATCTCATCATGATCCTACATTATTCTTTGGGGGATTAGCAATTGAAAACTTGAAAGCCCCTTTTGGGGCTTAGCAATTAAAACTTCACCACCAAGTTGATGAGAATAACCACAACTAAAGAAATCAAAATGATTTACTATCAAAATGATAGTAAAGAAAACTTTTTTTCTCATTCCACTTTTAGATGTCTGTGCTAAGCTTTTTATTTTTTTTTTTAAAGATTTTATTTATTTGACAGAGAGAAACATAGCGAGAGAGGGAACACAAGCAGAGGGAATGGTAGCGGGAGAAGCAGGCTTCCCGCTGAGTAGGGAGCCCGATGCGGGGCTCGATCCCAGGACTCTGGGATCATGACCTGAGCCAAAGGGAGACGCTTAACGAATGAGCCACCCAGGTGCCCCTGTGCTAAGCTTTTTAGATATGTGATATAAAGAGAAATGTATACCGTTCCAGTGGGAAAACATTTTTTTTTTTTTTTGCTTTCTAATACAACATTAAATTGGTAGCCTGGAAGATATATTCCTCATAAGTAAATTTTTTACTTTTCAAGGAAAAAAAAATTTATACATTTGAACAAAACCTTTTGTTTTGTTTTGTTTTTTGCTTTTTTGGCAAGGGATGCTGCATGGTATTATAGCAAACTGAGGCTTCAAAGTTAAATCGTTTTGGGGTTGAATGCCACCTCTGACACCTTTTAACTTTCTGATTTGAGCAAGATATTTAATCTCTCAGAGCCTCAGTTTTCTCATTAGTAAAATAGGGATAATATCCACTTCATTATATATATTTTTAATTTTATTAACATATAATGTATTATTTGCTTCAGAGGTACAGGTCTTCAGTCTTACACAACTCACAGCACTCACCATAGCTCATACCCTCCCCAATGTCCATAACTCAGCCATCCATCCTTACCCCCTAACCCCCAGCAACTCTCAGTTTGTTTCCTGAGATTAAGAGTCTCTTATGGTTTCTCCCTCCCCGGTCCCATCTTGTTTCATTCTTTCCCTCCCTACCTCCCACAATCCCCCCACCCTGCCTCTCAAATTTCTCATATCAGAGAGATCATATAATAATTGTTGTTCTATGATTGACGTATTTCACTTAGCATAATACCCTCTAGTTCCATCCACGTCGTTGCAAATGTCAAGATTTCAGTTTTTTGATGGCTGCATAGTATTCAAAGTACTATTCATAGTATATATGCATAGTGTGTGTGTGTATATATATATGTATGTATGTATAGGTATATATATGTATATGTATAAGTATATGTGTGTGTGTGTGTGTTTAGATATATCAAATACAAGATCCAAACTACATTTGTATCTTTAGGGTAAATACCCAGTAGTGCAATTGCTGGGCCATACATAGAGTAGCTCTATTTTCACCTTTTTGAGGAACCTCCATACTGTTTTCCGGAGTGGCTGCACCAGATTGCATTCCCACCAACAATGTCAGAGGGTTCCCCTTTCTCCACATCCTAGCCAACACCTGTTGTTTCCTGACTGGTTAATTTTAGCCATTCTGACTGGTGTTAGGTGGTATCTCACTGTGGTTTTGATTTGTATTTCCCTGATGCCAAATGATGATCACTTTTTCATGTGTCTGTTGGCCATTTGGATGTCCTCTTTGCAGAAATGTCTGTTCAAGTCTTCTGTTCATTTCTTTTGGATTATTTGTTTTTTGGGTGTTGAGTTTGGTAAGTTCTTTATAGATTTTGGATACTAGCCCTTTATCAGACATGTCATTTGTGAATATCTTCTCCCATTCTTTCGGGTATCTTTTGGTTTTGTTGACTGTTTCCTTTGCTGTGCAAAAGATTTTGATCTTGATGAAGTCCCAATAGTTCATTTTTTCCCCTTGCTTCCCTTGCTTTTGGTGATATTTCTAGGAAGAAGTTGCTGTGGCTGAGGTTGAAGAGATTGCTGCCTGTGTTCTTCTCAAGGATTTTGATGGATTCCTGTCTCACACTGAGGTCTTTCATCCATTTTGAGTCTATTTTTGTGTTCAGTGTGAGGAAATAGTCCAGTTTCATTCTTCTGCATGTGGCTGTCCAATTTTCCCAACACCATTTGTTGAAGAGATTGTCTTTTTTCCATTGGACATTCTTTCCTACTTTGTCGAAGACTTAGTTGACCATAGAGTTGAGGGTCCATTTCTGGCTCTATTCTGCCCCATTAATCTATGTGTCTGTGTTTTTGTGCCAGTACCAGACTGTCTTGATGATTACAGCTTTGTAATATAGCTTAAAGTGTGGAATTGTGATGCCGCCAACTTGGTTTTCTTTTTAACATTCCTCTGGCTATCCAGGGTCTTTTCTGGTTCCATATAAATTTTAGGATTATTTGTTCCATTTCTTTGAAAAAAGTTGATGGTATTTTGATAGGAATTTGATAGGTATTTGAAAGGAATTGCATTAAATGTGTAGATTGCTCACAATATTTGTTCTTCCAATCCATGAGTATAGAACATTTTTCCATTTCTTTGTGTGTTCCTCAATTTCTTTCATGAGTACTTTATGGTTTTCTAAGTAGATTCTTTGCTTCTTTGGTTAGGTTTATTCCTAGGTATCTTATGGTTTTGGGTACAATTGTAAATGGGATCGACTCCTTAATTTATCTTTCTTCTGTCTTGCTGTTGGGGTATAGGTGTACAGACCAATATCCAATACATTTTAAATGGAATTTCTCAGCCTTTTGTACTATAAAAAGGGATTAGACAGTATACTAATAATAGCCTGACAAGGAAAAAGAATTTAACTTTTTAAAAAAATACTTGTAATCTTCAAGGCTTATTATGATGTGTGTGCCTTGGTGAATAGTTTTTCCTTCTGAGTTTGACATGGAGACTGATTTTGAACTTCAAATTCAAATGGTTTCCCATTAGGTCCACTCTGCTGAGCTCTGCTCCAGGGACCGCTAGAGGGTCATTGGTTTTCCTCAGAATTCTGAGCTCCTTCACTGCAGCAAGTGACCCTTAGGTTCTAATGCCAGGCACTTTGATTACTCTTCTGCTTCAGGTCAAAATTCAAAGGATAGAATTGGTTTTGAAAATCTCCAAGCAATTTAGGTCCTGGAATAGAAATCTCAAAAGTCAGCTCATTTGAATTCCCAAGCTCTGGAGACACAACAATTTGAGAGCTATGTATAAACCTAGATGCTAGCTTGCTGTGAAATTTTGAGAAAAACTAAATATCCTTTAGAAAAAAGACTATTAAACAAACGAGTACTGAAGACTCTGGTGTTCTGGTCAGAACTCAGTGGGCAAGAGATAGTGGATGAATGAAACTCCAAAACACGGGAATATTCCTGGGTGTCCATGATCCCACCTTGGGAAGAAGAACCAAGAACTAGCTCTGATGTTGTCAAAGAAGAATTCCAAGCATGAATCTGGAGACAGGTATGAAAATCAGCCAATCAGTTAGATAAGGTCAAAAGAACCCCTGGTGCAGTGCAAAGACATTTTGACACACTGTCTGAGGACTCAAAATTCAAAAATACAAACTTTCTACAAACCTAAGAAGAAAAATCAGATCTTCCCAGTGTGCTTATGAACACTTTGGTCGAGCCACCAGGTGAATGGGCTACATTCACAATTATATAGTATTTAGTAGGACCAATTGTAAATCTAGAATTCTATATAGGAATGAATCCAATAGTTCAGCATAGTCCACCCAAGGATAAACTAAAGCATTTCGCCATCAGCTCTGAACCCTATTGGATGAAAGTTGTTCCTGGGGACCTTAACTCCTTTTATTCCAGACTGCAAATGTCTGCTTGGTGAGTGGGTCCTACAAGGACTAGAGCAGAAGAGGAGTTTGCTCCTGTAGAATGAATGAGCCCTGGAGGCAGGAAGTTTGTCATCATTAAGAGATGAGTGGCTGAAATCAGAAATGAGACTGTGAAGATATTATTTTGGGACTAGGAGGGATATAATAGAGCCAGAGCTAATGGTTTAATGGGGTAGTAGACATCAGATGAGGATAAATATTTTTTTAATAAATGGTAATAAAGATTAGCAAGAAAAATAAACACGTTCCATAAGTAAAAACCTAGTGGAAGGAAGATCTAATTTTGATGAAGAGAGTCAGGAAAGGACCTTTTGAGGAAGCTGACCTATACTCTGAGATCAAATTATATATAATCTATATAGATTATATTATATATATTATATATATATATATTATATATATAAACTATATAATCATGGTAGAGGACCTCTCAGGGCTTTTCCAGTTTATAATACATGAGCTATGAGAGAGAACCAGCTGAGCAGGGGTAAATACCATTTACAGCTACTGGGATGAATATAGAATGCATTAAATAGTATCTGGGAATAAGGCTTTGAATGAGGCTCCTGATAAAATTAGCCCCCTCAGTGCCTGTTGTAGTGTCTAGAATTCTAGTATTACTGGATTTCCTCCAGTCTTGCATTACATTCCAGGAAACTTATTTTTAAAAACAAATTGCACTGCAGTTAATTAGGATAATTCTTGTACATGTAGGGATGTTAGTTACCATAATCTTCTCTGTCACTAGTCTTGGAGATAAGAAAGATAGGAACAGGTTATACTACTCTATGATAAGAGATAGTTCAGTGTCTTCCTTCCAGAAAACTGGGTTTCTTCCATTTCCTCCCAACAAACTCATACATGTTTGTTTTTTCCAAGCACCAAAACAAATTTTAAACAGTTTTGCTGTTGGAAAGACCCAATATGTGGTTTTCCAAAGACATTTTTCCTCTATTATTTGAAATATGTTTTTAGTTCATTTGTATACAACTCAAACTGTTGCTTAATAAAAACCATTTGATGTCCGAGCCAACTTTTTTTTTCTTAAAAAGAAAATATCTTTTTTCTTAAAAAAGAAAATATCTAAGAAAAGAAAAATCTTTTCTTAAAGATTTTATTTATTTGACAGAGAGAAACATAGCGAGAGAGGGAACACAAGTAGAGGGAATGGTAGCGGGAGAAGCAGGCTTCCTGCTGAGCAAGGAGCCTGATGCAGGGCTCCATCCCAGGACTCTGGGATCATGACCTGAGCCAAAGGCAGACACTTTACGACTGAGCCACCCAGGTGCCCCTCCAAGCCAACTTTTGAAGATTATTACATCTTTCCCCAAAAACCTGTGGGGTTTTTGTGGGGAAATTGTGATCTGCCAGCAAGAAATAGAACTAGACTAATGGTAAATTTTGTTCTGTCATAAACCAGGGGCTGAAGTTTGAAGGGGTTAAAAAAAAAAAAACTGCCCCTGGGGCACCTGGATGGCTCAGTTGTTAAGTGGCTGCCTTCGGCTCAGGTCATGATCCCGGAGTCCTGGGATCCAGCCCCACATCAGGCTCCCTGCTCTGTGGGAAGCCTGCTTCTCCCACTGCCATTCCCTCTGCTTGTGTTCCCTCTCTCGCTGTGTTTCTCTCTGTCAAATAAATAAAATCTTTAAACAAACAAACAAAAAAAAAAACTGCCCTTGATTAGTGGGCACAGGAAACTGGCAGACTTTTAAATTCAAAACAAATATGAAAGATTCTTAACCAGTGAAAGAAGATGTGATTCCAAGGAAGCCAAAACCTTGGTTTTAGATAAACATATTAGAGACTGAATTCAGCTTATAAGTTTAGTTTTTTAAAAAATAGGTGAAAGTTTTTAGTTCCAGCCAACTGACTTGCTTCTTGTGCCCTGAGGAAGAACAGATGGATGGAACAGTCTGAAGGTGCTTCTCTAGCTAAGGAGAAAACAGACCTTGAAATAGATCACTTAGTCAGACCTCTCATTATTTTAACTACTACTCAGCATAGAATGGCACAACACGGATAATAAAGTATTATGTTCCCAAAGGCAGCTTCTTGAAAGGCTAGCTTGGCAGCTGTTCATTTCACCTGGAAACTTCAACATTACAACAAATGGAGTCTGGCAAGGAACTGTGAGAAGTCCCTAATTTATTAACATCAAGAGGCAAGTTTTAAAGGGACAGTTTCCTTTCTGTGCATAATAGTTTAGCAAAGGTCAGAATCATTTACAATCCTCAAAATGTGCAAGTAAATAACTTTGATTACACAGTAATGTAAAGTGAGGAATGTTCTTCCTCACATTGATTTGGTGAGCCTGAGGAAATCCCAAGAGTAGGACATCACAAAATGGCACATTTTTCCTTTCAGTGCCATTCTGCCTGAGGGTCTTAGTTTATCTCTTTCCCCACCTGTCCCTAAACATTTTTCTAGATAACTCAGTAATGATAGGCCACTGATGCTGATAGCATAGAGGTGTCCTCCGAGATTATGTTGCCCAAGGCTATTTGTTAATAGTTATTATTAATATCGAAGCTACCTCAGTAATAATTTTTGGCAGTATATAAGCCTAAGGAAAGGTTTGTTATTTTAGGTTTAGATTTATAACTTCAACTTCCACATTTTCTAAAAAACCACACGAAGAAATAAACCTTTAATTAAAGTGAAAGTCTAATGAATATGAAAAAGTTTCTTAATTGTGAATAGATTTATTGGATTTAGCTTTATTGGGCTTACAAACCACAGACCTCTGGGGATCAGATATCACTGAGATTATCCTTGGCACCTTAAGAGAAACAGCTTGGTCATGATTTAATGACCGAGAACAAGCACAGTTTTCTGGAGTTCAAGCATATTGATAGCATTTTTATGAGGTTAAGCCAAGGCACATCATAAGCTTGTATTGTATACAAAATCATATTCCTGAATTTTCAAGAATTCCATGGGGGCTCCAGATCAGCTAAAAGGGAATCCGCTGACTCTTCAATTTCTGCTAATCTCCAGTCTACTCTTTTTTTTTTATTTTTGTCAATTCCTTATCATGCATTGTTTCAGTAATATTCTTGGCCATACCATAAACTCCTTTGCTCTTCTGTCTTTTCATCACACCTAATAAGCAAAACTTCATCCCTCAGGCAACCCATGTTCTTCTTTCTCTGCCATCACCCAAGTGGCCAAGAATCCCACAATACTCCTATTGGTATTATTTTTTTTAAGATTTTATTTTTTTTCTTTATTTGACAGAGAGATCAAAAGTAGGCAGAGAGGCAGGCAGAGAGAGAGGGGGAAGCAGGCTCCCCGCTGAGCAGAGAGCCCAATGTAGGGCTTGATCCCAGGACCCTGAGACCATGACCCAAGCCAAAGGCAGAGGCTTTAATCCACTGAGCCACCCAGGTGCCTCTCCTACTGGTATTATTATAAATTTGAGCTCACTAGCCTCAAAGGAGCCATCAAAACTGTTTACCAATCCTACTTGATTCTCTGGTCCTCTGATCTCTCAATTCCCCACAGTCTTGCTACTGAGCTCCATATAAACACACACACACACACACACACACACATTCTGCCTCATCTGTAAAAAGAAACTAATAATAAACTTTCTAGGTTTGTTGGAAGAATTAAGTGAATTTTTTTTTTAAATATTTTATTTATTTATTTGACAGAGAGAGATCATAAGTAGGCAGAGAGGCAGGCAGAGAGAGAGGGGGAAGCAGGCTCCCTGCTGAGCGGAGAGCCCGATGTGGGCCTCGATCCCAGAACCCTAAGATCATGACCTGAGCCGAAGGCAGAGGCTTAACCACTGAGCCACTCAGGTGCCCGAATTAAGTGAATTTTTATATGAAAATCTTAAATTAATGCCCGCAAACAATAAGGGCTACATATCATTATTATTGCTATTCCTGTGATTATTATATACGGTTGACTATATTTCTATCTGAAGGCAGGTTAAATTCAACATATCAGGGCTGAATTCATGACCTCAAACAAACAATTTAGGAGCACCTAATCCAATGAATTGTACCACCATTCATTCAGTTTTACAAGCCAAAAGTAAGGAGACATTTTCGACACTTTTTTGTTTCTCTTTCACAAATCCTCACCCTGATATCCAGTCTATTTTTTTTTTTAAGATTTTTATTTATTTATTTGACAGACAGAGAGATCACAAGTAGGCAGGGAGGCAGACACAGAGAGAGGGGAAAGCAGGCTCCCTGCTGAGCAGAGAGACCGATGCATCCCAGTACCTTGAGATCATGACCTGAGCCAAAGGCAGAGGCTTTAACCCATGATACCCAGTCTATTAAGCAGCCAACAGTGTGGTAGACACAGTATGTTGTGGGAAGCGCTAGATGGTTTCTTTCCCTCTCTTTCTTATATTCTAGCCACATTTTCCTCCTTCCAGTGTCGTACACATGCAAAGCTTTTGCAGACACTGCATCTTTTGTCCATAATTCTCTTACTTCACCTGCTCAGGTCTAATCCTGATTAACTTCTTCCTCTCTATAGTTCCACCAGGGTATAATCTTTGTTCTCTAAGTCAGTTAGTTTTTTTTATATCTTGTCTTAGATTTATGTTCCTTTTTTTGAATGACTATTAGCAGTTTTAACTCAACACCTTCTGGTCTGATAATGTGATTAATTATCCTCTATCTAGCATACAAGATCCATAGGTTGGGAACTGCATCTGGTTTTGCTTACCATTATATTCACATAGCCTAGCACAGTTCCTAGCGTCCAGGTGAAAATAAAAATATATTTTTCCAGAAAATGGGAGAAGCACTATTTACAATAAGAAAACAGAAAGCCTTTTAGACACCAAAGGAACCAGTAAATAAATATAGAAAAAAGGTAGAGAAAGTCAGTGAATCCAAAAGTCAATTCTTTAAAAAGATCAACAAAATTGGAACATCTTTAGCTAGACTGACCAGGAAAAAGACAGAAGATACAAATTACTAACATGAGAAATGAAAGAGAAGACATTACTGGCAACCTTACAGAAATAAAAAAAATTATAAGAAAATGTGTATATTATATGACAACAAATTTGATTAATTAGGTGAATTTTTTTTTTGAATTCTAGAAAGACACAAGCTACTGAAATAGACTTAGGAATAAAAGAAAATCAGAATACATATAATAAATAAAAATTTGAATTAGTAATTTAGAAAATGTCCCACAAAAGTATTCGAGCCCAGAAGCCATTCATTAATAAATTGTAGCAAATACTTACAGGAGAATTAATACAAATCCTTCAAACACTCTTGCAAAATATAGAAGAGAAGGGATTACTTTCAAACTCAGTATATGAGACCATAATTATCACGATAGCAACCAAAAAAAGGCAACAAAAAAATGGGGAAAACTACAGAACAATATCCTTAGATTGAAAAATCTTCAGTAAAATACTAGCACTGGTTCCAGAAACATAAAAAGAATTACTCAGAATCAATTGTATATCATGATGTGAAAAAATGAATTTGAACCCCACTTCACCCCATATAAAATATGTGTATGTGTGTGAATGTGTGTGTATTTCAAGCCACATATGTAATTTCAAATGTTTTGTCACTTTTTAGTTTTGTTTTTTGTTTTTTTTTTTAATTGTTATTAACATATATTGTATTATTTGCCCCAGGGTACATGTCTGTGAATCATCAGGCCTACACATTTCACAGCACTTACCATAGCACATACCCTCCCCAATGTCCAAAACCCAGCCACCCTATCCCTACCGCCCCCCGCCCCAGCCACCCTTAGTTCCTTTTGTGAGTCTAGGAGTCTCTTATGGTTTGTCTCCCTCCCCCCACTTCCTGTTTCATTTCTCTCCCCCACCCCCCCAAACTCCCATCTTGCCCACTTTTTAGTTTTTACTTTAAAAAGCACTTAATGGTAAAAATTTGAATGCTTCTTTTCTAAAGTAAGGAACCTAGCAATAATCTAGCAATAATTTCTGCTGTTACTATTTCTATTCAAGATAGTGAAGGTTCTAGCCAGCACAACAAGACAAGAAATAGGAACTAAATCACCCAGATTGGAAAAGAAATAAAACTTTCTCTATTCACATCTGGCATAACTCTCTATAGAGAAATTCTCATGGAATCGATGAGAAAGCTGCCAGAATCAATGAGTTTGGGAAAATTTTAGGATAAACATAAATATTAAAAAATCAGTTATATTTCTAAATACTAGTAACAAACAATTGCATATTGAAATAAAAATAACCAATTAAAGTAATAGCAAAAATATGAAAAATTAGGAGTAAATCTGATAGAATATATGCAAGACCTGTTCACTGTAAACTATAAAACATTTATGAGAGGAATTAAAGATCTAAACAAATTGGGAGACATACCATATTAATTGTTGGAAGTCTTAGTGTTGGTAATATGTCACTTCTTCCACATTGATACATAGAGTTGATCCAATAAAATAAAAATCTTACCAGGTATTTTATAGAAATTGACCACTTTAAAAATAAAGAACAAATTTGGATACTCCCACTACTATTATATAGCTGTAATATCAAGACAATATGACACTGCATAAAGATAGAAAAACAGAGCAATGTAATAAAATAGAAAATCCAGAAATTATATATTGAAGTAAATTTCCACAAAGACTCAAAGTCAATTCAATGGAGAAAGAATAATCATTTCAATAAATTACTATGGAACAATTAGATGTCCAAATACAGAATATTTAACTTGAATCTGTATCTTGTACCATATACAAAAATTAGCTAAAAATGGATCGTAGATCTAAATATAAAAGCAAAACTATAAAACATGTAGAAGTAAAACATAGGAGAAGATCTTTGTGACCTTGTATTAGGCAAAGATTTCTTATATACAATACCAGCAGCAGTCTATAACAAAATTATTTTCTTTTAAAGATTTTATTTATTTATTTGTCAGAGAGAAAGACCACAGACAGGGGAAGCAGCACACAAAGGGAGAAGCAGGCTCACCTGAGCAGGGAGCCCGATGTGGGACTTGAGCCAGGACCCTGGGGTCATGATCTGAGCCTAAGGCAGACACTTAACAAACTGAGCCACCCAGGTGTCCCAGCCTATAATAGATTTAATAAATTGGACTTCATCAGGGGCGCCTGGGTTGTTCATTGGGTTAAAGCCTCTGCCTTTGGCTTGGGTCATGGTCTCAGGGTCTTGGGATTGAGCCTTGTGTCGGGCTCTCTGCTCAGCGGGGAGCCTGCTTCCCCCTCTCTCTCTGCCTTCCTCTCTGCCTACTTGTGATCTCTCTCTCTATCTATCTATCTCTCTCAAATAAATAAATAAAATCTTTAAAAAAATTGAACTTCATCAAAATTAAGAACTTATCATACTCTTTGAAAGGAAGAGAATGAAAACACAAATCACAGACTAGGAGAAAATATTTTCCTATCACTCATCTGATGAAGGACATGTAGACAATATATATTCACAAGTTAAATAACTCTCAGAACTCAAGATTACACAAAAATATATTGAAATAATATAATAAACTGGACAAAAGTTTAAAAGATGCTTCAGAAAAAGATATAGATTGCAAATAAGTATGTGAAAAAATTCACCATAGTTAGTCCTGAGGGGAATACAAATTAGGACCACAATTTGATACCAACACATATTATTAGACTGTCTAAAATTAAGAAGACCCATCATATTAAGCACTGTAGTAGATGTCTCATACAGCTGTATCTCTTATACACTGATGGGAGTACAAAATGGTACAATCACTTTAGAAACAGTTCTGTTTAGAAACAGCCTTAGAAAGCTAAATATATATCTACTATATGAGCTAATCATTCCACTCCTAGGTATGTCTCTACGAGGAATGAAAGTTTATGTCTACAAACGACTGGAACTCAAATTTTCATAGCAGCTTTATTTGTAAGAGCCAAAAATTAAAAGGACCCAAGTGTCCCATCTTCATATGAATGGATAAGCAAATTGTGTATTCCTAAAATGCTATATCTTTTAATGTAAAGGAATAAGCTATTGCCATATGCAAACACATGGATATATTTCTAAATATTCTAAATGAAGAAGCCAGAGGAAAAAAGTGCCTACTGTATGGTCCCATTTGTGTGACTTCTAGGATATTCAAACTCTGTGTAGTGAAAGAAAGCAAACTAGTTTTTGCCTCAAGATGAGTGTGGGCATGAAGCCTGAGGAGGGAGGCATCACAGGGGGCATTAGGAAGTGATTGGAGACATGTTTGTTATCTTGACTAAGGTGATGATTTCACAGGTATATGTGTAAAAGTTATATTATACACTTTAAGCATGTTCAGTTTTTTGAATATCAATACCTTCACAAAGATGTTTAAAAACTATCATGAAGGCTCTACGAGAAGCCTTGCTACTCGTGTATTGTAGATTTCAAGGAGGACCAAATACTTGCCTTAATTAAGATCACTTATTTCCTGCCTGAATTTCAGGGTTTATCTGTTCTGCTACCTGTTGTTACTAACATTATTTTAATTACATAATTGGTCAAGTCATCTTTATTGCCAGAGAAATTATCCTTTCCAAGTGTGATCTGAGTTCCCTTATAGGTTTCATTTGAAAGAAATCAATAGGTGTGACATTGAGAACACAAATCACAATATTTGATGGATTATTAAACATAGCATCTATATTAAGCCTGGTCTTGAGAGTATGACACCAGATGTCAGGAGTTAGTTCCATAATATCTCAGATGTAAAGTTGAGAAATCTTCCCTTCCTTTCCAAGGACAGGAAATTTCTCTGACCAAGCCTTCTGTAAGTTTTACTTGAAATGTTAATACAATTGCTTTTGAAGGCTTTGGCTGTCTCAAATGACCTGCATATTTATTTTTCCCTCTTATGTAGCTCTTGTGCCTATTAACAAAGAACACTGTTTAGAACATATTTCAATAGAAATCTTAGCAGGAAATGCTTTAAACCATGTTACAACCCAGAGGAAGGTGCCACATTCCCTAAAGTAACAAAGATTCTCTAGTTCTCACTGTAGAGTAGAGGATGGGGAAGGAATAGATTTTACTCTAAATATGATCAATGAAAAAATATATATACTGAAATAGTAAGAATTGTTATACCAAGAAGAAGAATGATTGGTGAGTTTTCATTTTCCTCACATTTTTCTATCTTCTAATTTTCTTTTTTTTTTTTTTTTTCAGCCAGGCAGTTGTGCCTGGGATGGACTTTTCTTTTTCTTTTTTTCATATTATATTTATTTATTCAACAGAGAGCGAGAGAGAGAGATCACAAGTAGGCAGAGAGGCAGGCAGAGAGAGAGGGAGAAGCAGGCTCCCTGCTGAGCAGAGAGCCCGACGTGGGGCTCGATCCCAGGACCCTGAGATCATGACCTGAGCTGAAGGCAGAGGCTTTAACCACTGAGCCACCCAGGTGCCCCTATCTTCTAATTTTCTTGCAATAAACATCGTATTCTGTTTAATAAGAAGAAAATTTAAAGAAACAAGTTGGAAAAACCAGAATTAACTTTCTAGCCTTTCAAATTGGTGAAGCTAAAATTACCCAAAGAGGGTAGAAAATTTTCTCAATTGAAAAACAAAAAGAATAAAAATCAGTGAAATGCAAGATTCTTGAAAGCAATGATGATACCTTATTTCAGTACACATTATATTTTGTTGAGATCCATCTATTTAGTATCAGACACTGATATCCATGAAGATGTCAAAAATCAGTAAAACACCACTGCTGCTCTTCAAATAACAGCTAAATGGAGGGGCTGGGTACATATACAAGTATAGAAACTATTCTATTAGTATGTACATGAAGTTCTGAAAATTTCTTGTCAAATTCAACTTCTTGGTTAGACCTACCTGCTGTCTAAGTTAACACTAACATCGTCTGTGGGTGGTAGTGACACTTGACTGGCTTTTAACTGGCTTTAAATTGTTTCCCCTTTTTAAATGAAAGTTCATAAGCATAAGCAATGTTGTACATGTAACAGTGGTGCTTCTCCAACATGTAATATGGTAGAGTGTGTACTAAATGTCAAGAAGACATAGAAGCCAGAAAGGTGGGGTATGTGGAGACCATCAAATCTCTCTCTTTGGGAATCACAAGGCTAGAACATAACATTAATGAGTGAACAACGAAACCTCATGGGAAGATTATAAATTTATCTTCTTGGGAACTGAAAGTCTCAGTTTTGCACTTCTAAGGATCAGTGCCTTTATCCAGCAATGGTAATAGAGACATAGAAGGTAAATGGTCAGGCTGAATCGCCACTCATTTTAGGACTGCCCAAGAAATTGCTAATATTGCTAATTTAGTCTTTTTAGATTTGTTAAGTTTTTGCAAATTTCTCCTCTGCAATTAGATAAGAGAAGTATACACACACAATTGATTCTCATTATTTGTGGATTCTGTATTGTAAATCTGCCCACTTGCTAGACTGTATTTGTAACCATAAAGCCAATACTTGTGGGGTTTTATGCTTGCTTGGGCAGCACATACATTAATTTTGGAAAGATACGGAGATTAGCATACCCCTGCACAGGATGACACACAAATTCATGAAGTGTTCCATAGAAAGAAAATATTTGCAGACTTTTCATAATCATCTGCAGACAACACACAGAAAAGGAAGAAAAATTTGAATGACCTGATGCACATTTCCAGCTGAAGTCAAACGAGGCCACACTCTATCTTTTTGTTTCAGTTCTCATATTGTAAATAAGTGTTTTTTTCATGGTCCATTAAGTGTCACATTTTTTTGAATTTTTGTGCTTTTTGTTGATTTCGCTGTTTAAAATGACCTCCAAGTGTAGTGCTGAAGTGCTGTCTAGTGTTACTTAGTGGAGGAAGGCTGTGATGTGCCTTACAGAGAATTACATGTGTTAGATAAGCTTCATTCAAACATGAGTTAAGTGTTGTTGGTCTTGAGTTTAATGTCAGTGATTTGGCAACATATATTAAATAAGGTATCTTTAAACAGAAATATACATAAAACAGGGCTTTGTATTGATCAGTTGACAAGACTGTTGTGACAAGAGGCTTGCAGGAACCTAACTCTGTATTTCCCCCGGGGGCAATGATTCAGTGTTTCCTAACTCAGTGTCTGCAACAACTCAATAGAATGGAACTAATGAAAATGAGAATCATCTGTATGTTTGTATATTTGCACACACATATAATTTATCTTAAACATGCATATATATACATATTATGCGTGTTTGTGTGTATATATATATACATATATATGTGTGTGTGCATATATATATATGTATATATACATATATACACACACACACACACACACATTTTTTATTAACATATAACGTACTATTTGCCCCAGGGCTACAGGCCTGTGAATCGTCAAGCTTACACAATTCACAGCACTCACCATAGCACATACCCTCCCCGGTGTCCATAATTCAGCCACCCCATCCCTCCTCCCCCAACCCCCAGCAACTCTCAGTTTGTTTCCTGAGATTAAGAGTCTCTTATGGTTTGTCTCCCTCCTGATCCCATATTGTTAAATATGTATAAATATATGTATTTTTAAATATGTAAAAAATATATATATATTTTTAAACATACATATATATGTAGTGTGTGTGTATATATACATACACAAATATACATATTGACTAATCGGTGGACTAATATTCACCATGAGGAGTAACCTTAGTCTTCTAATCCCTGAATCAGGATACATGCTATATGCTATATGGCTATATACTAAGTGCTATAAATTGCATTTACATGTTTATGAGAGACAGTAGAACCTCTCTGAAATTAGAATTTTCCCAGAAAATCTGGCCCTCACAACCACTGTTCAGTGACACCAATTCTGACTATAGGAATGGTGAGCAGTTACTAGAGGAAGGCTATTTGCTTTAGCTTCAGCACTCTGGCAAAAGAATATTTTCCAGTGCCTGAGCAAAGGGAATTAGAAAAAGAAGAAGAATGACAACTAAGAAAAAAATTAATTAATTAAAATCTCTGAGTACTATTAAATCCCCTGACCCGAAATCAGGATGTTTTTATATCTTTCTCATTATTTTTAGTATTTGTTACTGCCCTTATGGGCCCCAGCTTTCCATCTGCCAGATTAATTTAATTGATTCCTTGGGCTAAAAAGTGAAAATCAAGAAGGATTGCAAAGATAAATAGATAGATGATAGATAGATAGATAGATGATAGATAGATAGATAGATAGATAGATAGATAGATAGATATTCTTGAATCAAATGAAAAGGAGACCTAGAAAGAATAAAAAATAAAATTCAGTCAAGAAATAGGTAACTCAGACTTTGACCAAAAACACTAGAATAATTTCAGGCAATTTTGAAAGCTCAGGTATGTGGTTTCACTTCTATTCAGAGGGGACTAGTAACCAAATTTGGATTTTCATTCAAACTGATCTTCACTTTTTTAGTTCCATCTTCCAAAAACAACTACCTCTTTGTGAATAGATGTGTGAGTGATGACACAAAATGATGAATCCTAGCAGCATGGAGTTCTACATGGAAATCACATGCATATTTTTCAAAGTGGTCTCTAATTCTTCATCTAATTAATCAAAATTTAGTCCTGTTCTAGGGCAATACTAGGGATATTAGGTGGGTTTTTAATTGTAAACAATGACTTGCCAAAAGAATATTTTAAATTTATCCCGCCAATCTTTAGAGAATGTGAAAAACCATCTATCTTCTTTAGATCTATATTTCGGGGATTTGATTTTAATTTCAGCTGCCAAGAGCATTAGGGAAATTGCAATCCTGCAGTGCGACCATTCTCAAATACATTAAGTGACAAGCACAAAAGTGCACTTGGTGTGCATACATACTAAGGTTCCCATGGGTGTCCCTGCCTTTGCAGACATGAGAGGACACATGACAAATGATGTCCACCAAGAGACTGACAGCTCATCTTCTCTTGCACTTGCCTGCTGCATTATACTGAGTGAGGAGATGTGTAGAAAGCTGATAATACACACAGCCCCTCCCCTCCGATACCATGTTCTCTGCCATTCCTCTTTTCCCTTCTTTTGTAGCAACCAACCTTTTCCTATATTTGAGGCTCTTTTAAAGCTAATGATCTTGGGCTCTGGAAATATGAAATATTACATAGGGAATGATATTATTATATAGGGAATGATAGCCAGCTGTTCCTCACTTACCTGAAAATAGATCTTGAGCTGCTGCCATTCATTCCAGAAGGATTGAATAAATGCTTCTTGATCATGAAGATGATGATGATGGTCAAACAGCGTCAGGCATAGAGAAGACCTGCACTATAGTCTGCAGAACCTCCCTCTGATAAAAAGAATGTCCTGACATTGAAAATTAGGAATTTATTTGCCAATTCAAACTTACCCTGCATTTAACAAGAATTTGCTAAGCATCCATTGTGAGGCCAGTGCTGTGTTTGAACCCAAGGAATGTACAAAATTATAGGTCAAAAACATGTCTCTGTCGAGTTGATTTACAACTTACTTCGAAACAAGGACTTTCTTATGTGAAATTATTAAACAGTATTTAAAGATAACATGTAATTATTGTAGTATTTTTTAGTTCAGGAAATTTGAGTACTCAAGGAAATCTTCATGAGGAGGAGGTTTCAGCTAGGCCTTGAAGAATAGATAGGATTAGGAAGTAACTGAAAGATATGTACTTGTTGTGTAAATATTTATACTGTATACCTAACAATGTTCTAGGCCTACCCAGAATCACAGAATGAGATAGTTAAAAGGCATGTTGAAGATCAGTTGACTGTAGAGTTGGGGGTCCATATCTGGGCTCTCTATTCTGTTCCACTGATCTATGCGTCTGTTTTTGTGCTAGTACCACACTGTCTTATTATAGCTTTGTAATAGAGTTTGAAGTCAGGAATGGTGATGCCGCCGACTTTGGTTTTCTTTTTCAACATTCCTCTGGCTATTCGTGGTCTTTTCTGGTTCCATATAAATTTTAGGATTATTTGTTCCATTTCTTTGAAATAAATTGATGGTATTTTGATAGGGATCGCATTAAATGTGTAGATTGCTTTAGGTAGAATAGACATTTTCACAATATTTGTTCTTACAATCCATGAGCATGGAATGTTTTTCCATTTTTTGGTGTCTTCCTCAATTTCTTTCATGAGCACTTTGTAGTTTTCTGAGTACAGATTCTTTGCCTCTTTGGTTAGGTTTATTCCTAGGTATCTTATGGTTTTGGGTGCAATGGTAAATGGGATCGACTCCTTAATTTCTCTTTCTTCTGTTTTGCTGTTGGTATATAGAAGTG
>CM053609.1:45703856-45720008 GCA_028646535.1 Procyon lotor
AAGTGCTGTGAAATGTGTAAGCCCGACGATTCACAGACATGTACCCTGGGGCAAATAATATATTATATGTTAATAAAAATTAATTTAAAAAAAAAGAAAATAACAACTATAGGGGTGCCTGGGTGGCTCAGTCGTTGGGCGTCTGCCTTTGGCTCAGGTCATGATCCCAGGGTCCTGGGATTGAGCCCCGCATCGGGCTCTTTGCTCGGCAGGAAGCCTGCTTCTCCCGCTACCATTCCCTCTGCTTGTGTTCCCTCTCTCACTGTGTTTCTCTCTGTCAAATAAATAAAATCTTTAAAAAAATAAAATTAAAAAAAAGAAAATAACAACTATAAAACAGTGAATCCTCTGGAGGAAGACCAGACCTAATTTTGTAACAGTGGCCTAGAAAGTCACTATGTATATAACCTTCATTAAATGAGTTAATTTCACTCAGCCCTAGGGTCTTCATCTATAAAATGGGAATAATATTGACTTAGCAGGCCTGTTGTGATAATTAAAATGAGGCACATTAGCACACTTCATCTAGTAAAATGCCTGGCTGTAGCTTCTCTTGTGTCAAAGCCAGTTCAGAGTTGGAAACTTTATCTCTTAGCTCCTGATAGCTTTCTTGAGCCCCTGAACCTTCTGCCTAAGATACTCTCCAGGCCTGCGCTGAGGCATTCAGGCCAGGGAACTATGAGCTCTTACCTTCTCCAACAGGATGATTCTGAAATAAGAGTTTTTCAGCATTGGTGAGGCATCAGCCATGAACTGAATTGCCTTATTATCATCCCTCAGAATGATAAACGTGCCAGTAATTCACAGACTAATGAGGAATTAGATGTTTCCATGATCCAGTTTGGTATGTTCCTGAGTTATTGAAGCTGCTTTGCCTCTAACGGTTCTCTTGGTGGTCTTCTTGGGATGGCTTTGGATGACAAAGGCCCAATGCAATTGCCCAGTGAATCAAGAGGAAAGAATTGTGTACAGAATATTGATCATGTGCCAAGAACTGTGTCAGGCCTGGGCCTCAAAAACGCTCACTGAAATATTGATGCATTCACCCATGCACTCACTCATTTATTCATCAAAAACCATTGCGAGCCACCTCTGGGCCAAGTTGCGTGTGACAGTTTCAGAGAAGAATTTACAACACAGTCAAAAGCACAATAAAATATAAAATATAGAGAAATTATACAGAGAAAGGAATCTCTTCTCTCTAGGGTTGGAAGATCCTGGAAGAAACGACACAAGAACTGAGGTTTGAAAAAGAAAAGGGTTTCTGAGGGAAGAGAAATTCAGGCATGGGAAACATACATATGAAAATACAGGAGGCCTCGTCTGGCATAGCTTGTTATAGAAATGTCCATATGTTGATATTATAAAAGCTTGACATGTAGAAAGGGATTGTGAAAATAGCTTAAGCCAGGAAGAGGGTGTTGTGTAAAGTAAGACCAAAGACACAGAATTTAATCTAAAATTATGTTGCTTACCACGGAAGGAAGGAGGGAAATATCATCAGCTGGTAGCTGGGCTCCTCATCACATTTCAATTCCTTTGCACATTGAAATCACAGGCTTTCTGGTCAAAAGAAAGTTATAAACTAAATAAGTAATGTACAACATGATGGCTATAGTTAACACCGCTCTATGGATATACGAGAGATGCTAAGAAATGTAAATCCTTAGAATTCTCATCACAAGGAGGAAAAAAAAACTTTGTTCTTTTTCTGCATTTTTCTTTTTATTGTATAAAAATAAGATAATGGATGCTTACAAATTCTACACATGAAACTAATATTATACTGTACGTTAATTAACCAGAATTATTCATTTATTTACTTACTTATTCATTTATTATAAGTTTAAGTTCAATTAGCCAAGGTGTAGTACATTCTAACTGGAATTTAAATAACAATGTGAAACTAAAAAAATAAATAATAAAAAAATAGATAAATAAAAATTTTCAAAAAGAAAAGAAAACCAGACCTCAGTCCTCCAGCTGTAAGGACAGCTATAAGGAACTGAATTACACCAACCCCATGAAAGAGCCTGGAAAGGGATCTAGAGCTTCATATGAAACATAAGCCCAGATGACACCTCAGTTTCAACCATGTGAGAGACCCAAAGCACAGAACCCAGCCATGACATACCAGACTCCTGACCCATGGAAACTGTGAGATAGTAACTTTGTATTGTTTTGGAAAAAAAAAAAAAGAAGAAGAAGACTTATGTGATAATCACTTCACAATATATGTGAGTCAACACATTGTGCAAACCACTCCTTAAATGATTACAGTGATGCATGTCAATTATATCTCAATAAAACTGGAAAACAATCACAGACTTTCTTTTTTTCAAGAAAGGCAGACTGCCAAATGCAAGGCCTCACTGGGATGTGTATGGAGTATTGGAGGCCTGACTATCCTACGTTCCCCTACAAATGGACTTTGAGAGCTTGTTTGGAGGTTCTAGCAGGGGAGTGTCTTCCCTACTCCTGAGGGAAGAACGGTCCTCCTCTATCAGGGAAGGTCCTTCTTTTCCATTCATGGAGCACGCAGCTTCGCAGCTTTGGGAGGCGCACAAATGGTGTGGTGAGGGAGGATGGGGATACTCGCCTAGCCAGCCAGATCAGTAGAATCAACCCTGGTGATCAATGAGGTGACAGACGGCACAGCCAGACTCTCCTCACATCTTAGACTTTCTTTATATAAGAGTACAACCTAAGATCCATTTGAGACTCGGATTTTGTCAGCAGTGGAATGGAGATTTTGTGATACACAGGTGATGGGGGTATTACTTGTAATGTGGGGGCAGGAGGATTCTTGGGATAAACACAGGAGAGAAATCCTATGAAAAGCCCTCCTCAGCAGTTTATTCATGAAGGGTAGTGGCAAGTTAGACTTGAATGGCAAACATGAAGGCATTCTCATTTTGCCTAAATCATACACTCTTCTAATGAACAGGAAGTTGTATAAGTTGAAGTTGTGTTTAATATAACAGAGTCGACTTTTTTTTTCCCATCAGGAACCTGGACATGTGAGTTTATACATTTTGCAGGGCTAATGAAGAATTGTAAGCATGTAGAGTTATGATCAGATTTGCATTTCATAAATATTACCTTGATCACAATGCAGAAGATGAATTTGTGGGGGATGAGGCTAGAGGCAGATGAATTAGTTAGGAGGCTATTGCAATGTTCCTGGGGAGAGATAATGAGGGATTAAACTAAGAGGAGCCACTGGGAATCGAAAGGAGATGATGAGGTTATATATAAAAACCCTCAGAAAATAGCAAACATAATGGAGAAAATTTAGATGCATTCTGTTTAAAGTTGGAATAAGCCATGTGTACCTGATATCACTACTACTTTTCAATATAGCACAGAGATTCTGATGAATTCAATAATTTTAGAAAAAGGGATAAAATGTATATATGTTGGAAGGGATGAGACAGTGTGTGATTACAGATGCTGTAATGAAATACATAAATACATACACACACATAGGAAAATCCACAAACTATTAAAACTAGAGTCCATTTATATGCTGGATACAAGATAACATTAAAAATCACTGCACAAAAGATCAACAAATTGCATCAAAAATAATTCTGCCAAAGACCACATATGTACTCAGAGATTCTCCCCACAGAGCTCTCTCCCCTTTTCCCCTTCACATCTAAGAGTGGCACACCTCCCTGCCTTCTTCATGGGCACCCTGTAACTAGACGCAGAACTATATTATTCCCTGTGGGTTCTCTACATTTTAGCCACACTTAAGCAA
Source organism: Procyon lotor (assembly GCA_028646535.1). Taxonomy (NCBI): domain Eukaryota; kingdom Metazoa; phylum Chordata; class Mammalia; order Carnivora; family Procyonidae; genus Procyon; species Procyon lotor. The sequence continues at coordinate 45,707,623 of CM053609.1, forward strand.
GATGTCCTTTATAAAGCTCTTCTGCTAGGACCCTGACAAATATCATCCCTTCTCAAGATGATAAATTTCAGCCACCACAGAAATTCCACCCTTCTTGTCTGTCACTGGTCCAAGAAATATTTGTTGACATGTGACCTAATTTTGGCCAATTAAACAGAAGAGAGAACCACTGATTAGCTTCTGGGGAAAAGCATATGCACTCACTAAAAAAGAACCACAAGAAAAGATGGTTCGCTTTATCCTTTCAACACTGTCTTAACTGAATGTGGATCTTGAAATTTCTGATTCATCTTACTATCAACATATGGCTAAAGTTATCCCAAAGAATTTGCTCAGCATTTTGAGAATGAAATGAGAGAAAAAGAAGGCAAAGGACCAGACTCTCTTCACCTGGTGATAAAGACATATCAAAGACACAAGAGATGACCAGAAGAAAGGACAATTGTAGAGATTAAGAAAGAAAAAGCTTGAAGAAAAAGGGCATGGCCAATATTACGCTGTTGAAGGGGCCAGTCTAGTAAGGTCTGAGAAGAGACTGTAATCTAGAGCAAGAGGATATAGGATTGGTATCATAGAACTTCCATTGCTTTGAACGATTAGGCTATTTTTGAACAGCTGATGGATTTTCATCAAATCTACCTCCTGTATTTGAACATTCTACCTCTGGCAAAAAGTGGTGTAGGATTTGGGTTTTTACTCCCGCATATACTCTCTCGATTTCTGTCTCCTAAACTTCCCATTACTAGTACAGTGGTCCTTTTCTTTAGGGCTTTTACACTCTAACTCAGCCTCATCACTGTCAAGGCTGTTTGTGGCTCTGACTCGTGCCTGAGTTCTAGGTTAAGTGACTCTAGTAAAGTAAGCTTTGTGGCAAAAAAGCAGGAGCCCTGATCAGAGGTGGAGCATTTGGATACTCCCACTTCTGATGACATCTCTGGCTAGGGTTCAATTTACTCACACCTGAAATCTAGATGCTGAAGCAGGGCAAGTGGTTTGGGGCTTGGAAAGAAGCAGATAAGAGAACAGAATTCCTTGGGGAGGATGCTCGGAGGAGAGTCTAGAAAATGTACCATCAAAAGAGATAACAGTATGTACTTTTCCTTCCCTCTCTCCCTCCCTTTTTAAAATTAATCTTTTAAAATTATGAATGCCTTTATACCACTTACAGACATTTAGAAAATGATCTAAGCTTTCCTAAATTTTTGCACTTCTTGGGATTTGTTTCTGCTCCCACATTACACTGTTGAAGGGGCTGGTGGGGCAGGGTCTGAAGCCAGACTCTGATGTGAAGCTAAGGCAGTAGCAGTTGAGTGACGGTGCTGAAACCCAACTGGGAAGGCTTGAGAAGTGAGAGAGGAGTCAGCACACGGATACGTTCCTTCTCTTGCACTTTCTTCCTATTTAATACCAATGCGATTCCCATTCTGCTTTTCCCCCACTTTGCCTACTTTTCTTTTCAGCTTCAGTGATGAGTCCTGGCACTCAGGCTAATTTCCCTTCATTATAATCATTTCTGCTTTCTCATTTTGACCTTTCCTTCATTTCTCATCGACACCCCCAGACTGCTATGAGAAAATTCAGTCGCCTCCATCCGTTTCAGAGGATCAAAGTGTGTACTTTTCACAGATTTCTCCATCATCTTCTTCCATAACAGAGGCCCACCCATCGAGAGTAGTCCCAGGGAGCAAGGAATGGGGTGACTTCTTTGTCCGTGGTGGTTAGAAGTTTAGCATCCATAGGGCACCAGCACATTTACCTCATTTCCTAACAGCATGAGGTGTTTCACAGAAGTGATCTTTAAAGGTAACAGGAAGTTACTGCTTCTCAAGCTCCAGGATTTAAAAGAAATCACTTTTTCTTTTCAATGGCATCTTTATGAGACTGACTATTGTGTAATGCACTTGGTAAATAGCAGCCTTGATGCATAAGGCAGCTGGTAAAGGAAGGCGGTAGTGATGGGCCCTCCGCCTACCTGAGTTATTTTCTTAGCTCTGACTGCCTCGTCAGGTGAGGCTGTGCAGCTTCGGGCATTTACTTCAGTTCTCTGAGACTAGTTGCTTTCATCTAAAAAATGTGAGCTTTAACTCGAAGCATTTCCACAAGTTCTTCTAGCTCCTCTGAGATTTAATTTTGATCTTTTTGTTATTATGAACTTCAGTTACTGTTACAATAGTTTTGTTTTGTTTTGTTTTTCTTTCTGGAGGTGTTCACCACATCAGAAATGGAACACGGAAATCATCTTGAGGGTGTCTGAGATCAGAACCAGACAGCTGACTACGCCCTCCTGGGTTGGTCCTGGTTGGCTGCTCTGGATCACACGCCCCTCTAGCCCTATGGTCCTGTGGGCCACCGCATCCATGGTTATTTCAGTTACTGTTATAGTGATACATTTAGGTATGCAGTTTGTGGAATAAATAAACTTCAATGAAGGAATAAATAAATACACATTTCTCCATAATATGCAACCAGCATAGTAGCCTTCATAAAATACTTCTATCTTGGTATTTTTTTTACCTTCTCACACAGAAATCGTTCATATCCTTATATGATTCTCAATCCACCTCTAACCAGTCTCTATTGTCTAATATGAAGTTTTTAATCTGCCATGAGTTGGGAAGTCAAAACTCACTGTACTTGTTAAAAATATGCATAGAGTGTCAGTGAGTTCTGGATAGCAAACTAGCTTACTGTCTTATGAATAATGAATGCACTTTCATACATTTGGTAGCATTTTTGCTAATTCGTTTGTTCTCAAAAACATTTCAGGTAATTGAAGTTGCTAAATAAGTATACTGTGGTCATATTAAAATATTGCAAGGCTCCTGCACATAAGCAGAATAATTCAACCTGACTAGTTTCATTTTAGGTAGAACTAAAGTCCGAAAACATTAAAAGATTCAAAGACTATGTAAAATATTCCTCTTTTTAAAAAAGATTTTATTGTTAAGTAATCTTTACACCCAACTGGGCCTCAAACTCACAACCCGGAGAGCAAGAGTTGCATGCTTCACTGACTGAGCCAGTCGGGTGCCACTGTACAATATTTACCTTAAAAAAAATGAACATCATAGCCACAAAATATAAAATCTGTCAACCAGAAATTAAATCCTAACCCCTCTAGTAGTAGAGTGAAAAGAACATGGGTTTAGGAATCAGGCAAGTTATGTTGAATCACAGACATAGGTTACAAAGAGGATCATCCCGGGCAGTTACAGACCGGCTCTGGGTTTCCAAAATCTCACCTGTGAGGTGGGGAGGAGAGCACCCACAGCCCCGGGCTGGTGGGGTGGATACGTTTGTTACAGAACGCTGACTGGATCCTGGCCAAAAAAAAACCAAGCAGCACTGGGAGACCTTGGAGGATGGAGGCTTATTTCATGCCCGCGGGCCCAGAAGAGAGTAATCTCTCAAAGACTGAGCTCCGAGCACAAGGTAGTTTATGCACTTGTACTTCCATATCTGTGCCACCCTTGCGGCTGCGGCCAGTAGGCCTCGGGGAAAGCCTGGAATGGCCCTGGGGCCGGGACTGGGATTCCCCTCCTGGATTGGTCAGCCACCAAGGAACACAGATTTTCCTTATCACATTAATTACCTCTCTTACCAACACATAAAAGGTTTTCTAGAATATATTAGCTTTCCCTCATTTTCTATGACCATCACTCAAAGGTATTTTGGTTACTCTGAAATCGCTTGTAAAGGCCAATTTAAAATATTTTTGAGGATCATAAAGAAGTTTATGAAAATAAACACACTACCAACAAAGAAAAAGCCATTTAACAGGGTTGAAAGTGAGAGGCCTAACCAATGTGAATGCAATCAAACCATCAGTAAATCTAAACAAGCTCATAAACCAATGTTAGCTTAGCTATCAAGAGAGCAGTGCAGTATTATAGGAGAAACGTGGGTGAGGAGTCAGAGACTTGGATTTGAACTCCAGCTGGACAACCTTTTACTTGTTTTATGACTTTGGATAGGTCACTTGATCTTTTTGTGTCTGTTTCCTCATCTATGCAACAGGGATATTGATATCTTGTATCTACTTAGCCAGCATACTGTAACGGTGGGTGGGATGAGTCACAGATTTCATAAGCTAAAAAGTGCTAGGAAAATGTGACAGGTCGCTATTACCACAATTATAATCTACCTCAACCAACCAATATATTTTCCTCATGACTACTCTTAATCGTGATTTTTTTTTTGCCCTACTTTTATCATATTCTGAGTAGTTTACAAAGAGTATTCACATTCTTAAAAATTCATGTGACTTTTCTGTGATATATACCTAGTTCTATATTGCACATAATGGATGATTCAAAATAATACAAGATTCAGACCGCTTCCATGGAATATAAAACATAGATAGGAAAACACACTTAAAACAGAAGAAAGTTAGTCCCACAGTTTGAATTCATGGTCTCTCTCCTTACTTAACACCGACACAACTCTCAGTCTGCATCAAGGACTACATGAAACCCTAAGTGAGGTACAACTTGGTTTTATTGTAAGTACTGACTTTTAAGGAGGGATCCGGGAAGAGTGTTAAATTTTCTTCCTCTTTATGGTTCGTTCTTTCCTTTCATTCTGTGGACCATACCGTATGACCAGATATTACAAACTTGCTTCTTAGATCTTCCTAACTCCTGGAAGGCCAGGTAAAAGTTGAGGTGAAGAGGGAAGGAGAATGCAGTGAATGGCTTAGGTCCATTCTGCTCTTAAAGGGCAGCACAGCACAGTGGTTAGAAAAGCGTGGCTCTGGAACCAGAGAGGCCAAATGTTACTGACCACATGTGAGATCTTGAGTACATGCCTTAACACTTCTTAGCTTTGGCATCCTAAATGAGGATAGGATGATTGGGTGGACTGAATGAGATAACCCACATAAAACTCTAGATTGGCACACTCTGAACATCCACTAAATTACAGCTCTTAATAACTTTGGAGAAAATGACCCTCTTTTCCTTTTCTAACCACTACAGAGGCAAAATCTAGAGGGAAAAATAGGACTTGGATGGACCTAAAGAAAAAGGAGGACATAGACTAGGTCAACTGAGTCGATTCCTATTTTGAGCCTTAAGCTAAAAAAGCTTTGACTTTTTTTTTTTTTAAAGTTTTGCCTCTTAGAGATCCACTGATTGTATAGTCCAGTTGCAATGAATAACTCTGTACACACAGCATTATTTTTGCCCAAGTAATTTTGATACACATTGTAATACACTGTTATCAATTTTGCTTCAGTGTAGATAATCAATTATCTTTTCAAGAAATTAAACACACATTTTCATGTGTGCAAGTTTTTTTATCTTATATTTCTTTATTAATATCATATTATCTTCTACATTGTTGAACTTGTGGACCATATTTAGAGTCTCTGTTTCAATAATTCCATTGCTGCTACCATTTGGGAGGCTTTTATATTGATTATTTTTTCCTGATTTTGATCCACATATTCTGCTTTCTTGCTTGCCTTGTAATCTTTCATTGGATATTCCACATTTTAAATTTTACATGTTAGATGCCAGACTTTGTTGTCTTCCTTTAAATAGTACTGGTGTTCTGGCATACTGCTTGGAAACATTGGGTCATTCCTAGATTTACCTTTAAGCTCTGTTAGAGTTGTTCAAGTGCAGCTTTTTTTTTCTAGGTTAATTTAGTCCCACTAGTAAAGTGATGCCTTTAGGAACATTCTTTCTGATGCTCTTGTACTGAGGAGTCTTTTCCTACTGGCTGGTAGCTGAGAACTTGGGAGTATCATTTAGCTAAATAATTGGTGGTTCCTTCCCTGCACTCAGGTAGTTTCCTCTTGTGAAAGTGCACATCTGTACTCAAAGACTCAAAGGGCCATCCCTCTAGATCCTCCAGAGCTTACTACCCTTTGTGTAGTTCTCTCTTCTCCAGTACCATGTTCCTCAATATGAGTATCCTTGGCCTCTCCAAACTTGACTTTTCGAGTCAGATATACTGCTGGGCTCTGTTTAAGGCCACTTCTACCTCCCTGCTCTGTGGTTTAGAAACTGCCTCTAGGCAGAAAGTTGGCAGTTGTTGGGCTCCTCTCATTGGCTTCCCTTCTCTTGAGGGCTACAGTCCTGTGCTGCCTCTTGTTCGATGTCTGAAAACCATTGTTTTATCTATTTTCTCTAGCTTCCTGATGACTTAAATTAAGGTCAATCTATTCCCTGTTATGCCATCATATTTAAGAGAAGTCTACACCGCTGCCTTTACTCTTGAATGACTGATTAGCACTTCTGCACATAATATTTCATGCATATGTTGCAGTTGAGACATTGCAGTCAGTGTATTTACCTGCATAATGTCATCAGTGCTAGAGAGATCTTATCCTTCTTTAATGTGGATAGTTTCCTAACATGATCATTATGAATGAGAGGGCTTTGTCTTATTCATCCTGCCCAGCATTAGAGGAATATGGTTTTTAAAGATTTTTTTTTTTTTTAATTTGACAGAGAGAAACACAGCGAGAGAGGGAACACAAGCAGAGGGAATGGTAGCGGGAGAAGCAGGCTTCCTGCAGAGCAGAGAGCCCGATGCAGGGCTCGATCCCAAGACCCTGGGATCTGACCTGGGCCGAAGGCAGATGCTCAACGACTGAGCCACCCAGGCGCCCCGAGGAATATGGTTTTAATGCTTGTGTGTCTTCAGTTCTTCTGGATTTGCTCTTCATTTGGGGGTTAAGGCACATGGAGCTTGGTACTCTGTGTCCAGATTATAAGGAGCTAGGACTTTCTTCTCATTTGCCAATATCTTTTTCAGCAGACAAATGCCATATTTTCCTGTTAGTCCACCCCAACATTTCACTGCAGCTAGAGATTTATACCTGGTGCAAGGGTGGGAGTCTGTAAGGGCTAGAGATGGAGGCCCACTCCGTACCACTATTGCATTCATGGACTTGTAGGGTCAGTATTTATGTGCCCTGGAGAATTAGGTTGGATGATAGCACCTGGAAAACACTTCTGTCTTTCATTTTAGTTTCATTTCCTGGTGTCATGGCAGATGAGTGCATGTTCCCTTTGTTGTTGGCAGGTATCGTTAACCACATTCACCTGAGTTTTTCCTGCAATTTACTTCCTCTGTTCTTCTTGAAGTAAATGTCACTCATGGTTTCTTGTAGCTCTCATTGGCCTAAGGTGTATAAAATGCAAGCGTGAGTCCTGAGTTGCTGACTGGTTTGAGGTTATTGCAAGCTGAAGATCAAGGGGACCATGACATAGAACTGGGGGCAAAACTTGGGAATAACCTTGGACAAGTCCATTAACCTGTTTTGGCCTGAGCTTCTTTATTGGTAAAATGCACATGTTAACCTACATCACCTCTTCATCTGTGATAATCTAAGATTCTAGCTCTTCTTTATTTTTTTTTTAAAGATTTTATTTATTTGTTTGACAGAGAGTGAGAGATCACAAGTAGGCAGAGAGGCAGGCAGAGAGGGGGGGAAGCAGGCTCCCTGATGCGGGGCTCGGACCCAGGACCCTGAGATCATGCCCTGAGCAGAGGCTTTTACACACTGAGCCACCCAGGTGCCCCAGATTCTAGCTCTTCTTGATGTTTCCATTAATGGCTAGTTTGTACATTGTTTTCTGAGTTGTTTATAGATGTTTCTTCCGTGTTTACTTAATTATTGGCTTTGGCCACTAGCTACCATTTCGTGTATCTGTCTATATATTGGATTTAAAAATGTGGATGGATCATTATAAGTCTATAATACAATGTAATGTAATACAATTTCACGTAGTGTTGTATTAGGAAAACATAGACCGGGTTCCAAAATGAATTTAAAAGTAAACCAAATATTTTCTTGAAACCCTCAAGACTAAGAGATTCTCCAAACAAATAGTTCACAGAAATGATTCTTAACAATCTTGTCCTTTCTTCAGTTTTTATCTTCATAAAACTCTCTGGATACTATCTCTCCCCTAAAGGCAAAAGACCCTATAATCCCTCACCTCCTCTTCTTCTCTTCATTTCCTCTTCTTTCCCGTTTTACACAGATTTTTCCTGAGTTTCTCAGCCTTTTGAAAGTATGGTTTATCTCTTGTCCTCAGTATTTTTTTTATATCCTCATACTCTGTCCCTTTTCAGTTCTTAGGCAAAGAGTATATAAGGCAGGGAGGCAGATAGTGAATGTTCATCTTAATTGCCACATTCATCTCTGATTGATGATTTTTGCAAATAACTATGAAGGGGCAGGAATGACAATTCAAGGAAGTCATGGTAAGAAGTGTGAAAAGAGTGCTCCAGCTCCGTACCTGTAGTCTGAGAGAGACAGAGAAGAAATAAAAGAATATACCTCTCAGTAGCAAACCCTTCTCTTATTCAGTTCATCAAAATGAAGAGGGTCACACATCTTTGGAGTTTCAAGCTGGGCATACTGCCCATTATTTCTCCTAAACACTAGAAAATTGTGGGACTTTCATGGGTTAATTCCAAAATAATGGAATATTTAAGTGCCTACTTTAGGCAATAATTTTCCTTAAGAGCCCATCCTAAGACAAGTTATTAATGAGCTAGAGAACTCTAGACAGGTAATATAATCGTTCCTTAAATTTAGATTCCAACTTCTTGAAAGCATCTTCAGTTGGAGAGCTTCTGATCAAGTTTATCCTTATACAGCCTGGGTGTCCACTAGGGGTATCTATTATTGAATTATCTGGACTTGCATTACAACTGTGTAGCCCTTAAACAGAAGACACCCTGTATCATTTAGGAGCCATTTGGCTACTAACATTAAATGAAGGCTGTCCGCACATGCAAAATATCCCTAGGGAGAGAGCTGATTGTATTGTTTTGGTGGCTTATTATATCAGAACTGGCAACTGTGTGATTAATCTGGCCATTATAGTGTTAATTTTATGTCTGCTTTCAAGCAAAAAGAAAGAGAATGGGAAAAAAAATAAAAAAGATTATGTCAGGAATTTTGTCCCCTTTAGTTAAGAAAGCATAAGGAAGCGTTCCCTGAACACTACCCCACCTCAGCAGACAAATCACTGAATAGAATTGGATCCCATGGTCATCCATTACCGTAATGGAGCCTAGAAAGGAGGAGAAGAGGATTCATCCATAAAGCCATTGCCTGAGGCTCTGAATATTGCTTTTCTGAACTGACTGGATATTTCTCTCACTGAAAATGGAGGAATGTCTCTGGAGGAGACAACCCTACTGGAACTGCTATACCTCTCAAGGAAGTAGAGAATCATCTTTGAAAGAAGTTTACTTAAAAAAAAAAGGCTATTAAGTTTTTATAGAGAATTACTAGTAAGTATTGATCAAATAGTCTCTTCAATGTATATAGGAGCAGGAAGAGAAAAAGCAAAAGGATAAGAAGGCAAGAGTATCTATGGAGAAGTAATGGAACTGAGACTCTGGTGGGTCCACAGTTCAAATTTATATTTCTCTGTAGAATCCATCACCCATTCTACTTTATATTCTACTTCTGTGGAATTATTCATTCATTCCACCTCACTGATTCTAAGTATTAAATTTTAATCTGAGTCCCTTAGCACTAGCATCACTGAGAGTATTATAGAGTAACTACTGGTATATCCCTTTTTTTTTTAGTTTTGTAAAGATAAATAAAGGACCGACTGTATAATTCTCTGAGAACTCGGCAAGTACAGCAGTGATGTAGAACAAAATAACATGGCTGCCATTTGGATGTGGAAAAATTTTTCTCTCTTGGGGGAAGTAGGTTTTCTAGAATGCTGAAAACCTAGAGGTAGAGATATATTCAGAAATATTTGGACACTAAATATACTTTCACACTTCAGCTATAGATATGGTCTCATTGTCTTTGAGCTTCTTTGAAAACCTGCAAGAGCCCAGTGTTTAAGAACATTCAAGTTGCAGTGAATACATTTAGTATAATTTCTTCTAGCTGGATATGTGAGCCTCAAGTATGAAAGACATTGGTGAAGCAAGAATAGTCTCACATCCGGTAAGACCCTACTTGGTGTGGGCAATGCCACTGCAGCCCTCTTCCCCAGTGGGGACTCTGGAGTGGAAGAAAGCTCTGCTAAAATGTTTTGTTTTTGTTCCAGCCCCATGTGTCCCCTCATTTCCATTATTTTATTTCACCTGTGAAGAATTAAATGGTGATATAAATCTAACCATACAAGAAATCTTGTGTATGTGGTTCTCCCCCACTTGCTAGCCTTGAGGAATGCAGGTTCCACAAGTAAGACCAATGACATGGTAGACTGCGTGGTCCTATCTTCTCTTCTCAGTGGTAGGTTTGTTTTCTGGTCACACTATTACATGGTTGTTTGGGGGAAAGGACCACAACTAATAAGGAACAAGGGGTGTTATTGGAAGGATTCCAGAAAACATCTCATTGACTAAGATAATCGATTATGCCAATCTCAGCAAGTGTGTGAAGTGAGTCCAGAGGAAAGAGAAAGAAAACTTGGAAGGCACCTGCAGCAGTGCTGATAGGTTATTTCCTCAAAATCACCCACGAAAATCCTAATAAGAACTGATATGCTTATTTACCTTGTTGAAATGTTAGAGAAAAAATACGCTGGGAAACACTGAACAGAGCATGAGTCTGCAAAAATATAGTCCTCAACTCCAAAAGGCAGGCTCGTGTAGACAAGCTGCAAGAGTGACGTCTGGGATCCTAGGCTGCAGGGTGGGTGGGTGATATATGGCGACAATGGTCACTGAATCCCAGCAAAGCAACCCTGTCCTTCCCATGTGGTTTCGTACTGCTAATAAGGGAGCAGCCTGTCTCTACATGAAGGGGTTTAGCACCTATTTAGCTGTGAATTTGGAGCAGAACTAACTAGGAAGAATCTAAGAAATATGGGCTTTAACCAAAGGATGCCAAAAGCCTGTGGGAATAACATAAGATCAGGAGCCTAACCAAGCAGAAAGCAACAATCTTTATTATAAAGCAAAGAGCAACCGAAAATTGAAAGGCATGAGCTGTATCAACCAGTTATAGATACAGCAGGAAAGGAAGCCACACAGAAGGATGCCATGTGGAAAATGTTCTGTGAGCTTCTTAAGGAAACACAGAGCAGAGAGCATGGTGCAGAACTAACATCCTACAGCCTAATTCTTGCTGTCAGGTTATGATGCCTTGATTTGCAGTGATTGTCAAAGACATGAGAGTCACTGGAGTTCATCCCCACCCCTGCACTTCAAATACATCTATCCTAGGAACTTCACTGACAGCAAATACAGCAGCAATTCCCGCCATGCTCGGAATCCGAAGCACTGGGAGAAAGCACTGCCACCCAGCCACTGGGCTTCCGAAGCTTTGTCACTGAATATGGTGGCTTATCAGATGTTCTTTGCTTCTTCCTTCTTCTGCAACAGCATATGCACAAGCACAAGCAAGCAGAATGTATCTGGGGAAGGGCGGGGACCCTAAGGAAAGGTTTCATTACCTCACAATTTTGCATGTGGCCACTATTAGAGTCCTGGAGTAAGAGGTTATTTGGCTACAGCGAAACATTTTATTGTAGTGACAAGAATAAAACAAAAACTCTATACACATCAGACAAGTAGCTGTGCTTTCTTCAAGAAATGGTATATTTAATGGAATGAAGGTTTATGTCTCCTCTCACCTCCTACACTGAAACCCTAGTCCCCAGTGTGATAGTATTAGGAGGTGGGGATCCGTGGGGGGCGGTTAGGCTTAGATGAGGTCAGGAAGGTAATGCCCTCATGATTGGTGTCCCTTCAAGAGTCACCAGAGAACTTGCTCTCTTTGCATTCTCCATATTGTGAGGTTACAGAAGCTGGAAGTTGGCAACCCATAAGAGGGTTCTCATCAAAACCCAACCATGTTAGCACTCTGATCTCTGGCTTCCTAACTCCAGAACCATGAGAAATAAATTTCTGTAGTTGATAAGCCACCTGGTCTGTTGTATTTTTGTTATAGTGGTCTGAACTGACAAGACAGTATCTGAAAACAAATAGTCCCAAACATAATCATCTGTTTATATGTCACTTTGGGCATTCGAATAGGAAGATGGTAAGTCCCATAAAGCTACAACCAAAAATTCCTAGATAGGCAGTTAGACAGTTTTTACTCACACTTCTGACATCTTTTCCAACACTACTTCCCCCACTTCTCTGACACCAGCTAAGTGTTCTACAATTCAACTCAGTTCCGTCACTAACCACCCAGTGTTAGGTCAGACCCTATTGGTGAAGGGCTCAGGTCCACAAGACTGCCTCCTCTCAGATGCCAGTCACAACTGGGGTGCCCAGGCTACCCACACTTCCACTTGATCTATTGCAAATCCATGGGTTTCTCCAGCCCTCCCTCCAAGCTCCCTCAGGTTTGATCATTTCCTAGAATGACTCATGGAACTCAGGAAAACACCTTACTTACATTCATTGGTTTATTATAAAAGACACAACTCAGG
>CM053609.1:45720508-45735983 GCA_028646535.1 Procyon lotor
CCTGAGTTGTGTCTTTTATAATAAACCAATGAATGTAAGTAAGGTGTTTTCCTGAGTTCCATGAGTCATTCTAGGAAATGATCAAACCTGAGGGAGCTTGGAGGGAGGGCTGGAGAAACCCATGGATTTGCAATAGACCAAGTGGAAGTGTGGGTAGCCTGGGCACCCCAGTTGTGACTGGCATCTGAGAGGAGGCAGTCTTGTGGACCTGAGCCCTTCACCAATAGGGTCTGACCTAACACTGGGTGGTTAGTGACGGAACTGAGTTGAATTGTAGAACACTTAGCTGGTGTCAGAGAAGTGGGGGAAGTAGTGTTGGAAAAGATGTCAGAAGTGTGAATAAAAACAGTCCAACTGCCTATCTAGGAATTTTTGGTTGTAGCTTCATGGGACTTTTGTGGAGCCTAAATCTCATACAATTTGATTACTCCTCTTTAGGCAATGTGATACAAAAACATCTTACATTTGAACAACATGAATACATTGGCAAAGCTCCTCCCAGGTCTTAGAAAAAGGCCTATGGGAAGGCGGAGCTGTGAAGCTTAAACTTTAATAGCTTTTTGGTGTAGACAATATCAACTTCTCTTGGGTAATGATCTTCTGAAGGGACAGAGCAAAGAGAACATGGCAGAGGCATAACATTGATTTCAGAACCTGAGAATTCCTTGGAGTACTGGAGAGGAGAGGACAAAGGAAAGGGCACACAAAGCCCCCAAGGAAGGCAATACCCAGGCTCTAGCAGTGTCCCTGGCACTCAGTCGGCAATGTGATGAATGTTATTGGCTGACTAAATGAATAAATGAGTACAATTTCCTTGATGGGTCCTACAGTAGATTCATTTGATTTAATAATTAATTAATTAATTCTGTGTTGGTGAATTACACAGTTTTAAAATTAAATCCTTTTTTAAAAAACTCCGTATTTTTCTATTTTAAACATGAGGCTAAGACTTTGACTCGGCGATCATTCTCTATAACTGAGATGTCAGATTAGTCTCCTCGCCACTTCAGAACAATCAAGTCCCTGATAGAGATGTGCAAATCCACCTCCACCTATGATCAGACAAGTCTTATATGAAGCAGGACATGGTGAGCTATGAAGTGCCTCTGTCCCACAAAAAAATGCACTCCCAGAAAAAGTGAATTATGTCCAAGGTTTAAGATACTGTGGTGGACCAATTGCCAAACTGTGGAAAGAACCAAGATGCCCTTCAACAGATGAATGGATAAAGAAGATATGGTACATATACACAATGGAATATTATGCCTCCATTAGAAAGGACGAATATCCAACTTTTGTATCAACATGGATGGGACTGGAAGAGATAGTGCGGAGTGAAATAAGTCAAGCAGAGAGATCCAATTACCTTATGGTCTCACTTACGTGCTGAGCATAAAGAAAAACATGGAGGGCATTATGAGAAGGAAGGGAGAGGTGAATGGGGGGAAACCAGAGGAGGAGATGAACCATGAGAGACTGGACTATAAGCAACAAACTGAGGGTTTTGGAGGGGAGGGGGGTGGAGGTTGGGCGAGCCTGGTGGTGGGTACTGAGGAGGACACATATTGCATGGAGCACTGGGTGTGGTGCAAAACAAATCTTGTAACACTGAAAAAAAAAAAAAGACACTGTGGTGGCCAATCTACTCACAATATGTTTTCGAGGCAAAAATCCAAGGTTGTATAAGTGTAAAGAAGAAGAGGGATAAAAACAACATTTGAAACTCAACAAGCTCCAGATCATTTTAATCAAAATTATTTCCAGTCACTGTCACTTCTGAGCAGCCTTTTCTGCCATGAGGCATCAGGCCAATGCAGCCAGGTTCCTGACAGTTCTCTTCATCAATCCAGGAAATATATGGTAGACCATTTGCACCATCTGCTGCCCAGGTGCCAGTCATTGGAAGGCAAATACAAACCCAGAAAAGCATGTTGGAAAGCCATTTGGAAAAAACCTGAAACCTGGTTTGGGGAGAGGGGGAAACTGAGAGCATATTGAGAATGAGAAAGACAGAGACTTCATAAAAAGAGCACTAAGAAAGCAAAGATATATATTAAAGCTCTTACAAATAATAAAAAAAAAATTCTTCTATTGCCTCTCAGCTAATTTAATATGGTTTTTGCTTTTGGAAGTTTTAAGAAATACAATATTTCCCAGGCGTTTTATAGTGGTTGATACTATACTCTCTCTATGTATAAATATCTCCTTATGATAATATTGGTATACCCTTCTTTTCTTAGAGTGGGAACATAAAGGAAGAAGTCTTTGCTGCAGGACATCCTAATCCTGACCTCATCTCAGGCTGTAACAAATCCTCACTGCAGTTACCCTCCTGAAATAATTATGATCTTTATTTAGAGACTGATTGAAGTGTGATTTTTACACAGTTGGTGTTAGAAATGCTGGCAGCCTTGGTCTCCAGAGATGTGGCCATCTCACCTGCCACAAAATGAGACTGTCTTACTTCTCAGGAATACAATACTGAGAATACTCTGAGAAGTTTTCAGACATGGTGGACCTCCGATGGAATTGCACCAGATTACATAGAAGAGTCACAGTTTTGTCTGTTTTTGTGTACTGTATCCATGTAACTAATGTAGTCACAGGAGTGAGTAACACTCATCATAGCTTCAGCATTGGAACAAGACTAAACTGTGTGGTTGGTAAAATTTTCCATTAGTATCATATCACCTTTTTAGGGCTGCTTCTGCTTTTAATGGACTCACCCCTACTTACCTTTACTCTTCCACAGAAGCTGTTTGTTGGCTTATTCCAAGGAAACCTTACTTAGGGCTTAAGAGAGTTCATAGGGATCTAGGCTATGTTTCTCAAACTTGATTAGTATATGTCATATTTTTAAAGATTTTATTTATTTATTTGGGAGAGTGAGCCAAGCCTGGGGAGGAGCAGAGAGGGAGGGAGAAGCAGGCTGCCTGATGAGCAAAGAACCCAATGTGGGGATAGATCCCAGGACACTGAAATCATAACCTGAGCCAAAGGCAGACACTTAACCGACTGAGCCACCCAGGCACCCCATCATCTTTTAAAGAATGAAAAAGTACCCCTGAATCCTGAATATGAGCTGAAATGATCTTTATTATAACATTACTTAAGTATTTCTAAACCTAAAGCTAGGTATAAGCTCCATCTGCTTATAGCTGTTATACATGAATACAACCAAAACAAATTTACACATTAAATACAAAGGCAACTACAAAACCAATAAAAGTCAAATTAACAACATTAATTTAATGTGGCAATTAAACCTGTTTTGCTAAAATCATATCAATTCTCATATTGTGAATATCTTCCTCAGTATGAGCTATGGCTCAAGTCTTTTAGAACTTGGCCTGCTTGTAACTATTATAAGCTCTGTACTGACTATACAGGTAGACAGTGGTGGACGTAGGACAATGGTCATTTTTATATCAGGACAGCAGGGATATCAGATAGGCTTGGCTGCATATAAAATGGATTCAAAGGATTCTAGCATATTTAAAGCCCTTCTTTTTTTTTCAGGTATATTTTTTATTAACATATAATGTATTATTTGCCCCAGGGTACATGTCTGTGAATCGTCAGGCTTACACATTTCAGAGCACTTACCATAGCACATACCCTCCCCAATGTCCATAACCCAGCCACCCTATCCCTACCACCACCACCCCCACCTCCCAGCCACCCTTAGTTCGTTTCGTGAGTTTAGGAGTCTCTTACGGTTTCTCTCCTTCCCCTTCCCATCTTGTTTCATTCCCCCATGACTCCCCTGCCTTGTCTCTCAAATTCTTCATATCAGAGAGATCTTATGATAATTGTCTTTCTCTGATTGACTTATTTTGCTTAGCATAATACCCTCCAATTCCATTCACATCACTGCAAATGGCAAGATTTCTAAAGCCTTTCTTTTGAATTTTTAAAAAAACCTTAGAATCATATACATACATATATATGTATACATATACATACATATACATGTACACACATATGTATACATATACATATATAAATGGATTCAAGGCAACAACTGCAATGGTGGTTACTTAAAAATGGTTTTCCACAATATACTATTATTATTACTATTGAAGAAAAATTCTTTCTAAGAATTTATTTCCCCTAGTTCATGTTTTCTTTTTACCTAAAAAAAGTTCTACACATATTTAATTACCATTATTATTTTTTAAAGATTTTATTCATTCATCTGACAGAGAGAAAGAGCTCACAAGTAGGCAGAGAGAGAGAGGGGGAAAAGGCTCCCTGCTGAGCACAGAGCCCCATGTTCCTCAATCCCAGGACCCCAAGATCCTGACCCGGCCGAAGGCTGAGGCCTAACCCACTGAGCCACCCAGGTGCCCTCACATATTTAATTATTAAAACAGAATGTAAAAAATGCCAAAGCTAAGACTTGTTATAAGCGTCTGCATTTTTGTTTTGCAACTCTATAGTAAATCTTGCTCACTGAATAATTAATTTCAATTTTTTTCTTCAAACTTTCAGCAATATTTCTGAGCCTTCTTAACATCTTTGTTAATAGAAGGACATAGTTTATTCCCATATTGTTTTTCATAAAGTATTATTTCAACCACTTTTACTATATTAGGAAGAACCTGTATTTGCTCAGTGGTACACAGCTTTTTGGTTTTTGCTTCTTTTGCTGTTAAGTAGGAAACCTTAAAATCAAATATTTATAATGATTTATAATATAAATCATTTTTATTTATATAAATATAAATGATTTATATTTATAAAAATCATTTTATATATATTTATTTATATAAATATAAAAATCAAATATTTATAATGACATCTAAAAATTTTTTTAACTTTGAAATAACTTTAGACTCCTTAATTAATATAATATAAATTATAGTCTTATAAGTAACAAAAATTTTCAAAAATAGTCAAGAAAGGTCCCACGTAGCCTTCACTCAGCTTCTCTCAAAGGTAACATCTTATGTAACTCTACTATAACAACAAATGTCAAAACTGGGACATGGGCATCAGTACAATATACAGGTCTTATTCATTATGAAAGTTGAGTGGAAATTTGCAAATACCAGCCCGCATATAAAGTGACCTGAAGGGTTACTGAACAAATAATTAAGCTGTTGTGTCATGATCTGGTTGCTTAGTTTGTGAATGTTTCGCTGCCTTTATAATGCCTTCATAATATCCAATACCTAATCAACTGAGAGAAAAATCAGTGTTTGCGGCAAGGTTCTTTATTTATTATAACAGATACAAATTGTGTTTCAAATAGTTTTATTGGTAATTTTTGTTTCTAGGCTGACATTTTGTGTAATCTGATTAGATTATTTTTAAGCCGTTTTCCTATAATTAGAAAATGTGTGGGGTGCCTGGGTGGCTCAGAGGATTAAGCATCCAACTCTGGATTTCAGCTGGGTCATGATCTCAGGGTCCTGGGATCAGCCCTGAGTAGGTCTCTGCACTCAGTGGGGAGTCTGCTTGAAAATCACTCCTCCTCCCTCTGTCCCTTCCCCAGTTGCACTCTGTCTGAAATCAATCAATCAATCAATCAATCAATCTTGAAAGAAAGAAAAAGAAAGAAAATGTATCAGTTCCTTCTTTTTATTGTTTTAAAAGCCTTTTTTTAAAAAAAATTATTTATTTACTTGACAGAAAGAGAGAGAGAGATCACAAGTAGGCAGAGATGCAGGCAGAGAGAGAGGGGGAAGCAGGCTCCCCGCCGAGCAGAGAGCCCGATGTGGGGCTCTATCCCAGGTTCCTTTTATTGTTTTATATTAGTGCATGCAATAATGTATTATCTTCAAAACTTTTGTTTGGAGTATTTAATTAAAACTATACATTTGTGCAGTAAATCTACTTAAGCAGGCAAATAAATGTTACATAAATTGCTAAATATAAAAGAATGATTACAAGTCCTCTTTCTCTCCCCCCACCTTTATGTTGAGGAACTCTCTTCCTTTTAGATCACCTCATATATTTCAGGTGACATCTAACCTATGACCTTCTTGTAACAGAGTTAAAAAAAGAATAGGACTTGAAGTTAAACCCTCAATAGATCATCCTGTATCCTGATTGGAGGTTATGAATTACAGTTTTAAGTAATGATCCACAAGACACAAAGTCCTCATCTGTTTATTCCTTTCTCCCTAGCCTCATGACCTTGTATTTACAAGCTCACAATACCAAACTACTATTAACTCATCACATACATCTTGTTATTTCATAGCTCCTCTCCTTTGTAAATACTTTTCCAACCATTTGAAGCTCTCTTCCTTCCTTCACTGATCTGAAGAACTCCTATTCTCCCTCTGAAAGCCCAGCTCAAATGTCCCTTCTTCCAAAAAGATTTTCTTTTTCCTTTCTCTGTATTATATGTTTGTTCCATGTGAATCCACTGGCGTACTGATCTCACTGGGCTGCAGTCTGTTTCATTACATCTCTACTCAGTAGAGAGTAGGAGCTGTCTTAGTTTTCTCCCTTAGTGTTTAGTACTTTGGATCAAATTGATTTTAGATTTCACCTTTTCCCCTAAAAAATGCCTTGTCTTTATAGAAACTTGAACCACATGGAACCCACCAGAAAAAGTAAAATGAAGTTGTGGATCAGAGTATTTGCCATTACAGTTTTTAACCATGAGGATTTTCAAAACTGACGCAACTAAAGAACTTTTAACCTGTAAAAGAAATAACAAATTTCTCTAGGACGAATTCAGTTAAATTACTATTATGAAAGGATTGTGAGAACAATAAACATCATTTCCTCATAACATTCAGGATTATTGTCTCCATTGTGAACTAAATAGCCTATTATTTTCTTACTCATAAGGGTATAATGAATATCTCCTAGGCATTTTGTGACCCTGACTCCCTAATTCCCTAGAGATCCTACGCTGTATTACAGTCTCCAGGAGTGTAGAGCACATTATATGGGGGGGAAGGGAAGTGTCTCAAATTGTACTTTAGAAACCAAGCTTTATGCTCCCATGTCCTCTATGAAATGAACCACAGGGTATACATTTCTCATTTCTTTCCACTAAGGAAGAAAAAGGGAGAAGTTGCTTTGGGCTTTCCTCTCCTCCTCTGAGATTTATTTTATAAAAGAACTATTATTGGCTGCAGCTAAAATTTCCCCATTGCATATGCCTAAGTATGCAAGACCTTTTTGTTGTAATCTTCTGCAAATGCCAAATTACCAGCCAAGTTTTATGGTTTATTGTTATATTTCCACGCTCTTAATTTATAAAGTATTTGTCTTCGGTGCTCAAAGGAGAGATAGTATCTCAGACATCCCAGTGACCAAAAGAGGCAGTAGAGTCAGAGGCAGTAAAGAGTTAATGTAAGAGAGGAAGTCGTAACTAGCGCACTACACACTTGGGGAATTATGGTAGATGAGGCTTTGATTTGTTTATCTTCAGATAATCCATCACAGACTTGAAGAAAAAACAGAGGGAGGTAAAACAAGGAAGACAGTTTCCCCCTCCCACTTAAATCCTTGTTGTTGAACAGTTGCCAGCTTATCACTGGGAAAAACTGAATTAAGATGACAAAAGAAGTATCCAGTGCCAAGGAGTCTGTAAGAAAGATTGTCTTATGCTACCGTACCTACCATATACACTCTTACTTACTATAAACATAGTAAGTTATGTCTTTACCACACTTAGTATCAGTAGCAACGAGGATCCTGGAAGGGAAAATAGCTCACTTTTTTTTTTTTAATCAGAATTTAGGACATGGCGAATAGAAACTAAAAAAAAAAGTAAATAAATAATAGTGGAGAGCCCTTACTAATTTCAGCCTGAAGAAGATAATGAAGAGATTTATTATCAGAACATTCTACACAAGCAAAAGCTAAAGAAGTTCATCACCACTCAAATGGCCTTACAAGAAATGTTAAAGGAACGGCTTTAAGCTGAAAAGGGTGCTAATTAGTGACAAGAAACATATGAAAGAATAAATCTCACTGGAAAGGTAAATTCATAGTAAAGGTAGTAGATTATAAAGCTAGTATAAAGGTTAAAATTCAAAAGAAGTAAAAATAACTATGATTACAATTAAAGGATTCACAAGATGAAAAGATATAAAATATGACATGAAAAACATAAAATATGGTAGGGTAGTAGTAATAATGTTGAGCTTTATAATGGGATCAAATTTAGGTTGTTGTCAACTTAAAATAGGCTGCTATTGATATATGTAAGCCTCATACTAACCACAAAGCAAAAAACTATAGTAAATAAACAAAAGATAAAGAAATATAAGCATACAACTAAAGAAAATTATCAAACCACAAAAGAAGAGAGCAAGAGAAGGAGAAAGGAACAGAGAGGTATTACAAAACAACCAGAAAACAAGGAACAAAACAGAGATAAGTACATACCTATCAATAATCACTTTAAGGGAAAATGGACTAAATTTTCCAATCAAAAGACAGAGTGGCTGAATGAATTAAAACAACAACAAAAAACCAAAGAAACAAAAACTCAAAAGTCCCCAAGACCCATGTATATGATATGTACAAGAGACTTACTTTAGATGTAAGGACATACACAGACTGAAAGTAAAGAGATGAAAAAAGGTATTTCATGCAAATGCAAACCCAAACAAAGCTGGCATAGCTATAATCATGTCATTCAAAACAAACTTCAAATCAAAGATTATAATGAGACACAAAGAAAGGTGTTACATAATAATCAAGGAATCAAACCAATGTGAAGATACAACACTTGTAAATATTTATGCACAAAGCATAGGAACACCTAAATATATAAAGAAAATATTAACAGACCTAAATGGAGAAATACAGTAATACAATAATAGTAAGGGACTTTAATACCCTACCCATATTAATGGATAAATCATCCAGACAGAAAATCAATAAGGAAATATTGACCTTAAGCAACACATTAAACCAGATGGACTTAACAGATATTAATAAAAGATTCCATCCAGAAGCAACAAAATATACATTTTTCTCAAGTGCACATGGAACATCGTCCAAGATAGAGTATATTTTAGGCCACAAAACAAATCTTAATAAATTTTAGAGGACTGAAATCATATCAAGCATATTTTCTGATATGAATGATATGAAACTAGAAATTAATTAAATGAAGACAACTAGAAAATTCACAAATATGTGGAGATTAAACAATGTGCTACTGAATAATCAAGAAGAAATCAAATATAAAAGATACCTTGAGGCATATGAAAAGGGAAATGGAATAAACCAAAATTTGGGATGCAGCAAAAGTAGTACTAAGGGGGAAGTTCATAATGATAAACACCTACTTCAACAGACAGGAAAAGTCTCAAATAAGCAACCTAACTTTACATCTCAAGGAACTAGAAAAATAAAGCCCAAAGTTAGTAGCAAAAAAGGAAATAATAAAGATGAGATCAGAAATAAATGAAACTGAGGTTAAAAAGTCATTAGAAAAGATCAACAAAACCAAGAGCTATTTCTTTGAAAGGTAATAAACAAAATCGACAAACCTTCAGCTAGACTCACTAAGAGAAACAAAAAGAGAAGACTCAAAGTTAGAAATAAAAGAGGAGATCTTACAACTGATATCACAGAAATACAAAGGATCATAAGAGATTACTATGAATAATTATATGCTAAGAAAGTGAACAACATAGAAGAAATGGATAGATTCCTTTTAAATATAAAAACTTCCAACCCTGAATCATGATGAAATAGATAAGAACAGATTATTACTAGTAAGGAGATAATTAATTAGTAATCAAAAACCTCCCAACAAACACATGTTCAGGACCATCCAGCTTCACTGGTGAATTCTGCCAAGCTTTCAAAAGAGATTAATACTAATCCTTCTCAAGCTGTTAAAATAAAGTAGAAGAAGGAACCCTTTCAAACACGCTTTATGAAGGCAGCATTACCCTGATAATGAAATCAGACAAGGACACCACAAAGAAAGAAAATTACAGGCCAATATCGCTGATGAACACAGTTGTAAACATCTGCAACAAAATGTTAGCAAACTGAATTCAACAACACATTAAAGAATCATATACCATGATCAAATGGGATTTATTTCAGGGATGCAAGTATAGCTCAACATTTACAAATCGGTCCATGTAATAAACCATATTAACAAAACAAAAGATAAGAATCATATGATCACCTCAATCTCCTAGAATCATATGATCATCTCAATCTCCTAGAACTCTGGTTAACAACAGCCAAATGCATACATTGCTTCCCAATTTTAGTTCAGTGACACCATGTTGGTAGCTTGAAATTGGTCATGTATGAGAATTTATACCATAGAAATCAGAAAACTCTATAGATCATTTGCTTCACTCAAAGAGTTTGTTTTTACACATTGAGCATCACATGGAGTGCCTCTGCGTATAGAAATTACCTAAGTAAGTTAACCAGAGTTCTAGGAGACAGACCCTCCTAGGTCTCGAATGTGAGGATTTACCTTCCTTGGGTGATTTCAGATTTCTAGTTTCCTTAAAATTTACCAATTTTTGAATTTTACCCTCCTTAACCATGGAATTACTAGTCTCCCAGGGAGTAAGGGATTTTATAGCTTTCATATTAGCGTGTAAAAATTCTGAGTCTATACATGCTCTTTTTTGTATCATTTTGCCTTACTCTTCACAATTGTTTACCTATTTTATTGTGTTTATAGCAACCCAGCTGAGTTACTCCGAGTCAGTCAGGATGGGGATTTTTATTAATTTTAATTCCAGTATTGTTAACATTCAGTGTTATATTAGATTCACGTGTACAGTATACTGATTCAACAATTGTACACATTACTCAGTGCTCATGAGTAAGCACCTATCTCCCAGCCATCTCTGCTCTGGCAACCACTGGTTTATTCTCTTTTGTTAGAAATCTGTTTCTTGGGGCACCTGGGTGGCTCAGTGGGTTAAGGCCTCTGCCTTCGGCTCAGGTCATCATCTCAGGGTCCTGGGATGGAGCCCCACATGGGGCTCTCCGCTTAGCGGGGAGTCTGCTTCCCCCTCTCCCTCTGCCTGCCTCTCTGCCTACTTGTGATCTCTCTCTGTCATATAAATAAAACTTAAAAATAAAATAAAAGCGAAGACCTATGTGGCAAATTAAAAAAAAAAAAAACTCTGTTTCTTGGTTTGTCTCTCTCATTTTTTCTTTGTTCATTTGGTTTGTTTCTTAAATTCCACATATGAGTGAAATCATATATTTGTCTTTCTCTGTTTTATTTCATATAACATTATACTCTCTAGCTCTATCCATATTGTTGCAAATGGCAAGATTTCATTCCTTTTTATGGCTGAATAATATTACATTCCATATATATTCCATATATACACACCACATCTTCTTTATGCATTCATCTATTGATAGACACTCGGGCTACCTCCCTAATTTGGCTACTGTAAATAATGCTGCAATAAACATAGGGTTGCTTATATCCTTTCAAATTACTGTTTTGGTATTCTTTAGGTAAATACCCTACAGTATGATTACTGGATTGTAGGGTAGCTCTACTTTTAATTTTTTTGAGGAACCTCTATACTGTTTTCCTCAGTGGCTGCACCAGTTCACATTCCCACCAACAGTGCATGAGGGTTATGGTGGGGTTTTTTGGCTTGCTATCACTATGTTTTCCTGCAAACTTTCAGTATTTTGAACTGAAAAATGATGGACTGTGATGTATAGGATACTGTGCTGGATGCTGAAGGGCAATGAGAGAGAATAGGGGTGTGGCAAACAACCTGAAGTGTGTAGGAGGACATTTGTACTTATAACCTTCCTTCTTTTGGAAAATTTTTACTTTTAGGTAGGGAGGTGTCTCTCTAGTGCCATGGATGTTCAGGGCATAGTTTTCAGATGGGAAATCAGGGATAGAAGGGCATTAGAGCTTTACTTGCCTCAGAGAGCATACAAACACTGATCAGAGGCATAATTTATTTGCTGTTTGCCCTTCCGGATCCCTTCTCCCCTCTTTTCTATACTGCAAGGAGCCCTGGGAGGCAGACTTTTGTGGATTATATACCAAGGCTCCTAAACCCCAACTGGGTTTGCCCAATGGGGGTCACCAACAGGAGATCAGAGGAAGAAGAAGAGAGAAATCAGTTCACCAAAGACTGCTTCCCTGGCAATAGTATGGCTTTCTCCAGTTCCCATAAAACCCTCCTTCCCCTCCCACTCTTTCTCTTCATGTTAGAGTGGTAACAGCTCCATTCTGTCAGAAGTGTAACGGACCCTGGGTACAACAACAACCCCTAAGGGAATGAACCCCTAACTTACACTCATCCCCTTGTGGAAAAAAAATAATCCTTATTTAACACTCTTCAATGACCTCATTTTATTAGGCCATCTAGCTCTTGTCAGGACCCTGACAAATGCATTACTATAATGATGTTTTAAATATGGATTCTGATTGAAGAGAAAATGGGGAGATACTTTTTTTTATTGCTGGTGGAACTTTCTTGCATACTCAGTCCCAAACCAAACTTCAGCACTTTGTTGATTCCCAGACTTCTGGCTGAGGGAGGTGTCTCAATCTTCCAAGGAGTAATGTCATTCCTTTTGGCCTCACCAAATTATTCTTATTTCTCATTTTCCATTTTTTTTATTGCAAAATACACTTGGCTCATGACTTCCTTTCCCTTTTTATTGCATCCCACCTCATGCCCATTCTCTTTTTTGTAGCCCTTAAATACAACAATTAATCCTCAGAACCCCATTAAGTACAGCAATTTCTTCTAGGCCAGGAGTATTTCTGCAATTGCAAATAATCATCTGAGTGTACTAGATTTATTAAAGCATTTGGAAATATCACTATGGCTGTAAATGTCTCTCATATTTCCAGAATATAGAAATGCTACCAGCAAATCTGGCAGGGAACAGTCTATTACCAATCCAAACACTAGCACTTTCACATCTGTTATGCTTAAAATTTTTAAACTAATGTATTCATTCCAGAAACAGCAGAACAAAAAGATATCCAGCTAGGAGATCTATTTTCATATCAATATTTAAAATGCTTTCAATATTTACCATTTCACACTCACTAAATCTCCCGTGACTTTTTGCTTTCAGGAAATCCATCAATTACACACCAAAGCAAACAACTAAAGGGACCTGTAAAATGCAATATATATTGGCAGGCAGGGAGTCCCAAGCTCACTAGAGATTGCAATTAGCAAAATTCCTCCAAATTCATGAAAATGAATAAATCGAGTCACCATCTTGAAAATCCATATTTATTATTACTCCAAAGAGAGAGTCAATTAGAATCTAATTTCAAAATCTTGCCTCCAGGGAAAAGTATTCTACAAAGTGATAAACATGAATAGAAAATTCACATTAAAAAAAATGTAAAAAACAAACATATTATATACAAACAGTTATATATAATAAACATATTATTACAAACAGTTTAATATAATAAACATATTATAAACAAACAGTAAATTATTAAATTTACTAATAAAATTATAGAAAATAAAAGTAGGTTTTTCCCTTTAAATTGCAAAAATATTTTAGAAAATAATATTTATGACTTCTGTGGGAAAGTAATACTGTATTGCAGTTAAAGATATGATCCTTGAAATCACATTGCCTGGATTTGAGTCCCTACTTCAGTTTTAATTGAGTACCTTCAGACATTTAACTGAATCTGTTTGTGCCTCAGCTTTTTAATCTGTAAAATGAGGATAATTATAATATGGCTTGTAAAGATATTGAGAAGATTCAAAAATATAACATCTGTAAAGTAGAATAGGACCTGCCACATGATAAGGCCTTGGTAATTATCAGCAATTATTATTACAGCTCTGATGAATGATGATGACCCCTCGTAAGGGTAGTAAATTGGGTGTTGAACACTTCCCTACACAGTAATGACAGTGTAAATTGGCATAAACTTTCTAGAGAGAAGTTTACCTGTACAGCATATAGAGCTATAAAAAGTTAGTTTTCTTTAATACGGTAAAATTGTTTGTAAGTATTTATCCTAAGGAAATTATCACAGAGCAAAGATTTCTTTCCAAGGATGTTCATTTTAGCACTATTTATAGATAATCACTATTTATAGATAATCACTATTTATAGATAATCACTGAAAATTAATACTTTTCAGACAATAAAATAATCATTCAGTGGACTGTTATGGAATAAATGATACTTTTGAATATTACATAATATGTGAAAAAGCAGAATGTAAGAAGCTCATGTGGTTGGACTCTGTTTAAACTGTAACTTTTATTAATTATATATGCACACAATTATATAGATAACAAGATTTCATTTATATAAGAATTTGAAAATTCGTTAAACTTATTGACTTCAAATGGTATTATTACAGGTGATTTTGTTGACTATGTATTTGTGTTTGCTAAGGCTTTTATTGGTGAGAATGATTTAGTTTTTACAAAAAAAGTGCTATGGTAAGTGCTGTGAAATGTGTAAGCCTGATGATTCACAGACATGTACCCTGGGACATACAATACATTAAATGTTAAGGAAAAAAAAAAAAACTTTGAGAAAAAAAAAAAGCTTCTAAAGTCTCCTTAAGTGCTGTGTATGTGATTAACAGATGTTCAAGCTAGAATAGTCTTTAGTAGTCTCCTACTCATCTTTCTTTTCCTGACAGTTGCATGCTCAATTAGATGCATTTACAACCTCATGTACAATTGATAACCTTTTGTCATAAGTGTGACTTTAATTATCTGGTCAGCAACCTTGACACCAATTTAGTAGCCAAACATAAGCACAACTCATCTCCATGCTCAAGCTACTTAATAACTAACATTTACCTATAATTTGTTGAGGACATACTATATGCCAGAAATTGTTAATTATTTTGCACGCATTATTTACTTTAATCTTTACAATTATCTTGGGAGTTTGGAACCATATTCTTCTCATGTAGAAAAAGAGGGATTCAAGTGTAAAGAGTAGAATTTGATGCCCAATCTGTCTGACTCAGTGACTACACTTCAACTCTTGTATACACTGCCTCTCAATCAATGCTGTAGGCATACCTGGCTTCTTTGCTGTCATTACTGGGAAGACAAAATCTATTCTAAAGTATATTATAAAGTATAATCTAAGATTTATTGATGTCTGGAAAGTTAGAATAAAATAACCTGGAATTTAACAGCTATGGCTAATAAACAAACTCGACTCCACTAAAATGTCATAGACATTTTACTTAAGACAATAAATTTACAAAAAAAATTAAAAGATTACTCAGATATAGGAAATGTTTGACAAATCACAGTATTATTTTTTACAAGAAAAATCTTTAAAAAGATTCTGTTTCATATGGAGAGATTAATTTCTTAACAATGGAGATGTTTCTTGGTTTGTCTTCAAGGTGATGATTTTGGTGGATGGAGGGATTTTTTTCTCCTTATTTTATGATAAGGATTCTCTATGATACTTTCTACTTATTTTCAGGCCATTTTTAATTGGGTCCTGGTTACCTAACTAGACAATTAAGGCAGGAGAGATGATTTTTTTTTTT
>CM053609.1:45736483-45802297 GCA_028646535.1 Procyon lotor
TTGGATTCACTTTTTCCACACGTCCTACCTTTCTGAAAGTGGTCGATTTTCTGCTCCTAGAATTGCTGTTCTTATTCTCTTCTCTCTCCTGTTGTGTTTGCCGGCTTTTAGAGTGGTTTTCTGCCTCTTTAGCTGGACTTCTGGGACCTGGTGCTTTCTGTGCGTCCTACACCTCCGCCATCTTGCCTTGAGCCCCATAGTTGTTATTTTCTTAACCCTATATTACAACACACTTTCGAAGGCAAAAGTAGCTTCAGTTCAAACCATCCTCAAAGCAACTCCACTTGCCAGTATCCCTTAACTAGCAGCATATTACAGTGCAATATATCAAGCTATTTCTTTAAAAGATGGAACTCAGCAAGTATTTAATGCCAGATGTCATACAAACTGACCACCCACCTTTCACACACCAAGAAACAAAGAACGAGAGCAATTAGGTTGGTGATGGATATTAGGCTAAAGAAAAGAGGCAAGAAGGTGGTACAATTCTCTTAAAAGAGGGTAGCTTTAGTTTAAAAACAACATGAATCAAAATTTAAGCTAAACCATAATTTCTGTAATTCAGTGAATAAAGAAGAAACTAAATTTCTATTCACATCTAGTTCGAAAAGCTTTTGTCATATTATATTTTTATGTTGAATAGAAATACAAATTGGGAATTCATTCCAAATTTGCAACAGTAATTCAAGACTGTCATGTGAAAGAGATACTTGATGTATTCTGCTTGACCCTAGTGCAGAACTAAGACCAATGACTGGAAGCTTCAGGGAGAATAATAAAACATTCTGCAATAGATAATGTTGTCCAAAGATGGAATTAGTTGCTTCCAGCCTCCTCAGAGATATTTAGGAGTAAGTGGTATAGCTAAGGTGTTTCAAGAAGATCAGAATTCCAGTGAGATTAAATCCAATGATATCTGCAGATCTTTCTCAACCTGTACTTCTTTGGTTCCAGATCAGTTGAAAGGATTTCTACTTCCTTTGGTATTGGCAAAACATCTTACATTTATTTGGAAATGTAGTACTATTATATTGCTAATATATCATTGCATATATCCAAGTATTTTGTTTGCCCTACATTAATATGAAATGTACCAACTAGCTGCAGTTGATTTATTCTGTACTATGGTGAGCTTTAATCATCTTGATGAACAAGTCTACTGCTAGGCTTAACTAAATATTTATAAAATACAAAGTCAGACTGAAGAACACAGTCATTAATAAAAAAAAGTCATGGTATTTCTAATAATGGTTTTTGACAGCAATTTGAAGTTTACTTGTACTCCCCTATTATTGGACATCACCCCCAACCTTACCTTATTTTTGAAAATCTGTTTACAACATTTGGCAGTTGCTAAGCCTTAGATTTATCACCATTGTTTATTTTTATAGATTGACGTAACCTTAAATCTGAAGAGACATAAAACTTTTCCTCATCCTCTTACTTGTACAGGTGATAAAATTGAAGCCCAAAGTATTTGGATGTCATGCATAAGGCCACACTCTGCTTTTCAAAGACAAAATTCTCATGTAGAATTGTATTTCCTGATTCTTAGTCTGTTGCATGTGTGTGTGTATGTGTCTGTGTGTGTGTGTGTGTACACACAGTAGTCTTCCTTATCCACAATTTCACTTTCTGTGGTTTCAGTTACCTGTGGTCAACCACAGCCTGGAATCAGGTGATCCTCTTTCTGAGGAATCATCAGAAGGTTGATAGTAGCCTAATGCTGCATAACAGTGTCTGCATCATTCACCTCACTTCCTCTCACCATGTAGACATTTTATCAACTCACAGCATCACAGAAAGAAGGGTGAGCACAGTACAATAAGATATTTTGAGAGAGGCAGAGAGAGACCCCATTCACGTAACTTTTATTTCAGTATATTGTTATAATTATTCTGTTTTATTATTAGCTATTATTGTTAATTTCTTACTATGCCTATTTTATAAGTTAAACTTTATTATAGGTATGTATGTATAGGAAAAAACAGTATATATGTGTAGGTCCCACTCTATGTAGTATTCATAGTACGTGAAACCCATGGTTTCAGGCGTCCAATGGGAGGGCATCTTAGAACATACATCCTATGGATAAGGGGAGATGGCTGCAAATAATATGAATATATACATAATACAGATAGCATATAAATATTTATAATTATATGCTATATAATATAAATTATGTAATTTATTATATATAATATATTATTATTTTAATATTTAATTATTATTTTAATAATATATTATTTTAATTATATATTATATATAATTTATATTATATGATTTCTTATAATGTATAGTATATATAATAAATTATATGATTTATATAAAATAATTATATCTTATACATATTATATAATATGTATTTATATTTTTATAATGATTTATGTCAATTTATATAATAATTGATATCTAAATTGGCATAAGTGCAGATATGTCATAGTAAATACAAAGATTGAGAATTTTGGCCTCTGGAAGTTTTTGGTTTATGTTTGCTAGATAATTTTTAAAATACTCAGTTCTACTAATATGTATTTAACTTTTATTGTGATTCTTTAGGCTCAGTTACTGACAAGGCAAACATTTCTTCTGTCTACTGAAACTTAAAATATAGAAGTGGAGACAGATGATTAAGGGTCCAATCGTAATACCTTATCAGCACTGTGATAGAGGAAGTAGAGGCACATCAAAGCTTCACCTAATGTGGGCTTAGAGAGGTTGGGAATGGCACAGAGAAGGCTTCCAGGGGAATTGATGGCTAGGTGGGAAACTGAAAACTGAGCCAAGGAAAGAAGACTAGAAGGAGGGAGAAGAGCACTCGAGTAAGAAAGACCTCTGCAAAGTCACAGAGGTGAGATAGGGCAAGAAACATTCAAGGAGCTAAAAGAAGCTAAATGTAAGTGTGTTAGGGGTGGAGAAAGTGAAGCAAGTGGGCAAGAAATTGTACTGAAAGAAGGCTGCAAAGAGTCATGGAGAATATTAAACAAACAAAAAACATGGGGTTGCAAGTATGTAATACAGCGTAAGATTTCTGTTGGGTTTCACATGTGTCCCTTACTGGCTCTACTTTTTTACTCCCAATTACTCCCAACCCAACTAGCAACTTTTTCTGTCTTTCTAGCTCTTTGAACAGTGCTGTTGTCTTCCCAGTTGCTCAGGCAAGAATTCTGTTTAATTCCCACCCAGTTAGATTACCAAGACCTTTCAATTCTGCCTCCTGAATTGTTCTTGTATCTTTAACTTTTTCACATCTCCATAATCACTACTTGTTTAGTTTATCCTGATTTATTGCAAGGGCCAGGAGATCTTCTTGCCTTTGATAGATCCTTTCCCTTGCCAATCCATTTTCAACATGGCACTTGCCTCAGCTGGAGGCAGAATGGTGCAGTGGGGGAAACACAGGGATGCAAGACAGGGAAGCGAGAGAGATTCCCCACCAAATTCTGACAGGGTTGCCAGAAGTAATAAATATGGTGAGTGTACCCAGCTGAGTACTAATGAGAAAACATGAAGACACTGTCTTCTTCTCAGTGTCCCTTTTCTCCCTTTAACACCTCCCCCAAGACACACACACACACACACACACATTCTTGTTTCTAGAAATAACTGTTGCTAGGACACAGCTCTGATAAGAAGCCCTAAAAGGGTGACTTTGGGCACTGAGTTTAGCAACAGGCACAACCTAGATCCTCTGTCAGATCTTTCCTGTACTGCTGCCAAACTATCCTAATTGGCTGTAAACACTGTTAGGAAACTGTCAGCGGCTTGGAATTGCCAGCTTCCTCTAAGTGAAAATATACTAAAATCCCGTTTTCCCTGTTGCCTTCTACAACTCTGGTACAAAAAAATGGTAACTCAGAGCTTAAAAATATGAGATATTACTGACCTCCTGAATTCTCAGGAATACTACTGAGATACCTTTTGAATTTTTCATCCTTAAAACAATTAAAAAAAAAAAGCATTTTGGATAGGTTGATCCCACCACTAGTCAAATGATGGCCTTTTTTAGCTTCATTTGTCTCTCAATATAGACAAGTTATTTCTGTGCCTCATTTTCACCCATTCAGATATCAACAACTGAGCTATTTCTCCTTCTCTGAGTCAGAAGGAAGACAGAAAACTGTGAAATAGCACTATGAAACAGCTTCTTGCAGAAGCACTTTGATACCATAAGGTACCGTCAGCAAGTGGGAAGTTGGCCTTTACTTAGAATTGATTTGGGAACTGTGTGTATTTAAAGCCACACAGTCCACTAGCAATTTCACTGCAAGGTTTTACTATGACTGAGTCGTGAGACTGAGTTTAAGCAGATGTGTTTCCTGAGACTTTTAGTGCTTGTACCAAACTATAAGCCCAGTTTCCATTCTTCGTCTCCGTGTTTTGTGGGTTTTAGACTGCTGTAGTTTCTATGATCACACTTGTCGTTTTGTCAGAATCGGTACCAGGGAGAAAATTAAACTTCCCACGGAAGATAAATTCTGAGTATGTTAAAATACAGTCTCATTACTTTTTTTTTAAATGCAAAATCTGCCCTTTTAAATTTCTGATTTTATGCATTTTGTCACATATATAGCTATAGTATAGCTTCTGCAATCACGATACAAAGTCTCTCCTTCATCCTAACAAGTTCTCACGACTCCCTTCCAGCCAATTTCCTCCTCCCACCTACTGAACCTGGCAATTGCTGATCCTCTTTCCATCACTAGATTATTTTTCCTTTCATAGAATTTCATATGGACGGAATTACAGAATGTGGAGTATTTTGTTTCTGGCTTCCTTTACTTAACACAGTGCTACTGAGTTTCAGCCATGATGTGAATATCATTAGTTTCTTCCTTCTTATTGCTGAATTGCATTCCATTGTATGAGTATCCCAAAATTTGTTTATCTATTCTCCAGTTGATAAATATTTGAGTCATTACCAATTTTTTATTATGATGATTAAAACTGCTATGAACATCCTTTTGCAGGTTGTGTGGATATATGTTCCTATTTTCCTTGTGTGACTATCTAGGAGTGAAATTGCTAGGTAATTTGAAAAGTATGTTTAACTTTGCATTCCCACCAATTTTTCTATACCGTTGTCAGCACTTGGTATTCTCGGTGTTTTTCATTTTAGCTATTTTGATCAGCATATAGTGATATCTCATTGTGATTTTAATTCACACTTCCCTAATGACTAATGATGTTGAGCATATTTTCAATGCTTTCTGGCCATCTGTGTATTTTAGTGAAGTTTCTGTTCAAATTTTTGCCTTTCTTTAATTGGGTTGTTTGTCTTCTTATTATTGATTTGTTCCAATTGTTTTTTTTAAGTTTAAAAATCTTTTACACATAAACAATTAGATTAATTTTTTTAGATAAAATATAATAAGGATTTGCATTTTAAATTATTACTGGATAACTCCCTTTCCAATCATTGTTGTGTTTCATCTTACTGTTTGTACTGCATATCAAATTATTTTAACTTTTTATTTTAGGAAATTTAAAACATTAAAAAGTAGATAAAATAGTATACTGAAATCCCTTGGACCTATTATCTAGCTTCTACAGTTATCAATATTCCTCCATTCTTATTTTCACTATACTTTTTTTTTAAGATTTTATTTATTTATTTGACAGAAAGGAGAGAGATCAAAAGTAGGCAGAGAGGCAGGCAGAGAGAGAGGGGGAAGCAGGCTCCCTGCTGAGCAGAGAGCCCAATGTGGGGCTCGATCCCAGGACCCTGAGATCATGACCTGAGCCGAAGGCAGAGGCCTCAACCCACTGAACCACCCAGGCGCCCCTATTTTCACTGTGCTTTTATTCATTTTCTATCTACCAATTGATTATTATTAGTAGCATATTAATTTCTCTTTTTTTAGGTAAAATATACTTACCAAAAAACAGTATCTCCCCACTCATCCATGGGGAATACTTTCCAAGACCTGTAGTGGTTGCCTGAAACCATAGATAGTACCCAACACTATGCTATGTTTTTTTTCTTATGCATACATACCTATGATTAAGTTTAATTTATAAACTAGGCACAGTAACAGATTAATAATAACTTACAATAAAATAGAACAATTATAACAAAATACTAGAATAAAAGTTATTCAAATAACTTTTTCAAATAAATTCAAATACAATTTCAATTTTATTATTAGAAAATATATTATAAAATTTGAAATTATAAATTTCAAATAAATTCAAATAAAAGTTATTCAAATAACAACTCTCTCTGCCTCTCTCAGAATATCTTATTGTACTGTATTCACCCTTCTTCTTGTAATGACATGAGATGATAAAATGCCTATGTAATAAGAGGAAGTGAGGTGAAGGGTAGGCACTGATGTAGCATCAGGCTCCTATTGATCTTCTGATGATATGTCAGAAGGAGGACATCTGCTCCTCGCTACTGTTGACTTCAGGTAACTAAAACCAGAGAGAGTGAAACTGCAGATAACTTTACACAATGATGTACAATTCTAAAAAATGGATACAAATGTGAAGGTTTAGGAGGGGTGGGGGTGGGGGGTTGGGCGAGCCTGGTGGTGGGTATTGACGAGGGCATGTATTGCATGGAGCACTGGGTGTTGGTGCATGAACAATAAATCTTGTAACATTGAAAAAATAAAATAAACATATTTGGGGGAAAATAAATAAATAAATAAATCCATCTTTAAAAAAAAAAAGGATACAAATGAATAACCCACAGTCCACTCCCTCTATCATAATATGGGGCATTCTTGTCTCCCCAGAAAGTTTCATTGTGTCTTATTCCACTCATAACACTCTTCACCCCAACCCAAGCAAACAATATTCTGATTTTCTTTTCACCTTAGATAATTTTTGCCTGTTCTAAAGGTTAACGTAAATGGAATCATTCCATATGTCCTGTTTGTGTCTGGCTTCTTTCACTCTGCACATTATTTGAGAAAGTCATCCGTATTGTTGAGTGAATCAACATGAATCAACAAGTCATTATTATTATTGAGTAGTATTCTGTTTTATGACTCCACAGTAGCATGCTAACCATTTTTCTGCAGATGCACATTGGGAGTATTTCCAGTTTTTAGCTATTGTGATTAAAGTTGCTATGAACATTTTGGTCCGAGTCTTCATATAGACACGTTTTCTTTTTTTTCTCTTTTTTTTCTTTTTAAATATTTTCTTCATTTATTTGACAGAGAGAGATCACAAGTAGGCAGAGAGGAAGGCAGAGAGAGAGGGGGAAGCAGGCTCCCTGCCGAGCAGAGAGCCCGATGCGGGGCTTAATCCCAGAACCTTGAGATCATGACCTGAGCTGAAGGCAGAGGCTTTAACCCACTGAGCCACCCAGGTGCCCCTCTTTTCATTTTTCTAAGATAAATAAATAACTAGAATTCTGGGCCAAAGAATTGGCAATTTAAAATTGCCAAACTTTTTTCAAAGTGATTATGCCATTTTATATTTCTACCAGCAACGCATAAGAACTCCAGTTGCTCCAGGTTCTTACAATATCAGTGTGTTAAGTCTTTTACTTTTTAGCCATCTTACTGGGTATTTAGTAATATGTCATTTTTGTCTGCATTTCTCTGCTGTCAGTCATGCTGAGTACCTTTTTTATATATTTTTGACCATTTGTGTTACTAATTAAGTAACACAATTTATGATGTGTCTGCTTACATCTTTTGCTCATATTTTTACTAGGTTAACTTTTATTGTTGAGTCATGAGAATTCTTAATATATTCTGGATACCAGTCCTTTGTCAAATATGTTTTATGAATAGATATTTTTGAAAATTTTTCTCTGATATTAAAGCTTGCCTATTCAGGTTCTTAATATTTTTAATAATGATAAAAAATATTCTTATATATTGCCTTCTAAAAGCTTTATAGATTTAATTTTTATGTTTAGGTCTATCATCCAGGACAAATTAATTTTTGTGTGTGGTATGGCTTATTTTTTGTTTCCTATAAATATTCACTTGTCCTAGGACCATTTTTTGAGAAAACTGTCCTTTCTTCATTGAAATGACTTGGCACCTTCCTTGCAAGTCAGTTTTCTATGTTAATTTGGATCCTCTATTCCATTCTTTTGATCTATTTGTCTATCCTTAATGACAATGACATGCTTTCTTAATTAGTATAACTTATAATAAGTCTTGAAATCTGGTAGTGCAAACCTTCCAACTTTTTTTTTCTTATTTTTCAAGATTGTTTTGAAAATTATAGGCCCTTTGCATATTCATATAAATTTTAGTACAGATTTATCAGTTTCTACAAAAATATCTCTTGGAGTTCTTGCTGAGATTATATGCAGTCTATAGATTAATTTTGGGGAAATGGACTCTTAAAAATATCAGATCCTGGGGCACCTGAGTGGCTCAGTCAGTTAAGGGTCTGCCTTCGGCTTAGGTGATGATCTCAGGGTCCTGAAATTGAACCCTATATCAAGCACCCTGCTCAGCAGGGAGTCCATGTCTCCCTCTCCCTCTGCCCTTCCACCCTGCTCATGCTCTCTCTCTCAAATAAATAAATAAAATTAAAAATAAATAAAAACGTATTAGGTCTTTCAACCTATGGATATGTCTCTCCATTTCTCCCACTAATGTTCTGTGGTTTTAAAAATGGAGGTTTTGCATGACTTTAAAAATTTATTCCTACATACTTTATGAGTATTTTTATACAGTTGTAAAATGAATTTTGAAAATTTTCTTTTCCAATTGTTGACTCCTAGTATATAGAAATTTAATTGGTTTTTGTATATTGATCTTCTATCCTCAGGTTTTATGAACTTCACTTATTGGTTCAAGAAGTTTTTTACTGTTGTTAATTGCTTATTTTTTGTGTGTCTGTTTGTTTGTTTGTTTTCTACCAAAAGCAATCATGTTGTCTCCAAATAGGGATGGTTTAACTAATTCCATTTCAACCTATATGAATTTCATTTATTTTTTTCTTCACTTATTGCAATGGCCAGGTCCTGCAATGAAATGTTGACTAGAAATGATAAGAGAAGACCATACATAAATTCCAATCTTAGGGAGACTCTTAGGTATGATGTAAGTTGTAGATTATTTTAAAGATGCCATTTATCAGGATGAGGAAGTTCTCCCGTTTTAAGATTACTAAGAGATTTTCTTTTTCTATATCATGAATGGGTTTTATAATTAGTCATATGCTTTGGTTTTATATGTTAAAATAATGATATTCAACACATCACAATGTTTTTCCTCCTTCATTTGGCACTATAGTAGATTTCACTGATTGAATTTTAAATGTTAAAATGATTTTGAACCACTTAGACAAATACCACTTGGCCATGGTGCATTATCATTTTTAGAAATTGCTGCATTTGCTTTGCTAGTGTTTTGTTAAGGATTTTTGTACTATGTTTATGAGGGTTATCACTCCATAATTATTTTTTGTCAAGTTTTCTTTTTTTTTTTTTTGTCAAGTTTTCTTATCAGGGTTGTAATCTCATCAGATTAGTTTGGAAATATTTTTTCCTCCTTTATTAACTAAAATAATTTAAAATTGTTTTTTGTTTGGGTGGTTTTTTACTCAGTACCTCGTAAGATTCATTAGTGATATCTTAGTACAGAGAGTGGTTCTGGAGAAACAGACTTTTAAGGAGGAGTTTTCTAAATTGGTTCTGTGCTTTCTGGAATTGGCTCTGTAGTCTGATTAAATTTAGAGATATTAATCACTCTATTCCCAGTAGTGAAAAGAGCACTGATAGTCCATGGTGTGATCTGGCAATAGAGATACACAAACACCACCATTGGATATTCCTTATCATCCACCTATAAGAAGCAAGGATCTGTATAGCTGTGCATATGATACTTTTAAACATTTTGGTCAAACTAACAAATATAATGAGAGTGTCTTATTGCTCCTAATGTTGTTAGACAAAGTAGAGAAAGAAAAGGATGAGATCAAGGATTCAAATTCCCAACTCAAGTGCTGCATAAATTACCTAAAAGTTTCTGTGTTCTCTGAAGGAGACCTTTATCTCTTGAAGTTGGGGTTGAAAATCAAACCCAGAATCTCATCCTGCACCTGGCTGGATTATAAAACAAGTGTCTACTATTAAAGTGAGGGCATCGATTGGGAAGGAATGGAATCCTAACGGTTATAATGGGGATATGTGAAAAGACTGATAAAGCTGGAGACATTGAGCCCTACATTCTGATGAGTTTTCTTTGCCAGTGGAAGTAGCCTTTCCACCCAGTTTGAGTGGATTAACTCTTCATTGCCTGGGGAAACAACAATGGCCTCCCCTGAGGTAGCTGTCATGCAAAATAATGCTAATTCTCCTTGGGATGCACCTCACCACCTTTTTTTGCTTCTAGAGCTAATTACATTCAAGTCCCAGCAGGTCCCTAAAGGTCCTAGAGGTACAGAGTGTGACCTGTGAGGAGGTACACTATACTCAAAAAGACTTCTTGAGTTTTCTAACTTAAACACACAAAAATTGGAGAACATGTGTGAGACTGGATACTAAGGGTGTGGGATACTGGTAGAAGGAACATAAAGTTGGATCAGGCAGAATTCATTGATGTAGGCTCACTAAGCAGAGATTCTACATCTAATGTTACATCTCAGGGAATTAGAAAGGGCTCTAACAGTTTGGGTGGTTGGACTAAACAGGACTAAAAAGTACTCATAGTGAACAAGTTAGAAATGCTAGACTTGCCTTAGTGTAATGTAGATGTAGAGATTCTATAGCTTAGGGATATTGGAATGTTAGAGTGGATCTGTCATTTAAAACCTATTCATCCACAATGGGAGGGTCTAGAAGACAAACCTTTTACAAGACTACGAGAAATAAATTTGAGAAGGAGTCCTAGCATCTTTGAAGAGTTCTGTCATTCATCTTCTCCATACAATGCCAATTGCAGTTAGTGAATTGTGAAGCTTAAATGCAATGGGACTAATTGGATCATGGGTGGCCACACTCAAACACAAAAAGCAAGGTGAGTGTGCTTATATAAATTCTTACTAGATATGTATAAGTAGAAAAGTTCTAGGTCAAGTGAACAAAAGTCTAATCTGAATCATAAAAATACAGAGTTGTAGTCTTTTAATCAATTCCTACACTTGAGCCTTGAATGACAGGGAGGCTAAGTTCCCTAAAGAATGAATTCAGGTACATTGTCAGGAATTTCTCCAGTCTTTCCCAAAGGCACTTATAGTCTCTCTCTGGGGTAACTGTACATTTGAGAAAAGGAGATAAGCAGACCGTTTAGGGACTATTGGACATTGGTTCTGAACTAACATTAATTCCAGGAGAGTGAGAACTTACGGAGTCAGATAATCAATGGACTTTTAGCTCAGGTCCACTTCACAGTGAGTTCATCCTACAGTTAATTTGCTAGTTCCAGAGTGCATAATTGGAATAGATATGCTCATCAGATGGCAAAAATCCCCACATTGGTCCCTAACTTGCAGAGTAGGGGCTATCATGGAAAAGGCCAAGTAGAAACCACCAGAATGCCTCTACCTAGGAAAATAAATAGTACACCAAAAGCAATAGTCTATTTCTAGAAGGATTGCAGAGATTTGTGCCATCCTTACTGTAGGGGTAGTTTTCCCACTGCATCCTCATTCAGCTTGCCTGTTTGGCCTGTGCAGAAGACAGATGCATTTTGGAGAATACCTGTAGATTATCGTAAGCTTAATCAGATGGTGACTCCACTTACAGCTGCTGCACCAGATGTGATTTTATTTCTTATACAAATTAACACATCTCCCAGTACCTGACATGTAGCTAATGATCTGGCAAATGCTTTTTTAACCTCATACCTGTTAGTAAGGGCCACCAGAAGCAGTTTGCTTTCAGCTAGCAAGACCAGCAATATACATTTACTCTTCTACCTCGGGGGTATATCAACTCTTCAGTTCTATATCATAATTTAATTCACAAGAATTTTGATTGCTTTTCCCTTTCACAAGATATCACGCTGATCCATTACTTTGATTTGAATGAGTGAGCAAGAAATAGCAATGACCCTAGACTTACTGATAAGATACTTGCATGTCAGAGGGTGGGACATAAACCCAACAAAAATTTAGGGGCTTTATACCTCAGTGAAATTTCTTGTTTGGGGGCATGTCCAGATATTCCTCTTAAGAAGAAGGATAAGTTGTTGCATCTGGTCCCTCCAACAACCACAAAACAAAGTACAATGCCTCATGGGCCCCTTTGGATTTTGGAAGGAAACCCTCATTTAAGTGTTACTGAGTGGATCCATGCTCCAAACACTGGTGTTACTTGTTCCCCACTATCTTGAAGCAGCCTGGATTGATAGCATGATGGAATGGTCTATTGAAGACTCATTTACAGCACAAGCCAGAAGGCAGTACCTTGCAGGGGTGGGGTAATGTTCTCCAGAAGGCCGTATGTATTTGAATCAGCAACCAATAAATGGTCCTGTCTCTCCCATTGTAGGATTCATGGGTCCAAGAATCAAGGTGGTGATATTTATATGAAATTGGCTCGTACTATTCTGGAGACTGGTATATCTCAACATCTGGAGCATAAACTGTCAAGTGGATTCTCAGGAGAGCTAATGGTTTAGTTCCAGTCTAAGTCAGAGGCCTGAGAACCAGGAGAGTTGATGGTTGTAGTTCCTTTCTGAAGGGTAGCAGGCTCAAGACCATGTTAGAGTTGGTATTTCATTTAAAGTCTGAAGTCAGGAAAATGGCTAAGGTGTGAAGGCAGTTAGGCAGGGAGAATTCTCTCTTATTCAGGGGAAGGTCCGTCTTTTTGTTTTAGTCAAGCCTTCAGTTGATTGGATGAGGTCCACACACAGTAGGAAGATAATCTGCTTCATTCATTCTGCAGATTTCAATATTGATATCCAAAAGTACTCTCATAGAAACATCCAGAATAATGTTTGACCAATTTTGGTCTAAGTTATCACAATCACAAGAATCACAAGGGTCACTAATATTTAACAAGATATTTTTAGCAAGTATTTAAAACATATTTAACAAAACATGAACAGCACAGGACTTGGTCATCTCGTTCTCATGAGTTTTCTTTAATCAAAAACAGAAGATATTTTATCGATTATTCTGTGTATTTTTCCCTAGACATTTTACTAAAAAATTAGGACAACTCTGATAAGGGCAAATTTTGATTGAAAAGGATGATTATGGGCAATGTATGAAATCCTGCCAAATACCAGTTTTTTTCCCACTTCTCTATTTCCCAGGTATAGCTAAAAGAATCAAGGTTATATAAAATTCAAGTCTGCTAGTGTAATTGACAGGCATGACCTATTTCACCAGTTTAAGTCCCCTAGTATGTGAAAATCTGACATAAAAAGAATTGGGACCAGCTGTTCCTTCTTTGTACTGAGAACCTAAAAGGAAGAATTAGATAAACTGCTGCATTGGAGATTAAGATCAGCTATATAAGAAAATATTTCTCAGTGTTGAAAGTGATTAAACTCCCCAATGAGTAACCAACTGTGGTATGTGAGGGAGTGTTTGTGTGAGAGAGAGAGAGAGTGTGTATGTGTGTGTGTGTGTGTGTGTGTGTGTGCACGTGCACACGCATGTATGCATGTGTGAACAGATGATTGACTGTATCTCTTCTGTGTTTAAAATGATAGCATATGCTTTAATCTTTTGTGAGCTTTTAATCAAGACACTGTCATAGAGGGTTGTGTCAAATATTTAAAAGATACCATTTGAAAATAGGCCTCATTTTCCAGGATGTGTAAGGAGTATCCAGCATAATAATGTAGCAAGAGGACACATTTCAGTAATTTTGGACTCTGGAGCCCTTTAGACAAAAAACAAAACAAAACAAAAAAACCCAGTAAGTCAGCCAAGTGTCAGTACTACTTCAGATCCTTCTCCACCTACCCCAAAGCATAATACTTACTAGTCGTATGAGTATTTAGTAAATACTCAAATGCCAGAATTTTCCAAAATTAGTTAAGCATGTGCAATGAAAAAGTGGGCGTCAGGAGAGCTTATTTCAAGA
Organism: Procyon lotor; assembly: GCA_028646535.1. Lineage (NCBI taxonomy): Eukaryota > Metazoa > Chordata > Mammalia > Carnivora > Procyonidae > Procyon > Procyon lotor. Next base: position 45,750,450 of record CM053609.1, read on the forward strand.
TCCAACTCTGCCGTGGAAAGGCAGGGCTATTTAGAGGTTGTTCTTCATGCTATTACTTCTCTGAGCCACACCATGGAAGGACCCAGAGGTGTCCATGGCCATGGGATGCTACAGTATCTAGTAGTTCCTAGGATTGAAGAACACCGAATGCCACGCAGGCAGGTCTGTAAAAATCAACCTTCTCCTGCTAGATACTCGCCATAGGCTTTCAGTCTTTTTACCAAATTATATATGGAAAGGCGGGTCAAGTGTCTAGGTCTTTTACCACGTTCCAGACATGTGTCATAAGGGCATATTAAGACCTGTTTTTATCTTCAGTGCAAATTTATTTGAGCCAAGTAAAGGGGAAATGGCTAAATGGAAAATAGCTGAATTTTCGCTCTCTGGCACTTGTATTAGTCTGTTTGGGCTCCATAACAATACCACAGATTGGGTGCCTTAAACAACTGCAACTAATTTTCCAGTACTATAGGCTGGAAGTCCAAGATCAAAGTGCCAGCAGCTTGCTTTCTTCTGAGGTCACTCTATTTGGCTTTTGCAGATGGCCACTCACTGCCTCCTCACATGGTTTTTCCTCTGTGCAGGTTCATGTGCCTTTAGGGTCTGTCTCTGTGTTCAAATTTCCTCTTCCTATAAGGATATCAGTTAGGTTGGATGGGGGTCCAACCTCAGGTCCTCACTTTAACTTAGTCACATCTTTGAAGACTCTGTCTCTGTATACAGTCCTATCCTGAGGTTGAGGGTTAGCAGTTTGACATATGAATTTGGTGGAGTGGGGAGGGGGGCACAATATAGCCCATAACAGATGCCAAACCAATCCATTGCCATTTGGGCATAATCACAAACATAACTAAAGACCCATTCAAGAAAAAGTACTTATGCAATTGAAACCACTGAGAAACTACACAAAAAAATCTATACTTATCTTACCTATCCCCTGCTACATAGTCTGAATTTTCTCTGCTTTTTCTTTATGAAGGGGAATTTCTAAGCCAAGTCTGCAATACTGGAATGAATGGACAAAGTCACAGATGACCTAAATGACAGAATGTCATTAGCTTTTAAAAATCAAATTTTAAAAAATGATGTAGGAAAATGAAAGCCAAGCACTATCAAGTAAAGTAGATATGAGAGAAAACTTTTTACATATTTCAGTCCTATTAACTACCCTATAAGGTTTATATTAGAATTACATTTGTTAATATATTAAAAAACTTTAGAAGATTTTGTAGTATCATGTAAATGTTCAATACATGATAACTTTTATTATTTCTTGTATTATCATGTAAAAGAATTTAAGATTTTTACTGTGAACCTGGTTGTCTTCCTCTGCACAGCAGTACATGACCTTTTGCTGTCATTCATACTCGGATTCCCTTGTATCAGCTTCCTCTTCGGTATTCAACATCTCTATTGAGGCAAGAGTATCACAGGTGAATCTGCTGTTTTAAGTCTAGCCTCCTTACTGCACTTGAGAACTTCCTTAGAGGTTACTTTGTGATTGAAATTGAGAGAAATACTTTTTTTCAGCAGGCACTATTGACCAGTCTGTCAAAATCACACTAGATACAAAGGACTTGAATTACACAATTGTTAGGGGAAGGCTACTGCAGCCTGTACTATCATTAGTCAAGAAGAAGTGGTTCTTGTATTAATCAGGCCCCCTAAGGATGTTGACAAGGATAATAATTCTTTCCCAAAGCACTGATATAACTCTCAATTGTTTCATATTAAAACAAGAGAGGAAAAAGGCTTTGGGAAAGAATACACATTTTTAATAGGAGCTATAATTCTGTATGAAGGGTTATCTGAATAGTTTGCCCAAGAAATGAAATTATAGCACTTACTCCACAGATATAGCCATTGAGGGAATGAAGCCAAAGTCCCATCATTCTTTGCAATAGAGGTTTTTAAGGACTCAGTTAACCCTGTGAAACTTCTATCCATAAGTTCATGGTCTTTTGTTTTGCTCTGAAAAGAACAAACTGATATTATTAACTTTCGCTTAATCTGACTACATAGCCTTATAAAAAATTAGAAACATTAAAAAGCATTCTAGCCACTGAATCCTTCCAGGTATTAGTATATATTTAAAATAAATGACAATTCACACACATAAAAAGGATATAGCTATACTGAGTGCAGGTGGTTAATGAGACATCTTAGTATATCGTTAATACAATTTACTTAGCATCATCTGGACTTTAGGAGATATATAAAATTCTGCCCTCGTTTATTTAAACATATCAGCAACTTACCTGGATAATTTTTGGTCTCTCCTTCCTCTAGAAAATTACCAGAGGCTTGAGCAGGGCTGAGGCTTGTTCTAGTTAGAGCCCTCCAGGGAGCAGAACTATATCTCCTTGTTTAACTATAACTTCTTTTGAGTACCTAGCCATTGCTGGATCTCATAGGGAAAATGTAAAATCCCCAATCAATTTAAAAGCAGATTTAGACCCAGAAGATAGCCAATTAATGCATCTCAACTTTTCGGGAAGCCTGAGTACAAGCAAAGAGCCCCCAAGGCCCCAGGTAATGATTGCTATTTCCATCTTCGTCCAGGAGAGAAAAAAAAAAAAAATAGCTGAAAACAGCTTTCATTCCAAGAGTGTTTTGGGCCACTGATTTTTATCACCCAGGTAGGACCATTTGCAATTAACATATAGAATCATAGGCTCTTAGAGTTATAAGGATCCATAGAGAAAACCTAATCTAATGCTCTCATTTTACAGATGAACAGACTGAGGCCTATAGAGGCTTAGGAGTTTGTCTGAGGTCACATGCTTGTTAATAGCTCTGCTGGGATATTGATCAAGTATATTGTTTCTAGAAGACTTAATGGTGCTTGAAAAACAGTTGAGTCTCCTAAACAGCATAAACCTTTTCCCTTCAAAGTTACTTATGCTATTGTTTGTAGGAAGCACACATATATTTCAGCCCAACTCCCACTTGAAATAAATGAAAATTAAAATTTAAACCCAAATATTTTTGTTTAGAATTTGATTCTACTTCAGCAAAGCAGGGCTTAAAACACCTCTGTTGACAAGTGTCTTATTGCTTACTTCTAGGAGCAAGAAGGGTAGGAGTGGCCAGAAAGATGCTTGCCAAGTCTATGGATAAAAGAGATTGCTGGGTCTTGAGTGTTTTTCCCTCAAAAGCAGAGAGAGCCCCTTTCTCATTTTGATGAGCATTACTGTTACTCAGCTTCTTGGACTTGGGGGGACTTTCTCCCTATTCTTCTGACTGGCAGATTTGGGAGACTGGCTGTCGCCCAGCATTCCATTCACTTGTTTGTACTCCTGTTTACATTAGAGAATAGGAAAGAAGTAGCTGGATGGGGGGGGACAAATGATGACTTGTCTGTTACCACTTAATAAGTTACTATGATATCTGGAGTCATACCAATAAAATATTCAGGCAAAATTAAATATATGTAGATAGAGATTGTAAAAACCAGCTTCTCTGACGCAGAGCAGAGTTATAAATTAGTTGAGTCATTTTGATTACTGGAGTCAGGTTAGTAATAAGACTCGCAGGATATTCTACAGATTTAGAGGGTGTCGATGAAGTGGGAACCTTGTAGAAAATCAATGTGCTGCAGAGTAATAGAGGTCTTGGCTTCTCTGTACCATCCTTAATTGAATTAGGAATTTCATTTGAGAAGGGAGGGTTAGAGTCACAGTTTCACATTTGGTCTCAAGTAAGCATGGAAGCTGGAATATTTGGCAGGATTTTACCATCATTGTGGCCATTGACCACTGTCCCTGGAGCACACACATAGGCCAGAGAGAGTCATAGGCCAGAGGGAGAGAAGCTTTTCTATGGTGAGAGGTCAGCAGTTTGCAGGGCATGGGTCTGTGTACAGGAGGTGAGAAATTACTACAGCTGTTCCATTGCATTGCTTTTTTGGCTGTAAATGAGGCTTCTCATTAATGAATCATGCATACAGACTACCAGGGTCTCAGCATTAATTGACACTAATGGGAACATCTTATGGTTGAAGGGAGAGCTATGGGAGCCATTTTCAGTCTGATTTGATTTGGAAGGGAGCTTGGACAATTTACATTTTTCACAAAATGCTAAGGCTGCCGTACATACCACATTTGCACCCCAAACCACAAATAAGTTACTGAGTATCTGCAGAAAAGTCTGTCAGATTCTTCATGAGGGAGAAGCAATATCAGCAAGTGCTTCAATGAGATTTTTCTTTTTCTGCAAGGCATGGCACCTATGAAGAGTGTTTGAATCTGCTTCTGACTTGTAGCCTGCATGCTATGGCCTTATTCAACATATGTAATTTGTTTATTCTTTTGAGATCATTCAGTGGGGATTCAGTGCAAGTTAGCCCTAAGGAAATTTTGATCAATAATTTTTGTTTAAAAAAATGTGTCCTCCCATGATAATGTACTACATTCCAACAAAACAGGTGGATGCAAAGTTTAATCTGAGCTGCCTGGAATGTTTTGCCACTTAAGTGGAACTGATATGATCATTTCTTTTGTAGCCCCAAAGAGAAAATTCCCTGTAATTAGTTTTTGATACATGTTCAGCATTGGGAAATGGCTGTTCATAGTATTGGTATAGTTCAGGTCTTTTCAGATCGTGGAACAAAAGGGCGAATCCCACCTCCCAGAACACCTGAAGCCCATACTGCACCTTAGAGTGAATTAGTAAAAGATATGCCTGCTTTCAGGTAGATGCATCCACACAAAGCCACATTGCTTGCAGCCCCCACTTGCTACTTTGGTTGGGTGACTTTGTGCAGTGCACAATCTGTACAAGGTACATAATAGCCTTGGTATTGTTACAGTGAATGCTGTTATATCTTTAACCCAACAGTGAGTCTGTAGGAAGGTCCTAGAATAAGCATGTTGATCATATAAAGAAAAATACAGGGCTTAGGGAAGAAGATATTGAACAGGCCTATGGGGAAGACACAATAATGATATAATTTTTAGTAGAGGAGAATATAATAGCTTGAGATCCACATTCCTAAAAACTGTTTTTATTATTAGTCAATATGACCTAAGGGTAACTTCTGATTCACTGTCAGAAGTAAATATTTTCTTTAGGACCAGGTAATTTGTTCCTGGAAAAGAATGTAGGAATCATTGACTCTTTCCCCTTCATTTTAAAGATTTTATTTATTTATTTTATTTGAGAAAGTGAGAGAAAGTGCGGGGGGAGGGACAGAGGGAGAGACTCTCAAGCACACTCCAGGCTCAGCAGGGCTTGGTCTCATGACCCTGAGATCATGACCTGAGCTGAAACCAAGACTCACCAGCTGAGCCACCCAGGCACCTCATGCCCCTTCATTTTATAGATGGGAAGTCACACGCGCAGCTCAGTGCTATATAGCTAGCTAGTAGTGGAGCCTGGATTTAAATGCAGATCTCATGACAAGAAGTTCAATTCCCATTCCATCACTGCCAGCCTAATGCTACAAGCACATACCCATCTCTTGGGTTCAGGAGGTCCGTAAGTTGATATTCTGCTCTCAGGTGGCTGCATACCATATCCACACCCTTCTCCTGTTAACAGTATATATTCCTTTCCTCTTGGTCTTCGTCTTTGCAAAATGAGGAATAATCTTCTTTTTTTAAAGGAAGTTAGGTTTTATTTATTTGACAGAGTGAGAGAGGGAGAGAGAGCACAAGCAAGCCGAGCAGAGGGAGAGGGAGAAACAGGCTCCTCGCTGAGCAGGGAGCCCGATGCGGGGCTCGATCCCAGAACCCTGGGATCATGTTCTGGGCTGAAGGCAAACACTTAACTGATGGAGCCATCGAGGCGCCCCAAAATGAGGAGTAATTATCTTCTTATCTAGCCTTTTGATGGTAGTTGACACTCCCTGAGGATGATGGAAATGGCATTCCGTGTGGGTTAGAGAGGTGTATTTACTGACCCCTAAATTTCCTTCCATCTCAGGATCTAGTTTTATTAGCATGGCAACCTCTCTCTCTTTTGCTTATTTAGCTACACTGCCCTTCCTCTAGTTTTACGTCTTTCTTAAAGGGCAACACCAAAACCGGTCCATTATGGTATAAAAGCAAGATAAAAATAATGTTTCCAGGCCACCACTCTGCTTCCACATCCCTGACCCTACCCCACCATACACATCACGCACACACATACATGCACACATATTTGGTTACGTGTAACATTGTGCTGATATTTGGATGTAACAGTACATTGGAATTGGTCTACTATGACTCCTTAAATTAAGTCTAGTAGATCCAGTTAGAATTTAGTAAAATTGTGATTAAAATTACTCTACTGATGAAGGTCTCATACTTACCTCTGGGATCATGTTCTGTGTATAACTGGACCACTCATGAAATTTTGAGCAATTACCAGATCCACAGGTCCCTTCTAGGAAAAGCTGCCAAGGCAGGTCCTTAGACAAAGATAGCTAGCTTTCTAAAATGTAACTCTAACAATCTGGTCACAGTTGACTGGACCAAGGATTGTTAGTCAAAGCAATATATTTATAGACTTAACATTGGACTGCCAGCTTACAAGATGGCCGATGTTTTTCTCTATATCTGCAAATGCATCAAGAGGTCTTCTATCTAGAAGGGACGGGGAGAAGGTGTTAGATGCAGGTATTAGAGGAAAAACAAAGAAAGAGGCAAAGTCATATAAATAACCTATATGCCACAATCACTTTGTATCCTAGTCATGGTAAAGTACGAAATATTTGGGTTTTAGAATTAGATGGATCTGGATTGAAATCTTTCATATCTTCTTTGAGTCTCAATTTCCTTATTTTAAAAAATGTAATAGTAATATCTGCTTTGCAGGACCATTAACAATATTAAATGAGAAGATGTTTTAAAATATAAGGCAGTGTATATCACATAGGTAAATAACCGACAAATGGTAGAAAAAGAGAATAGCTCATGAATTTCTCGAAAGGATTAAATGAGGTAACATATGTTGTGCTCCAGACACAGCATAGGCATCTATTTATAATAAATGTTCCCTCTGTCCTGTATGATTCCAGGAAGTATAATACTTCCTTTAAATATCTAAGTAGATTTGAATTTGCTGATCTTCATTTGTTCACGTACTCAAGAAATATTTAGTAAGCATCTGCTGTATGCCAGATAAGAAAAGAAAGATAAATCAGAAAGAGTCACTGATAACTGGGAGTGTATAGTATGGGTTTCAGAGAGACAAAAAAAAGTGGATAAATGGTATTTTCGTGTGATGAGTACTGTTATGGGGGTTCTGATAGCATGCATGATTATCCAAATCCTTGAAGATTTTAATAGATCAAGCAGCATAATTGCCCCTCCTAGAAACCAATCAGAAGGGCATACAATGCCTAGAAATGCCAAACCAGCTACTACATCTAAGAAGTGCATGAATGAAGGCCACAGTGTCTGTGAATACAGGAAGGAGAGAAAATGTGTCTCACTAGCAAAATTCAGAGGAGATGCCCATCAAGAATAAAACAAAAAGCTTTCCTCTGACACCATCTGGCATAAGAAAGATCCGAGTTAATAGTAAAATAGCATCTTGTGCATTTTAGCTTCCAGTCTGATGTTTCTTATGTTTCCCCTCTTTTTAGATGAGACTGAAATGAGAATATTAGCTGCATTCATCTCTCCATTCATCCAAATCCTCACTCTCTGTAAAGCATGCCATATGTGAAAGAAAAGCTTTAAAAATACAAAATGCTTCTATTTTCATCTACTTCCATAAATAAGCACTATAAATTATGCCCAGCCACCAAGTAATACTATTTAGCATCTGTTCATGGCATTTAAATGTCTAAAGGGGCTAAGGTTGTTTAGCCGAGAAAGGAGAAAACCAGAAGTAGCATTTGTGACAGTCTATTATTCAAAGGGCAGTAAACAACTATTTATCATACCCTCTTAGGATTGAATAAGAAAAAGAAGCTTGCCAGTATAAAAATTTCTTGAATATGAAGTTTCCAATAAAACAGTGAAATGGCTATTTCAACATCCATAGATTTATATCTGTATTCCTATATACACATAAAATTATAGAACCAGGATGCCCCAAATTTTACGACAAGGCAAAAAGACAGGAACCTTTCTGAGAACATGTTACTTTATGAACATACATATTTAAAAGTTATCTAAAAAACCATTCTCCTTGATCAGAAAGTATTCATTGAATAAATAACATGCTATCAGGCCAAGTGCTTTGAAGAATTACAAAAAGTCTGAATTGTAATTCTGCATTGGAGTTTATAGTTTGGTTGGGAGACAAAATGAGTGGATAAAGCAGTGGACAGTACAAAGTTATTCGTAATGATATCCCATATTGCTTGTTGTAATGTATGTGGAAATACTGCAGGTGTTGTAAAGATGATGGGCTTAGACTAGTTTGGAAGTCTTAAATTAGCCTGGAGCAGAGAAACTTGAATTGATCCTTAATTTTTTAGGAATAAAGAAGGGGAAAAGAAAAAAAGAGAGAAACATTGTGAGAAAAGGCAGTGAAGTAGAAAGTAATAAGGTTTTTCAAGGAGTCAATAAAAATACAGACCTAGGGGCGCCTGGGTGGCTCAATGGGTTAAAGCCTCTGCCTTCAGCTCAGGTCATGATCTCAGGGTCCTGGGATCAGGTCATGATCTCAGGGTCCTGGGATTGAGCCCTGCATCAGGCTCTCTGCTCAGCAGGGAGCCTGCTTCCCCCTCTCTCTCTGCCTGCCTCTCCACCTACTTGTGATCTCTCTCTCTCTCTCTATCTCTCTATCTCTATCTCTATCTATCTCTATCTCTAACTCCATCTCTATCTCTGTCAAATAAATAAAGAAAAATCTTTAAAAAAAAATACAGACCTCATCCAAGGAGAAGCAATGTGTTAGAGAGTTCGTGGGGAATAAGTTCCAGTAGGTAGAGTGGGACGACCCACCAAATTGCTTTCCATTTATGGCCAGGAGCATGCCTACCTACAGTACTTGTCATGTGCCTTCTAGTCATTTGCAGTCCACCTGACACCCTATTCTAACCAACCTTATTACTTTCACTTTTCCCCCTCTCTCTCTGCCTGCCTCTCCACCTACTTGTGATCTCTCTCTCTCTCCCTCTCTCTCTCTCTCTCTCTATCTGTATCTCTATCTCTGTCAAATAAATAAAGAAAAATCTTTAAAAAGTCTTTTAAAAAAATTACAGACCTCATCCAAGGAGAAGCAATGTGTTAGAGAGTAATGACATACCCAGTCAGATGGTCCACATAAGATGGCACTAGAACAAAATCAATTGCAATTTTCTGATAAGATAATGCTTTGTATTCTCCAAGTAAGTGCAGATGAGCTCTTTCCAATAGTACATTCCTTCTCACCATTATTGCTTCTCATCTCTCCTTTCTATTTCTTTTCATTGTTATTGTTCATTCATTCATTTTTAACTCAACATACATTATTGAGCTTCTACTCATGCTATCTGAACTCCCATAACAGTACTCATACTCTGCCTCATGCTAGACACTGGGAATACAGAAATATGAAACACATTCTTTTTTCCTGCAAAAAGCTCTCAGTCTAGAGAGAGGTACAGACAAGTCCAACAGAATTGAATGCATGATGTCTTGTAACCCCTCACCCAACTCCTTAAGGAAGGTCACCTAAACTGGACATTCCACAGGACACGCAGGTGAATGTAGGTGGAGAAAGAGGTTGGCTCCAGTCAGAAAGAACAGTGTGTGAAGCCTCGAGTGAGAAAACACAGCACACAGGGAGGACCACAAGGAGTATGATGTGGGCTACCACTCGATAGAGTGGAACAGATCAGTGACAGACAGGACAACCCTGAAATCTGGGCTCAATTATCATAAGTCCTTGATAATCTCATTCCATCACTGATTTATTGGGAACACACTTATGAGCACTCATGTATTGGGAATTGTGCTGGCAACTAGACACAGAACACACAAGGCACGGAGCTGTGTCAAAGGAACTTCAATTTAGCTAAGCTGTAACAGTGGTAAACTGACAGTTGATGAGGGTTGGGATGGATGTGGAGGGGCACGTGATTCATCCCAGATTCATTCTGTGACATTCTCTCTGCTTCTGATCTCCTTTACTTCTTTCCAGACTAATTTTTTTAAGTATGTGTGAGGTTTGTTCAATTCTTCTGCTTTGCTCTTTATTTCATTCTTATTCCTTTCATTGGTTAAACAATTGAAATAGACATCTTTCCATTAATATTCAAAAATATGTTCTCCCAAATAAATCACATAGAGGCATGTGCTGAGATTCATTTTATTCTTAAATTTGCTGAGAAATCTGTATTTTAGCCTCATTTTTATTTAAACATTTTATATTTTTGAATAAAATAGAAGAAAGAACTGGAAATAAATGTAAAAAATTGTATAGCTATTGTTCCCCTTCTGTCTATATCCCTTCATCTAGCCAAAGTAAAATGTAGAAATAAAAACTAAATATTGGATTCAGAAAATAAACTTCATACTAGAAAAAATTAGAAGAGCACAAAAGAGTTTATCTCTATAAGTTAATTCAACATTTCTTCAAGGAGGCAAGAACTTGTCAATAAGCAAAGTGTCATTAACAGTAAGTTCCTAGAGAGGGATGAAGAGCTGACTGAAACAAATAAAACAGTAATTACATGACTGAGAAGAGGTAAATAGGATGCTGGAGCAAACAGTAAAAAGGCATAAGATAGGGAAGAATAAATAATAGAAATGCTGAGAAAGCATTTTTGGGGATTGAATGTAACAAGAAAATTAAACTCAGAGAGAGATAGGACATAAGAAAGAGAATAAGCATAGTTTTCTATCTCCTGCTTTTCCATCCAAGAGAAATAACTGTCAGATACAGGTCATAAAGCTTTATAGACTAATGGCCTCTGACCTCTGGCCCTGTGATTTATTTCCTCTGAGCAGACATGCATCCCCTCCTGCTTCTCAGAAAAATTAGGCAACATGATTGGGTGGCTTCTCCCATCCATCAGGCGATGAAATGTGTCTCTGGGTCTCAATTTTCCATCAGCACTCTTGCTCCAGGCCAACTCAGGACTGGTTTACAGACCAGTCCAAACAGTAAACAGACACATTTTATAAAAGAGAACTACAGGCAGATAAACACACACACTCAACTTACAAATCCTTTCTACTGAACTACAGAAAGCAAGCAGTTCCCAATTTAATTAACAGATAAATTACCAAGAGTCAGCAAAATCAGCTGATAATTGGCCAGAGCTGAGCTGCCCAATTTGAAAAAAAAAAAAATCTATTCAGTGTAAAGGAAGAAGAATTCTATCATTTGCATTGGCCTCCTCTACTTGGAAAGTAGAGGTGTCCATTTATAAATGAGCGCATTTCCACACACAGAACATCAAAAAGGTATTTCCAGAAGCACAGTGAGAATTAAAAGGGGTACACACACCCTCTTTGATGCCATTTGAAGCAACAAGGAGACTGATTGGAGTCAGGGAGGGGACCTGGGGTACGTTGTTCTTTTGTGAAGCCAAGACTGCTGGTAGCCAGTGTTGGCTCTGACTTTTGGGGGCAAAGGAGACTGAGTCATCTCCCTTCATAGAACAGATTTGTTGAAAAGGCATGAGAAGTTCCCATGGATTTCATGCTGCTGTGAAGCAACTTGAATTTCAACTGGATGCGAAAGGGGTGGGGGAAGTGGGTTTTGTTGCTAGGTCTCCCAAAACCTTGCCAACATTTTGCCCATTTCTTTGTGAACCTAGTAACCACCCCAGCTGGACACCCCATGTCTTTAAACAGGAAATAGATGAATATGCCCATCCTTTTCAGCTTGCAAATGTGCCTTAGCAAGGGCAAACATGGCCTTGTTTGTTCTTCCTGGGGAACAACTCAGGCATGAAGCCCCTTTTGTTCAGGCTAAGAACAACCTCCCCTCTTTCCCATCCCAGGGAGGCTAGCAACTTGATCTGGAAATGTGAACACGAACCTTACCTGAAAAGAGCTGGGCTCTTGGGAGTTGCCCAGGAGTTAGGATCTGTCGGAAGCCCTAGGGGATGTAGAAAGACAGATGATTCCTGGAAGAGGCCCTCTTTAATAGGTGTACAGTTCTATAAAGGGCATCTCCCCAATATACAGGAGAGTATAGAGCTGATCCAGCGGGTTCTCTAGTCTTAGTTTACAAAAGGATTATGAGCTAAGTGTGACATGTCTTAGATGACATAGGAATATAAAAGTATAGCCATGGGACGCCTGGGTAACTCAGTCAGTTAATCGTCTGCCTTCAGCTCAAGTCATGATCCCAAGGTCCTGGGATCGAGTCCCTCATCAGGCTCAGCAGGGAGCCTATTCCCTCTACTACTCCCCCTGCTTGTGTTTTCTCTCTCTCTCTCTCTCTGTCAAGTAAATAAAATCTTTAAAAAAAATTTTTTTAAGTATAGCCATAATTAGTGTATTAATGTATGTTTCCTGATCAATATATGCAAAGAAGAGAAGAGAGGATTGGGCATTTCTCTGTTCTTCATGGAGTTAGTAAGTGCATAAGATCTTACAAATTCTGGCATGTATATAATGCCATGTACAAAGGGAGCAATAGTTGGTGCTGGGGTAAAATGATAACAAAAATAAGCCATCATCCTTATCCTCATTGAATTTATAGGAAGAGATAAAAAGTTTTAGAGTCATATGATTATAATAAATGCTGAGTACTGATACAGTACCAATGCATACCATCTGAGAAACAAAGAACTCTGGGGATTTAAAAGTAGGAAAGATCATATTTCACCAAGTGAAATTAGGAAAAGCTTTATGGTGGAGGCAGCCTCTCTGATGAATCTTGATGGATGGGAAGGATTCCAATATCTGAAGAAAAGGGATGAAAAGGAGGGTGTTCCCTAAAGGGGGAGAGTGTAATCAAAAGAGCTCAGAAAGAAAAATATAGGACATACTGGTAGAATAGTGTGGTTTGAATGAAACATGACATTCTTATAGGAAAACCATAAGAAATAAGGATGAAAAGCCAGATTAGGCCTTAAATGCTAGGCTGAGTATTTGTTTTTTAACTAAATAGGGAATAGGGAATCTTTGAGATTGTGAACAAGGAAGTGATATAATTGGAACTATACAGAAATTAATCTAATAATGGGATAGGTTGAAAGGAGAATGGAGACAAACCCATGAGACTATTTTAGTCATCTAGTCAAAATGTAACAGATCTTTTATATATCAGGTCTGTGGAAGTGGGAATAGTAAAAGAGAGAGAATGGAGAGACTTTGAAAAAGTAGAATGTACAGGCTTGACAACTCACTGATGTGGCTGGCAAGGGAAAGAGAGGAGTCAGAGATGATGCCAGGGTTTGGAGCCCAAGGGACTGGAATTATAGTGTTGCCATGGAAAGAAAGAAAAAGTCTGGAGTTTTGAAGGAAGTGGAGTTCCATTTGGGGTGTGTTGAAGTGAGGGTACTGGCTAGAAACTGAGTTAGAAATTCTCAGCAAGCAACTAAGTTATAGAATATAGGCTAGGTTTAAGACAGAATTGGCATTTAGCAGATCAATTTAGCAGATTGTTATGGAAAACCTAATAAGTGCCAGGCACTGTATGAGGCATTGGGATTATGGAGATAAACAAAGTCAATGGCTTCTGATATCAGAATCTATAGACCAGTGAGGAATACAGACAGGTAAATGCACAAGTCCCCCGCAAAATGAGAACTGTTATGGGGAAGGTAGGGAAGCAAAGGATGTTAATGGCATCCAGAAAAGTTCCAAACCACTCTACCTAGACTTTGGGGGCCGGGTAAGATCCTAGCAGAAAGTGACCTCTAAATGGCAGGAGACTGGGGGGGTAGGGAACCAGGATGAGCATTTCAGTGCAACAGGAAAGTCCAACTTAGACTGAGAGCAAGGTCCATTAGAGCAGAAAACACGAGATGAAGAACAGCAAGAGAGAAAGCTGGAAAAATAAGGTCAAGTATTTTGAGCATAAGGGTCACATTAAGTAGTCTAGACTATCCAGAGAGTCATAGGAAGCAACTGATGGGTTTTAAGTTGGGGAACTATCAGATTTTAATTTTATAAAAATCACTCTGGCAGTCATGTGGGAATAAAGAAGAAAGGAGAAAATTGGGCAATGAGATTCAGGAGACCTCGTCCTAAATAGTATCCATGTGGATTGAGAAATGTAAATGGACTCAAAAGGTAGAGGTGGAAGATTTATTGAATGCTTTGATGGGCTAGAGGAGCGGGAAAGAAGAGTCAAGAAAAATTCCTAGTTTTTTCTTGGCCATGAGGTGGTTGGTATTACCATTCACTAAGTGAAAAACACAAAAGGGCCCAAAATAGGTGCCTGAATAATATCAATATTTAAGGGGAAGTTGGGAGAAGAAACAACAATGAAGGCTGAGAAACATTTGCCTAAGAAGTAGGAAGAAAAACCAGAAAAGATCTCTGTTTTAGAAAACAGGGGAAGAGTATATCAGCTACGAAGAGAGGTCAACTAACTATACTGAAGACCAAACCAAACACTTCCAAGAGGTCAGCTGAGAAAGCATTATTGGATATCATAGAAGGGAATGATTAGTGTCTCAGCGAAGAGCAATTTTAGTGGAAAGGGGGAGCAGAGGCCAAAGCATAGTGGGTTAAAAAGTATGAGCTGACTAAACAAGTCAGTGCAATTGGTCTTTTGGCTATGCTGGAGAGTGGAGTGGTGGGAACAGAGGCCAGACAGCAAGGTTGAGGAATGAGCAAAAAAATGGGGTGGAAGAAGGAGTAGAGGCCATTCAGTCTAGAAACTTGTTGAGGAATACAAAGACAAAAAACCTACAGCAAAGAGGCAAAGAAGGAAGGTTTAATGAGAACTCTATTCCCTGCTCCCTCATCCTCACCAAACTACTGGGACAAAAGAGTCAAGGCCAAAGTGCGGTGATGCCCTAGGAGATATCTCTTATATTTATCTTCTAAATAAATTTTCAGAGAAAAACAAGGAGCAATGCTCTCTGAAGTAGACAGGAAATAGCAGAGCTGAGCCTAAAATACGCTAGCATAATATACCAGCTGGAAAAGCATTAGCAAACACTTCTTTGAGAATGCAAATGTTTCTTTGAAGGGTTAAGATCCTTGCTCTCTGAATTATGTACTTTTTCATTTAAATAACATCAACTCTGAATAAAGAAATTCTTTTGTTATCTTAGTCTGTTTGGGCAGCTATAACAGAATACCATAGCTTGAGTAGTTTATAAACACCAGAATTTTATTTCTTGCAGTCAGAAGACTAGAAATAGATCAGCTTTGCAGCCTAGTCGAGTTCCAGTGAGGACCCTTATTCTGGTTGCCAGCTGCCAACTTTTCCTTAGAAGCTCACAATATGGAGTGACTCTTAGGAAAGACTAATCCCAGTTGTGAAGGCACCACCCTCATGACTTTATCTAATCCTAATTACCTCCCAAAGTCCCTTTTAATATCGTCACATTGTGGGGGAGGGTTTCAAGATATGAATTTGGGGAAGGGCCCAAACATTCAGTTCATAATACTGGGTCATGGTTGTGGGAATGGGGGCCATGGGAGATGGAAGAGGGATTTAGGAGAACAGGCAGAAGGATAAGAATGGAAGCAATGGATCAGTGTGGTTCAGGACTCCCCCTTCCTTCTTAAACTCCTCGTGCCTTCTGGTAATAGTCTTTCTGCCCATTTTCATTGTTGTTAACTGACAAGCACTTAGGTCTTTAGAAACAGTAACTATTCACAAATTTTAAACAGCCTCGTAGCAGAAGGTAGTCTCCCAGCCACAACCATAAATAGGATCCAAGATTCAGATTAACGCCCTGAAAGTAGGTAGGACAAGACATAGTTTATGTAGATCATGGCAGGGTAACCAGCAAGACACATGGCTCCAAGTTCAGCTCACAGAGTAACTGCAGAGCTGCAGTATGGATTTATGGTGGATGAGGAACTTAAATACCCTGATTTTTTTTTTTTTTCTGAGAAAAAGGAGTGAGGGAGTGTACGCCATTGTCTTTCCTTTAAATATAAATAAATATCTAATTAGTTCAAATGTTGTCTTTTACTCTTGTGATTAGTTCCAGGGACAAAAAGCAAGGTATCTTAGTTTTCAGAACCTTTCACAGTTTGAATACTCAGTAAATACTAAGAAAGCAATCCAATATGTGAAAATAAAAAGCCAGAATAAATCTGCCTCCTTTCTTGAATGCTGAACCTTTAAGCACTCAATAGGGAGGAAGCATTTTTCCTAATATAGAGATAGAGAGCTGTTTGTTACAGAAAGGGGGAAAATTCAATTAAAAAGTGGGATTTGTGAGGCCTCTGCTTTGGCACAAACCATGGCAGAGTCAATACATCAGCTCTGATGCCAAAGGCAGAGATGCCTGATACTGGAGATCACAAGCCAGTTTCCAGCCTGTTGGCTTTCTCATCATAGGAGATAGTTTAATGTTCTGATTTCAATAATAAATATTACTGAATAAACTTAAGTAATAAGTCCTAAACTTCTTTGGCCTTAAATGCTTACACAAAAATGTCTAAAACTTCCCAAAGTGTTCAACCATAAAGTGAAAAATTAAGTCATACCAGTTGTTTTACATCTTATAAACAAAACGATCATTTGACTAAATTATCTACACTTTAAGCCAAAAACCTGATTATTGGATTAAGTAAGACCATTTCCAGTGACATCCATGTTGCTCTTTAAGGAAAATGAAATAATGTAGTGAGTGCTTTTGGAACAGGTCCCCTCAGTGCTCTGCCCATAACCCCTCTGATCACTTTTGCTATTCTCATGTGTACCTACTGCTAAGAGGGCTCAGGCTCCTGACAACCAGAACCTGCCTCTCTTTGTTTGAGAGCTGCCCTAAGGCTGCTGGATCCTGCTTTGCCTGAAGAAACTGAGACCTCTAAGTGCCCTTCTAATAATGTATAATGTTTTCAGAGTACTTACTGTACGCTGGTCCCTATATTAAGCACTTTATCTGAATTACCCCATTAAACTCTCACAGTAACTGTACAGAAGTATAAATGAAGAAATTATTGCCTCAATAATTTCCCTTCTGTGAAGTTGTTACATTAGTATGACTATACTATGATGTATGTAAAAGATATTCACTATTGTAAAGTTTTTCATTTTTAGTTTTTATTATGAAATATTTTTATCATTTAAATTCCATCAATAAACATACAGTGTATTATTAGATTCGGGGGTAGAGTTCATTGATTCATCAGTCTTATATAATACGCAGTGCTCATTACATCATATGTCCTCCTTAAGGTCCATCACCCAGTTACCCAAGCCCCCACTCCTGTCCTCTCCAACAACCCTCAGTTTGTTTCCTATGGTTAAGAGTCTCCCTCTCTGATTTCATCTTGTTTTATTTTTCCTTCCCTTCTTCCATGAACTTGTTTTGTTTCTTAAATTCCACCTATCAGTGAGATCATATGATAATTCTTTCTCTGATTGATTTATTTCACTCAGTATAATACCCACTAGTTCTATCCACATCATTGCAAATGGCAAGATTTCAAGTTTTTTGATGGCTGAGTAGTATTTGTGATATTTGTGTGTGTATATATATATACACACACTACACATATATGAATATATACACACATACACCACACCTTCTTTATCTATTCATCTGTCAGTGGACATCTGGACTCTTTCCATAGTTTGGCTATTGTGGACATTGCTGCTATAAACATTGGAGTGCACGTGCCCTTTCAGATCACTACATTTGTATCTGTGGGGTAAATACCCAGTAGTGCAATTACTGGGTCATAGGGTAGCTCTATTTTCAACTTTCTGAGAAACCTCCATACTGTTTTCCAGAGTGGCTGCACCAGCTTGCATTCCCACCAACAGTGTAGGAGGGTTCCCCTTTCTCTGCATCCTCACCAACATGCCCTTTCTTGACTTGTTAACTTTAGCCATTCTTACTGATGTAGGGTATTATCTCGTTATGATTTTGATTTGTCTTTCCCTGATGCCAAGTGATGTTGAGCATTTTTTCATGTATCTGTTGGCCATTTGGATGTCTTCTTTGGAGAAATGGCTGTTCATGCCTTCTACCCATTTCTTAATTGTAGTATTTGTTCTTAGGGTGTTGAGTGTGATAAATTCTTTATATCATGAATACTAGTGCTTTATCTGCTAAGACATTTGCAAATAACTTCTCCCATTCTGTCAATTGTCTTTTAGTTTTGTCAACTTTTTCCTTTGCTGTGCCAGACCTTTTTATCTTGATAATGTCCCAATAGTTTATTTTTGCCTTTGTTTCCCTTGCTGTTGAAGACATGTCTAGCAAGAAGTTGCTGTGACTGAGGTCACAGAGGTTGCTGCCTGTATTCTCCTCTAGGATTTTAATGGATTCCTATATCACATTTAGGTATTTCATCTATTTTGAGTCTGTTTTTCTGTATGGTGTAAGAAAATTATCCAGTTTCATTCTTCTGCATGTGGTTATCCAATTTTCCCAACAACATTTGTTGAAGAGAGTGTCTTTTTTTTTTTCCATTGGATATTCTTTCCTGCTTTGTCAAAGATTAGTTGACCATAGAGTTGAGGGTCCATTTCTGTCTCTATTCTGTTCCATTGATCTTTGTGTCTGTTTTTGTGCCATTACAATACAGTTTTGATGATTATAGCTTTGTAATATAGCTTAAAGTCCAGAATTGTGATGCTACAGCTTTAGTTTTCATTTTCCACCTTCCTTTGACTATTTGGGGTCTTTTCTGGTTCCATACAGATTTTAGAATTATTTTGTTCCAGCTCTATGAAGATGGTTGATGGTATTTTGATAGGGATTGCTTTGAATGTATAGATTGCTCTAGGTAGCATAGACATTTTAACAGTATTTGTTCTTCCAATCCATGAACATGGAATGTTTTCCCATTTCTTTGTGTCTTCCTCAATTTCTTTCATGACTGTTCCATAGTTTTCTGAGTACTGATCCTTTGCCTCTTCAGCTAGGTTTATTCCTAGATATCTTAAGGTTTTTGGTGCAGTTGTAAATGGGATCAGCTCCTTAATTTCTCTTTCTTCTGTCTCATTGTTAATGTATAAAAATGCAACTGATTTTTGTGCATTGATTTTCTATCCTGCCACTTTGCTGTATTCCTATATGAGTTCTGTCAATTTTGGGGTGGAGTCCTTTGGGTTTTCCACATAGAGTAACATGTCATCTGGAAAAAGGTGAAAGTTTGACTTCTTTGCCAATTGGATGGCTTTTATTTCTTTTTGTTGTCTGATTAATGAGGGTAGGACTTCTAGTATCAATATGAACAAAAGTGGTGAGAGTGGGCATCTCTGTTGTGTTCCTGACCTTAGAGGGGAAAACTCTCAGTTTTTCCCCATTGAGAATAATACTCACTGTGAGTTTTTCATAAATGACTTTTATGATATTGAGGTATGTTCCCTCTATCCTTACACTGTGGAGAGTTTTAATCAAAAAAAGATGCTATACTTTGTCAAATGCTTTTTCTGCATCTATTGAGAGGATTATTTGGTTCTTGTCCTTTCTTTTTTTTTTTTTTTTTGATTATTTATTTATTTATTTGTCAGAGAGAGAGAGAGAGAGAGAGCACGAGCAGGGAGAGAGGCAGGCAGAGCAGGCAGAGGGAGAAGCAGGCTCCCTGCCAAGCAAGGATCCCAATGTGGGACTCGATCCCAGGATCCTGGGATCATGACCTAAGCCAAAGGCAGCCATTTAACTGACTGAGTCACCCAGGTGTCCCCCTTTCTTTTATTTATGTAGTGTATCACATTGATTGATTTGAGGATGTTGAACCACCTTTGCAGCCAGGAATAAATCTCACTTGATCATAATGAATAATTATTTTAATGTACTGTTGGATCCTATTGGCTAATATTTTAGTGAGAATTTTGGCATCTGTGTTCATCAGAGAAATTGGTCTAATTTGATGGGGTCTTTGTCTGGTTTGGGGATCAATGTAATGCTGGCCTCATAGAAGAAGTTTGGAAGTTTTCCTTCCATTTCTATTTTTTTGAAACAGTTTCAGAAGGACAAGTATTAATTCTTCTTTAAATATTTGCTCACCTGGGAAGTCATCTGGCCCTGGACTCTTGTTTGTTGGGAGATTTTTGATTACTGCTTCAATTTCTTTATTGGTTATGGGTCTGTTCAGGTCTTCTATTTCTTCCTGTTTCAGATTTGGTACTTTATATATCTCTCGGAATCATCCATTTCTTCCAGATTGCCTAAATTATTGGCATATAGTTGCTCATAATATATTTTTATAAGTGTTTGTACTTCTTTGGTATTAGTTGTGATCTTTTCTTTCATTCATGATTTTATTTATTTGGGTCCTTTCACTTTTCCTTTTGATAAGTCTGGCCAGGGGTTTATCAATCTTATTAATTCTTTCAAAGAAACAGTGCCTAGTTTCATTGATCTGCTCTACTATTCTACTGTTCTTTTAGTTTCTATTTCATTGATTTCTGCTCTAACCTTTATTTATTCTCTTCTGCTGAGTTTAGGCTTTATTTGCTGTTCTTTCTCCAACTCCTTTAGGTGTGAGGTTATATAGTTGAGACCATTCTTGTTTCTGAGAAAGGCTTGTATTGCTATATATTTCCCTCTTATGACCACTTTTGCTACATCCCAAAGGTTTCAAACAGTTGTGCTTTTATTTTCATTTGTTTCCATGAATTTTTTTTTAATTCTTTACTTTCCTGGTTGACTCATTCATTCTTTAGTAAGATGCTCTTTAACCTCCATGTATTTGAGTTCTTTCCAAATTTTTCTTGTGATGGAGTTCAAGTTTCAAAGCACTATGGCTTGAAAATGCAGGGAATGATCCCAATCTTTTGATACCAGTTGAGACCTGATTTGTGACCCAGTATGTCATCTATTCTGGAGAATGTTCCATATGCACTTAAGAAGAATGTGTATTCTGTTGCTTTAGGATGGAATGCTCTGAATATATCTGTGAAGTCCATCTGGTCCAGTGTGTCATTCAAAGCCCTTGTTTCCTTGTGAGTCTTCTGCTTACATGATCTGTCCATTGCAATGAGTGGGGTGTTAAAATCCCTTGCTATTATTGTATTATTATCAATGTGTTTCTTTAATTTTATTATTAATTGGTTTATATCATTGGCTGCTCCCATCTTAGGGGCATAAATATTTACAATTATTAGATATTCTTGTGTGATAGACCCTTTAAGCATGATATAGTGTCCCTCTTCATCTCTTACTACATTCTTTGGTTTAAAATCTAATTTGTCTGATATAAGAATTGCTACCCCAGCTTTCTCTTGATTTCCATTAGCATGATAAGTGGTTTTCCATCCCCTCACTTTCTATCTAGAGGTGTCTTTGGGTCTATAATGAGTTTCTTGCAGACAGCATATCAGTGGGTCTTACTTTTTTTATCCAATCTGATACTCTCTGTCTCTTGATTGGGGCATTTAGCCCATTTATGTTCAAAGTAAGTATTGAAGGATATGAATTTAGTCTCATTATATTATCTGTAAAGTCACTATTTCTGTGTTTTGTCTCTGTTCCTTTCTGGTCTATGTTATTTTGGGCTCTCTTTGTATAAAGGGTCCTCTTTAATATTTCTTGTAGCACTGTTTAGTGATCGCAGGTTCTTTTAGTTTATATTTGTCCTGGAAGCTCTTTATTGCTCCCATTTTGAATGACAGCCTTGCTGGATAAAATATTCTTGGCTGCATATTTTTTCTCATTTCATGCCATAAATATAACATGCCAGTCCTTTCTGCCCTTCCAGGTTTCTGTGGATAGGTTTTCTGCCAGGCTACTGTTTCTGCCCTTGTAGGATACAGACCTCTTGTCCCAAGCTGCTTTCAGGATTTTCTCTTTGTCTCTGAGATTTGCAAGCTTCAGTATTATATGTTGAGCTTTGATCTATTTTTATTGATTTTTGAGGGGGGGTTCTTTGTGCCTCCTGGACTTGGATGCCTGTTTCCTTCCCCAAATTAGGGAAGTTCTCTTTTATAATTTGCTCCAATATACCTTCTGCCCTTCTCTTTGTATCTCTTTCCTCTTCTTCTAGATCCCGATTATTCTAATATTACTTCGCTTTATGTTATCACTCATCTCTTGAAATCTCCCCTCATGATCCAGTAGTTATTTATCTCTCTTTTTCTCAGCTTCTTTATTCTCTATGATTTTGCCTTCTGTATCACTAATTCTCTCTTCTACCTCATTTATCATAGCAGTTGATCCTCCATTTTTTATTGCATCTCATTAATAGCCTTTTTTATTTCAACTTGATTAAATTTAGTTCTTTTATTTCTCCAGTAAGGTATTCTTTTGTGTCTACGTTTTTTCAAACCCAGCTAGTATCTTTATAATCGCTATTCTGAACTCTAGTTCTGACATCTTACTTATATTCATACTGATTAGGTCCCTGTCATTCACTATTGCCTCTTGCTCTCTTTTGTTCTCTTTTTTTGAGGTAAGTTTTTCAGTCTTGTTATTCTGTCCAAAGAAGAATAGATGAACAAGAACAAAATATTAAAATGGCAACAATGCCTCTGAGAGAAATATACACTAAATAAATCAGAAGAGACCCAAACCTAAAAATAAATAAATAAAAATTAAAAATTAAAAAAATAAAAACCAAAAGAGAGAGTGAGAATATAATCAAACAGTTGAATAGAACAGAGCAATACACTGGATCCTGTGTGTATTTTGGTCTGTCTTTTAAAAAAACTAGATCCCAAAATTGTAAGGAAAGAAAAACATATATACAAAAATAAAATTATAGTGAAAGGTTAAGCTATAACTATAAAAATGAAATTTAAAAGACAAAAATAAAAAGAAGGAAGGAAGCAAGGAAATATAAACAGGTAGGTGAACAGAACAGAGTAGTACACTATATCCAGGGTGTATTTGATCTGTTTGTTAGAAGAAACTACATCCCAAAATTTTAAAGAATGGAAAGCTTATATATATACAAAAATAAAATTAAATACACTGAAAGGATAGAATGTTACTGCAAAGATGAAAATTTTAAAAAGACTTAAAAAAATATAATCAGGTGAAAAGAACAGAGAGATACACTAGATTCTGTATGTATTTTGGTCTGTTTTTTAGAAGAAACTGCATCCCAAAATTATAAGGAAAGAAATATTTATGTTTATATAAAAATAAAATTTAAATATAATGAAAGGATCAAATGTAACTGTAAAAATGAAAATGAAAAAAGACTTAAAAATGAGTTGAGAAAATAACAAATTGGTTTAAAAAGAAGGAGAAAAAAAATTAAAATTAAATGACTAAATCGAAAAAAAAACCAAAAAAACCATGAGTTCTATATACTGTCTTCCCCTAGGGCTGCAGTTTTGCAATTCTGTGGGATCAATAAACTTGGTCTTAGCCAAATGTTCTTGCTGATCTTCTTGGGGAGGGACCTGTTGTACTGATTCTCAGGTGTCTTTGTCCCGAGTGGAATTGCACTGCCCTTGCCAGGGGGCCAGGTTAAATAAGCAGCTCCAGATTTCCCTCCATGGCTTTTGTTCCCTGGATGAGCATCAAAATGGCAGCCTCCCATATCCATCCCTAGAGCTGAAAGCTCAGGACCCCACTCCTCAAGGGCTCCCTCAGGGAAAAGCAGTCAGTCAGTCTGATCTTCCTGCTTTCCATCCACCTCTGGTGTTCAGCCCGTGACCCAGCATTTCTCTCTTGGCACATGACTCTGTTTAGAGTTTCCAAACCCTGCAGACTTCTCCTAAGGTAGGAGGGGAGTCTTACTACCATTCTGCTGCTTGCTGGGCCCCTGCTCAGAGAAGCATCATCTGACCATGCCAGGATTTGTGGTTTATGTCAATACCAATCTGAGAGCCTTCTCCTGGGCTTGCTGATTGTAAGCTTCCTCTCTGATGCTTGAAAACTGTGCTGCACTCAGACACCCCCCATTCTTTCTGTGACCCCAGGGATCCTGAAGCCACACTGTCCCACCTAGGTTTCCACCCATTTTGCCACCTGAGTGCCTCTCAGGCAGGGACATCCTTCACAGGTGCAGACTTCTAAAAGTTCCAATTTTATGCTCTGCTGCTATACCACTTTCTGGTAGCCAGCTTACAGAGGCTCCCTCCCCAACCTCCACAGTTTATCTTTGATCTGTCTCCTGGGATTCACTTCTCCACACCTCTTACTTTGTAGAAAGTGGTCACTTTCTATTTGTAGAATTGTAGCAATTATTTTCTTAGGTCTCTGGTTGAGTTCACAGGTGTTCAGAATGATTTGATGGCTGTCTAGCTGAATTACTGGGAACAGACAAAACTAAGGTCTCTGCCATCTTGGACCCTTCTCTATAATAATGTGTTGCTTTTTTTTTTTTTTTTTTAAAGCACTGTAAACCTAAATTTTTATCAGCAAAGGACTGGTCAAATAAATGTTGGCACATCCCTAGAGTCCTATGCAGCCAGGCAAAGCAATGAGGCAGCTCTGTATGTACTAAATGGGACAGTTGCTAAGAGATATTGTTATGTAAAAAATGAAGATACCAAATAATCATATATACATAGATGTATATGAGTTCACATTGATTATTTCTGGTAAAGAGAATAAGAAATTGGAAGAATTTAGTAGAAAGATGTACCTTTGGAGAATAGGCCTGGGGATTTGGGGCAGGAGGCAGATTCATTTTTGTTTTAAAAAATAACTTATTTTTAAAAAAATTTTTTTAAGGTTTTATTTATTTATTTGACAGAGATCACGAGTAGGCAGAGAGGCAGGCAGAGAGAGAGGAGGAAGCAAGCTCCCTGCTGAGCAGAGAGCCTGATGCGGGGCTCAATCCCAGGACCCTGAGATCATGACCCGAGCTGAAGGCAGAGGCTTTAACCCACTGAGCCACCCAGGCGCCCCAAAAATAACTTATTTTTTAAAACAAAAATAACTTGTTATTTTTAAAACAAAAAATAACTTTCTTGTTTAATTGTGTGTTTATAATGCCTTTTTCATTTTTAAAGTAAATAAATGCAAAATTAAGTGCAGAATTTCAAAGAGAGAAAGTCTGATAAGTTCTATCAACATTTGTTCAGAGATCAAATGTTTCAAAAGCATATGTTTATCAATCTTATCTTATCTACACAGTCTCAAAAGTAGGTGTTATCATTCCCATTTGAAGGTAAAAGAACTTAGAGAATGAACTAAATTGTTCGAGTGCACACAACTAGTTAATAATAGAGCCAGGATTTGAATTCAACACAGTTTGATTTCTAAGCCCTTAGTTTTTACTCTAAATCATTTTCCTTTCAAAATCCAAAATGGAATAAACTATTTTAGTAACTTTATAAAAATGAAGTAGTTTTTTTCAACAATCTCAATTTTAATTTTTCTTTTTAATTATAAAATTTGTTTGCTTCAAGCAAAGACTTAATAGGGATATAAATTCAGCCACAGAAAAAATTTTCTCTTTAAGTACTAGTAAAATAAATATAATAATGAGGTTACAAATAACCTCAAATGAAAATATATCAGAAATTGACCATATATGTATATGGTCATATATACATATACACATACATACATATATATATACAAATATATATATGTATAAATATAAATCTATTTTTCCAAAAGAAATAGGAAACTTATTTACCAGATAAAGGAATAATTTCCCTGAAAGCCCAACTATTATGTTTCACTTAGAAACTATTTATAAAGTCAAATAATAAAACCAAAGAGATACAGAAAGACCTAACTAGTGATGCGCTGCAGACACTCATATTAGCTCATGAGAGCAAATTACTAAGTTGATTGCTAAAGGCAGCCATTAATTAACAAGTAGTTATATAAACCTATAAGTAATTAAATTATATTAAAAACAAAGGTAAAATACGCTCAAAACTCATCACTTCCTAATTAATTTTAATATTACCTATGTTCTTGAGGTTATTTACATCTAATGAATCTGTGTGATAAAAATATATATAATGGTGCACTGCTGTGACTCTCTTCCCAGCTCCCTCTTTGTTGACATCACATTGATGGTTTGAAATCAGCCTTGGAGGGAGTATTACACTGTAGAAGCAGCAACTTTTAAAAATGGGGCTTTTAGGGGCAGCTGGGTGGCTCAGTGGGTTAAAGCCTCTGCCTTCAGCTCAGGTCATGATCTCAGGGTCCTGGGATCGAGCCCCGCATCTGGCTCTCTGCTCAGCGGGGAGCCTGCCTGCCTCTCTGCCTACTTGTGATCTCTCTCTTTCTGTCAAATAAATAAATAAAATCTTTTTAAAAAATGGGGCTTTTACCTTCCATAAAGCCCAATTTTTAAAAAATTATGAGCCCACAATAATGAACCCAATCCTCATTATTAGCATAAATACATAACATCTGCAATTTTTAACCTTTTAGGAGGAAAAATGACTTTTGCAGAAAAGATGACCATTAAAACATTTAATGAAAATTGGCTAGTCATTCACATGGTTGAACCTAAAAACCATATTTCCAACTATCATTTATGAAATGTATATATCTAGATTATATATGTGTGTGTGTACATATATATATTTACATAAATATATATATAAAGATAGTAAAAAGCAAAATACTTCCTTTTTTCAGTAGGAATTTCAGTTCTAGAATCATAATCTCTTCTTTAGAAATTGCACGTGGGATACACAGAATGAGTGGATTTATTCTGTGTTATCCATGTTTATAGATTTTTTAAAACTTAATGGTTTTCTAGTCATAGTAAAGGCATTTTTTCATATTTTCTGGAACACAATGATAGACAAAGATGCCAAAGATTAAAATAATTTGAAACCCATGAAACTGTAATAATGGAAATCAATCTAAATGGAATTGAAATAAATGAATCTACAAAGACAGTGCAGTAAAAGATGCTGTAATGCATGACTATCACATTTGCAAGGGATGTGGGGAAGATTTCTAATGGTCTATTAGGTAAAGATTTGAGATCTTTAAATATCTCTAAAAGACAAAAAAAACAAAAAGCCTAAAACTTGCTAAAAAAATCAGTACATCATAAGTACATAAGATAAATGGTCTTATTGATACCCATCAGGTTTCAACATTATTTGTAGTTAGAATAAAAACAAAGTATGGTCAGTGGAAAGGCCTGGTTTCTCCCC
The DNA here is from genome assembly GCA_028646535.1 of Procyon lotor. Taxonomy (NCBI): domain Eukaryota; kingdom Metazoa; phylum Chordata; class Mammalia; order Carnivora; family Procyonidae; genus Procyon; species Procyon lotor. The sequence goes on from CM053609.1 coordinate 45,777,459, forward strand.
CAAAGAAGTAGCTTGCAGCTCCCTGCCATTAAGTGATTTGTTTTAATAGGGAAATGTTACATATACATACTTACATATATCTCAAACCATTCCCACTTTTCACACAAAAAGAAGATTCTAGTTAAGGTATTTGATTCCTCTCTAAAGACAATAATATATACTGAGAAGCATAATTAGAAGATACTGGATTAAGCTGATAGCATCTAAGGATAATTCCCTTATCACACACTTTCTAGAAGTTGTTTCACTGACTAGGGCTCAATGATTTCCTTATTAAACAGAATTTTAACTTCCTTATTTATAAGACAATCTAAAGGGAGCAGAGCTGAAGCTTCTTAATTGAGAAAAGCACTTGTTCACTGTTATGGGCATACCAGCATAAATGCAATTAACTTTGTCCTATGTATGCAAAACCTGCCTCCACCATCTTGGCAGTCTAGGTAGCCAACCATATTATGTGACTACAAGGAATCCAAAAGAATCCCCTTGTTTTAAAAAACTGTTACATACTTTTGCCTGTAGTTCCTAAAACCCCCACTGCTTAAATGATAGCAATGGATGAATCACTGTCTCCAGGGGAAAGTTTTGAGGATCAACAAAAGTGAAGCCTTAAATTTAAAGGCAGAAATAAAAGGAAGCCTGGAAAAAATGAGTTAAGAATTCACCTTAAGAATTCTGGAGAACATGGACAAAAGAGTAAACACAATGAAAACAGATAGCAAAGTTACAAATAGAATAGCAAAAATTAATGGGCAGAAAAGATTGAAGAGACACTATCACCAAAGCATAAAAAGGCAAATGGTAAACTGGAAAAATATTTGGAACTCATGTCACAGTGGGCTTATTGGCAATAAGCAAAGTGCAAATTAAAACAAAATTCAAGTTATCATTTCACAACTTTCATATTGACAAAATTAAAAAGCCTGATAATAAGTTTTGGTGAGGATGTGGATAAGATGAATTTTCATATACCACAATTTAAGTTGTACAAACACAATGGAAAGCATTTGATGATCTCATAAAGTCAAAGATGCCCTTCCCAGAACTTCAACAATCCTAACTCTAGTCAGGTTCCAGAGCATATTTCTTGCAAGTAATAGTCACTGTCTGATTGATTAAAAGAACAACAAATTTAAGAAATAACTGAAATGTCTATCGATTTGAGGATCAACAAAAGTAACGTTTTATACTTTTAGTGAATCCTACATAGCTGTTAAATGAATTCACTAGAGCTAGCAATATAAATATGTATTAGTGTAAATCTCAAAAACATAACCTTAAGCAAAGAAAGATAAATATGGAATGACATTTACAATAGGATGTTATTTCCATAAAGTATAAAAGTATACAGATAATGTGTTATATGCTTACCATGATTAAATAGTAAAAGTATAAAATAATGAATAGAAAGGATATAAGTCTTCAGGCTAGTGATTACTTGTGGGAGGCAAGGAAGGAAATGAGTTTGTAAAAGAATCTCTACTAAAAAAGTAACATTATATATATTTTTTAAAGATTTATTTATTTATTTGACAGAGAGAGAGAGAGAGAGATCACAAGTAGGCAGAGAGAGAGGGGGAAGCAGGCTCCTTGTTGAGCAGAGAGCCTGATGCAGGGCTCAATCCCAAGACCCTGAGATCATGACCTGAGCCAAAGGCAGAGGCTTTAACCCACTGAACTACCCAGGCACCCCTAACATTATATTTTTTAAGTTAATGTAGCCAATTGGTAGATTTAGCTATCTGGTAATAGTACAAGGCACTTGTTTTATTTTCTCTAGATATTTTGTGAGCTTTAAATAAATAATTTTGAAAATTAACAAAAGAATAAAATGCACTCCGTGGAGACTCTTCTAAAGTTATTGTAATTAGAAATCTCTTCTTGCTACTTTGAAAAAAAATGAGAGAATTTTATCTGATTTTGTTATGTATTTCTACATATTGTTAAATTCCTATTTTTATTTTTTTAGATTTATTTATTTATTTATTTGAGAGAGAGAGAGAGAGAGAGCAAGGGGAGGGGCAGAGGGAGAGAATCTCAAGCAGACTCCCCACTGAGCGGAGAGCTCCACTCTGGGCTCAGTCTCGTGACCCATGAGATCACAACCTGAGGCAAAACAAAGAGTGGGAAGCTTACTGACTGAGCCACCCAGACGCCCCTGTTAAATTCCTATTTTTAAAACAAAATGTTTGCTGCTATAACAGATCCCACTTTTGTCCTTAAAATTTTTTTAAAGAGGGGTGCCTGGGTGGCTCAGTCGTTAAGCATCTGCCTTTGGTTCAGGTCATAATCCCAGGGTCCTGGAATTAAGCCCCGCATCAGGCTCCCTGCTCAGTGGAGAGTCTGCTTCTCCCTCTCTCACTCCCCTTGCTTGTGTTCCCTCTCTTGCTATTTCTCTCTCTGTCAAATAAATAAATAAAATCTTTTAAAAAACTTTTTTTTTAAAGAACAAGAGTACACTTGAAAATGCACATTCGTACAATACAGCCTCACACTAAATAAAAAACAGAAACATATACAAACGCACATAGGCATGCACACATGCTCATTCATACACATATTCATTTACATACATGTACATACTTCTAATTTCCCATATCTATGTGTTGTTACTATACAAGATTTTAATAAAACTGAATATCACTCTTATTTTTATACTTATCTGAGTTTCCTCTTTTTTAGCCAAAAATCACATTGTAAGACAGAAATACCATGAGGTCTGTGTCTGGCATTGCTGGATTATGTAGTCATAGTTAAAACAGCATTGGCTTCTTTCATAATTCTACATATATTTATGTACTTTGTATTGAATCTATAATCTCTTGGATCTGAAAGTTTTGGAGGTCATCTGAGTGGCAACTTCTGATAAGTGCTTTCTCTTCTCATCAATTTATTTCCTTTTAGCCATTTCTATAATCTACACTTACTACTCATTTTTAGCATTGACATTTTTAGCATTGACTTACAGTTCCTTTTTAGGATAGAAGTAAACTACTCCCAATGATTTATGACTTAGAAATTTGCATATGCTGCATTGGGAATCAGTTTTAATAACAATCTTCATGACACTGTTCCATTTCTGGTTCATATAAAATATGACAATAGTTCAATGTCTGTATGTAAACACAATTTGAAACTTAGCAGAAAATTAAAGTATTGGAAAATGAGCTTTACTCCTTTTTTAAAATGGCCATCTAATAAGATCCATTTGTAGAACTTATATTGTTTCTAGTGATTAAGTTAAGTTTTAGTGTTGCCTGAAGTGTTTCTCTTGTGGCAAATGATTGAGAAAATAATTATAATGGTCTATGTCTTTGACAGAGTCTATAAACACTGGGATGGCAGCACATGATTAAATTTATGTTTAGATTGTAGAAATCGTTGCTGCTTAAGAAGAGAACAAGCATATTGATCTTAAAGAGTGAAATAAGGCAAGATGAAAGGAATAATTAAATCTGGCAGTATTGGTGTTCCCATCCATAGCACTACAATTATACAAATTACGTCTTTCTTCACCTTGCCCCTCCTTCTTCTCGTCTTTAGGTTTAAATTCAAGACCTCCTGTGCAGATGCCTTGAAAAGGATTTTGTTTACTTTTGCCTTGCTAAAGCCTGTTTTCAATAGAGAAATGCTCTAGACTGGCACCTGAATAAGGTTATTTTGTAATCCCTGTTTGGGATGGGAAGGTGTACAGTCCTTAAACCTATTTCAGTCTTTGAGCATAGATCCTCTTTAGCCCTAAAACCCTATGAGTAATCTACGTGTTTGGGAAGGTAATAATGAACTCATTTGGTCCAGAAGGGAGTAATTTAATACCAAGGCAGTCATTGAGCCACTATAAGGTAGGGAGGAAACAAATGGAGCTGTGATCCTTCAAGATGGAAAAGCTAAATCTTTATGGATCCAAGCCAAGTCTTGTTTGAGATGAAAAACTCAGCATCCCTTTTCAGCAACCCTCATCTATAGGATTTCACCTAAATTATCTGGGAGTGATTTAGAATGAATGTAGAAGAATGTCTGAGAGCTCAATACTTTCTTTCCTAGAATTTGTTTTAATAGGAAAAATAACTAAATTTAGAGAGAATAACTAAATTTAGAGAGACTTTCTTCTAGAGCATGTGTATTTGAATCCTTCTGTTTGAATACCGTGATGTCAGCTGCAAGACCGTACCTGGTGTGCTCTTCAGGCTCCTGCTCCGATCACTGCTTACCCCTTGTATTTGCTGACATGTTGCATTTTCACGTTCCTTCCACCTTCACCATCACGGCATTCCAGCTGAATGTCTGTCTACTCCTGCATATAGGTCAATACACTAGCTTTGATACCTGCGTTATGCTAAGTTAATATTCACAGTAGCAACTAAGGCTTTATATTCACTCAGATTTCATATCTTAATGACATTTTCCCTTTCCTTATTCTTCTCTTGCATCTGGTGATAACTCTGTTAGTCTCCTCCATAAATGAGTGTTTCTCAAAATGAAATATAATCCCTGAACATGTTCCCTGAAAACTAATCTGTAGAGAAGCAAGTTTGAGAAGTACTGCATAGTCTAGCCTTGTACCATGAAATGTGGTAGGCACTCAACTATATAGGTCTGTTGAGCTCTTGAAACGTGGTTAGTCTAAATTGTGATGTGCTATAAGTTGAAAATATACACCAGATTTCAGACACATATTATGGGGGGAAACAATGTAAAATAGCTCATTAATAATTTTATATTGGTTGTAAAAATGATATCATTTTGGATATATTGGATTAAAGACATATGATTAAAATTATTTGTATCTCTTTCATTTTAATGTGACTTCTGGAAACTTAAAAAATATATATGTGGCTCACATTATATTTCTATTGGCTAGCACTGCTCCACCCCCTCTTAGAAATCTATAATTTGGAGGCGTGGTTCTGGGACCTGTGAAGTGGTTGTGGGCATCTGGGGTGGATCTGGGGCTTGGGGTAGTGCAGGTCCCTGATGCACAAGCCACAAAGCAAACAGGATGTGTCTCTTGGCACAGCAGCCCCCTGCGCTGCTCTGCCTGGTCTGTCCCAGGGACCTTGCACTTAGGCTGCTGCTTTCCTGAAGACCATGTGAAGAAAGAAATCCCTCTCAGGCTACTCCTCCAGGGCCATGCTCTCTAACATGCACTCTAGCTGCTGCTACTGGCTGCACCAAGTGGGCAGCTGCACCCCTTTCTCCCCAGCTGATCCTCTGCCACCAGGAAACACATGTCCACCTAGCCCTGGCCATGGGCTCAGCCCACCGAATCTCTCTACTAAGATCTCCAGGGCAGTGAGCTGCTTAGGCTGACTGGGTTTTTCCATCTACCACATGGAGACTTTTTCATTGAACCCGTCAAAAAACATCCACTGGCTAAGGGAGAGTACCACTCACACATAATTTATAGGAAGCTCAGACAGACCTCCAGAGCAGGAGGAAGCAACCTGTGGATTAAAGGAAGAAGAGGATATTTGGACACAGATACACACAGGGAAGACCATGTGAAGACACGGGGAGGACAGCCACTACAAGCCAAGAAGAAAGTCCTCAGAAAGCAGGCTGCTAACACCCTGATCTTGGTCTTCTAAGCTTCAGGATTGTGAGGAAATAAATTTCTGCTGTTTAAGCTACTCAGCCCGTGATACTTTGTTCTGGTGCCCTAGCAGATTAATACAGCAGTGACTTGTTAGCTTATCTGCATGGTGATCCTCCAGTTCTTTCAAGCTGTGAGGAGTTGGTTATGTTGCATGAGGAACAGAAGCCTATACACATGATAATAAGGTTTAGTCAGGACTGGCTTTAAGGTGTGTGACTGGTGCAGCCACACAGGGCCATACTCAGAAGAGTGCGCTCTGTGGTAGCCATCTTGAAATTCTTAATGATTTTATCTTTATCTTTTGTGCTTTGCAAGTGAAGTCTAATCAGACAATGGAGCACAGGCTGTGGGCCTGGAGCCTCAGCCTCTTTATGTTCTTGGTTCTTGCCACCTCCCTACCTTCCCAGGATGGGTTCTTGGCCACCTTTATTTTCTACTATGACTCGACTACCACTATGAACCTGTGTGGGCAGTGACCAGGGCACACCAATGTGGGGAGGCCTGCTCCCATGGCTGTCTTCCACCCCCGGGGGAGCCTGTGAACACAGGATGAGGTTTAGGAGGGAATGTCCTACGGTGTCTTGTGATGAGGCTTGGCAGCAGTCCCCTCCTTCCTAAGCTGGCATTTGGTAGGTGACCTGGAAGGGACCATTTATCCACTTCCCATTCAGTTACTGAACTTCTCCGAGTGTGGTTTGCAATCCCATGGGGTCATCCACCTGGGTGGCTTGAGGTCATAGGCCATAAAGGAAAGATTGACTTCTCTGCCCCTGCCCAGGGCCCTTTATTTTCCTTTTGTGTTACACACTGCAAATCATGACCCGGAGTTTAGAGTTGCTTTGCTGGCAAAAGATTAAAGTGAATCTGACACATATTAATGATATGCCTGAGATTGCTGCAGATGATACGATACTTTATGTGGAAAACCCAAAAGACTCCACCCTAAAACTGTCATAACTCATACAGGAATTCAGTAAAATGTTAGGATACAAAATCAATGCACAGAAACTAGTTGCATTTCTATACACCAACAATAAGACAAAAGAGATTAAGGGGTTGATCCCATTTATAATTGCAACCAAAACCATAAGATACCTAGGAGTAAATCTAACCAAAGAGACAAAGAATCTGTACTCAAAAAACTATAGAGTAGTAATGAGAGAAATTAAGGAAGACACAACAAAATGGAAAAATGTTCCATGCTCATGGATTGGAAGAACAAATATTGTGCAAATGTCTATACTACCTAGAGAAATATACACATTTAATGAAATCTCTATCAAAATACCACCACAAAAGAAAAAATTTATTTTTTTAAAGAAATATAACAAATAATCTTAAAATTTGTATGGACCCAAAAAAGACCCCAAATAGCCAGAGGAATGTTGAAAAAGAAAACCAAAGTTGGTGGCATCACAATTCCAGACTTAAAGCTGTATTACAGAGCTATAATCATCAAGACAGTATGATACTGGTAAAAAAAAAGACACATAGATCAGTGGAACAGAACAGAGAGCCCAGAAACAGACCCTCAACTCTATGGTCAACTAATCTTTAGATTAGTTGGAAATTAGCAGGATAGAATGCCCAATGGAAAAAGACAGTCTCTTCAACAAATGGTGTTGGGAAAATTGGACAGCCATATGCAGAAGAATGAAACTGGACCATTTCCTTACACCACACACAAAAATAGACTCAAAATGGATGAAAGACCTCAATGAGACAGGAACCCATCAAAATCCTTGAGAAGAACAAAGGCATCAGTGTTTTCAGCCTCAGCCTCAGGAACTTCTTCCTAGAAATATCACCAAAGGCAAGAGAAGCAAGGGCAAAAATGAACTGTTGGGACTTCATCAAGATCGAAAGCTTTTGCACAGCAAAGGAAACAGTCAACAAAACCAAAAGATACCTGAAAGAATGGGAGAAGATATTTGCAAATGACATGTCAGATAAAGGGCTAGTATCCAAAATCTATTAAAGAAGTTATCAAACTCAACACCCAAAGTACCAGTAATCCAATCAAGAAATGGGCAGAAGACATAAGCAGACATTTTGGCAAAGAAGACATCCAAATGGCCAACAGATTCTATATCACTTGGCATCAGGGAAATACAAATCAAAACCAGTGTGATACTACTTCACACCAGTCAGAATGGCTAAAATTAACCAGTCAGGAAACAACAGATGTTGGTGAGGACGTGGAGAAAGGGGAACCATCCTACACTGTTGGTGAGAATGCAAGCTGGTGCAGCCACTATGGAAAACAGTATGGAGGTTCCTCAAAAAGTTGAAAATAGAGCTATCCTATGGCCCAGTAATTGCACTACTGGGTATTTACCCCAAAGATACAAATATAGTGATCTGAGGGGACACGTGTACCCCAAAGTTTATAGCAGAAATGTCTACAATTGCCAACCTATGGAAAGAGCCTAGATGTCCATCAACAGATGAATGGATAAAGAAGATGTGGTGTGTGTGTATATATAGTGTATGTGTTTTGGTGAGTGCTGTGTGTTGTATATGACTGATGAATCACAGACCTGTACCCTTGAAACAAGTAATACATTATATGTTAATTTTAAAAAATAATAAAAAGAAGGAAAAATAATAATTTTAAAAAGAAATCTACAATTTATAAGTACATAGGAAAATTTCTGGGAGGTCTTATAGTAGGGAATCCTATTTAGCTTTGTTAAAACCTTTCAACGGGTACTGAAAAATATACAACATCATTAATCATCAAAATAAAATCAAAACCATAATGAGGTAACATCTGACACCTGTTGAAATAGCTATTATCAAGAAGACAAGAGATATATGTTGGCAAGGTAGTGGAGAAAAGGAAACCCTTGTACATATAAGTAGGAATATAACATCTATTATAGAAAATATTATGGCAGTTCCTCACAAAATTAAAAAACAAAACTACCATTGGCTCCAGGCAACTCTACTTTTGGGTATGTAGCTGAAAGAAATAAAATCATTTTCTCAAAGAGATATGTGAAGCCCCCATGTTCATTGCAGCATCATTCACAATAGCCAAGACATGGAAACAACCTAAGTGTCTATTGACAAGTGAGTGAATAAAAATGTTATATATATAATGGAATATTATTCAGCCATAAAGAAGGAAATTTTGCCATTTGTGACAACATGGATGGACCTTGAGTGCTAAGTGAAATAAGTCAAAGAAAGAGAAATATTGGACAATTTCACTTAAAGGTGAAATCTAAACAAGGTGAACTTGTAGAAACAGTATACTGGGGGTTGCCAGAAGCTGAGCAGTGGAAGAAATGGGAAGGTCTTGGTCAAAGGGTACAAAATTCCAGTTATAAGATGATTAGGTTCTGGGGATTAGTTTACTGCATGATAACTAGAGGTAACGATACTGTATTGTGTATTTGAAAATTGACAAGAGAGTAGATCCTAAATACTCTCAACACACACACACGTAATTATGTGAGGTGCTAGGTGTGTTAACTAACTTTATTGTGATCATTTCACAATATAAACTTGTATCAAATTATCACATACACCTAAAGTTTACACAGTATCATATGTCAATTATATCTCAACAAAGCAAAATAAAACCCTATATTTCTTGAACCTCTTTGACTATGGAGCCCATTTTCACATAAGAACTATTTATGATCTCCAAAAACTAGTAGTTTTCAAAACCCACTTTGGAAATTGTAGCATGAGGTACAAGATGTGAGAAATTTTGATCCTTTTCCTATGTATTCTTCCTGATTCTTAGTAAGAAGTATAAAGTATAGATTAAATAGGACAAATGTCTGTTTCATCCAGATATCACAAATATCCCTGGCATCCCTGACATTAATATAAATTAATTACTTGCATTTCCAGTGATTATTTTTGTCAATAAAGCTAAGTGGAATTCAAATTCTTTAATTTTCAAATGTTCTCTGCCATGAATATTAACCTTCATTCGGGATTTGGCAATGTCAAATATATACATAAATGTAATGATTTGATAGCATCAGAGAATAGATTTCCCATTATCTCCATAATCATGAACAAGAACTTAAAACTTGCTCTGTAGCCCTCCTGAATAATGGGAAAGAAGTCAGAGTCAAGATCATAGTACAGAGGACTACAGAGAGTACCAAACCAAGCCCACCATCCTATTATGCTTATCTGAAGTATCTGATATTTAGAGTATCATACAAATATTTCAAGTAATAATAATGAAAAATAGCTAATTTTGGAGCATTTTTTCATAACCCTGCACTTCACTGAGCACTTTATTGCTCTCACTTCACTTAATCCTCTTTGCAATAACTTCATTACTTAGAGACATATTCTCTCCATTTTACGCACAAGGAAATTGAAGTTTAGAAAGGTTAAGTAAGTTGCTCAGGGTTTCATACCCAATAATTTCTGGAGCTCTGAACGCAGAGCCTACATTATTAACCACTATGACATATTGTAAGCTGGTATGTACATGCATAAACCTCTTTCCATGGCATAGCCCCAAGAATGAAAGAGGACAAGAAGGAAAGAGTTCTTGCCATTTCTTTTTCTTCTTTGTGAAATTTGTGCAATATTGCCGCAAATCTCTATCCAGTGATAGAGACAGTGAGTAGGAGAGAATAAAAATACTTATTTGTATCCCTTGGACATTTTTCCGGAGCTTCACCTACTAATATTAAATAGTAAATAACTCCACAGTTTGTCTTTTCCCCAGATAGACCAGAGATCTTGAAAACTAGATGAGATACAAGGTTGATTTTGTAACTTGTAGTACTATGAATATGCCTTGCACTCTCTCACCTTACTACTTTGGTAAGTGCTGATCTCTTGCCTGAGAATGTCATTGTGAATTTTGTTTTGTTTTTGTTTTTGTTTTTTGTCCCTTTATTCTGGCTCATTGCTCAAATCCTATCCCAGATGTCATTGTCTTCAGGGTTCCTCACTTGAGTCATCCCCCATCTCAAGCTGGCTTAAATGAGTCACCATCACCACTTTAACCAAATATATTTTGCTCTACTTCAAAGCCTATCTTACTTTTCTGAAATGCAATAATTGGGTCTAGTAGTGATCATTTGCCACCTGAATATAAGCTCTCTTTCAATATTTAGGAAGTGCTTCACTTTATAAGACTTGGTGAAAAATAGAGCTATTTTCTATCAGGTAGTAAATCAGCTGTGCTCATAATGTCTCTGGAAGATTTGGGTATGCCTAGAGCAAGTTTCTCTGAAAATAAAATTTTAGGAAAGGTCCTTGGGATTTGAGGATGAAGCCACACCTATTTGGGAAAAGTAGTAGACTCTTTTAGAGTTAGCCATTTCTCTTGTAACTACACACGTGATGATAGATTAGTAAACTGGGTTTTATATAGTACACTAGCCACAAAATCAGGCAGGCCTTGAATCACTCAGTCATGGAGTAGCAGTGGTACCTAGAGGTTCTGGCTTAAGAGAGTCCTGAAAACACAGTTATTCTACACGAGCATGAAGTTTCCATTTCAGTTCAGCTAATCTTGCCACATAGTCAAACCTCCTTCAACTCCTACCTATGGATCATTTCCTAGACTAGTTGACTGAGAAGGAAATAATTCCATCCAGATTTGTACATAGGGTCGGTTCTCCAGAAATAGATGGAGATGGAGTTTGAAATGGAGAACATTTATTAGGAATCAACACTGGAAAAAGGTATAGATGGAAAGCAGCATTGATCAGAGGAAGAAGTTGGATGTTGTTGGTGGACAGATTAAACTTGGTCGACACCAGGGAGAACTTTAGAGTGTATTTATCAGTATTGTCCTGAAGGTCCCAAATGGCCAGGCCCTGTGGTACCTTGGGAAAGTTATGCCCTTGGGCAAGGTGGCTTTTTGCAACTGAAGTAGACCCTGTAGGAGCTGATAGATAGCTGGACACAGTCTGATGACAAATGAGGTAACTAATCCTTCCTTAAAGCATTAAAAAAAATCCTCCAGATGTGGCAGAACTTTAAGTTGTGTATCTGATTATTTACTTTTCCTTGAAGAAAATATGACCTGAGCGAAGGCTGTTTATTCTGAGTTAATGAAGTTGGAATATTGGTGTCAAGGAGGTTTGATGATGCATCGATAGGCCTCTTGGGATAGGCTCAAAACAGGAGAACTTTGTTTTTAGAATGAACATTTATTAAAAGTCCTCCTTAGTAAGGAAGGTTTTCAGTAATGAAGTAGACAAGATGACTCTCTTTGTTAATTAATGTTGTTAAGCCTCTTTTCATAGTCACTCCAACCCCTGCTTAGTAGGCTCCAAAACAAAGTAGCCTTGGTGTCAAGGATGAAGTTTTGTAGGAACTCAATATTACGGACCACACCTCTCCAAGACTGGCAAAAGCTCTGGACATGTAAAATGATGGGATGATGGGATGACCTATTAGAGACTCGGGCTCTGCATCAGCAGCAGCAAATTCTCTAAACTATTGCCCTAGATGTAATTGTAATTTCCCCATCACCCAAACAAACATATGGGTCTTGGAAGCAGAGGTTGGAAGAAGGAGAGCCTCTTGTTAGTATTAAACCTAGTGTCTAATGATCCACTTGAAAATGCCTCTCTTGCCCTGTGACATTGGTTTACAGTTCCCAATCTCTAACGAAGGGATGTTTCCATCAGCACATGGAGTGCTTATCTTGGTTTGCTGCTATAGAAGGGGAAAGGAGAAAGAATGGATAGGACCCTATGGAATGCCCCATAATTCTCTTCCTAGTGGTAAGATTTAATGGAAGATAACAGCAAATCTGTACAGGAATATCATAAAGCACCCAGATCCTTCAGTGATAGCAGCTTGGTCAGAGAACCCTGTCCAACAGAGGTGGTGGCTGAAAGTAAAAGGTACAAAGAATTGTTACTAAAAGAGGGAAATCATGACCAATTATTGCCTCTAAACCAGCTTCAGAGATAAAAACTATGGCTCTTACCCATTCTTCTTTTTTTTTTCTGTGTTTTATGCAATTAGAAATTTTAACGTATTTTCTTCTTATTTTTATCTCCCTTTCCCCACTATCTTGTATAGCTATGCCGGGCGGTGGTGAGCCTTCCAGTCTAGCCCATACATTACAGCGGGCCTTGTGACAGAACTAAAGGGATTTTACCAGCACAAAAAATTGTGAGTTTAACTCCTCTTGGGAAGGAGGTAAGAGTGCTTATGGTAGTAGAAGAGATTTTTGCATCATGTTAATAAAATCACTTTTTCTTTAAAGTTTAACTGTTTCTTCTGTAATTGGTCTACATGTTCCTGGAAACACCATGTCCTAGAAAATCGTTTACAAAAAATTACAGGGCTTATCAGAAAAAGTAGATTGAGACAGACACTCAAAATCCATTCAATTTTGTAACCAGAGCAATAACAAGTACAATAACTATGCTGGCCCAGTTTTTTTAAGATGTTAAAATTCCTAATAAATACTACAGAGTATCTTGAACTTTATTTTTCAAGTAGGTTGTCTATAAAATGAGTTGAGGCTGCTAATCTATGGAGATAGAGGCAAAATACACAGAGATTGGGTAGAGTCACACAAGAAACACTTGTTGAACAGAAATAAAACAGGAAGGAGAGTGTGAATGGGCACCACATGCAGTCCTGTGCTTCTCCTCAGCTTACTCTGCTCAGCTGGGTAAGCATTTACTAGTTGTGACTTGATGACACAAATGGACCAACACAACTTCTGTGTTATATTGACATCATTCCCTTGCCAGTAAATCACGTACGCTCATTTCTTTATAGACATACACAGTTATCAGAATAGTGAGCAAGGAAAGAAGAGTACACTTTTTTTTTTTTATAAAGATTTTATTTATTTGACAGAGAGAAACACAGCGAGAGAGGGAACACAAGCAGAGGGAATGGTAGCGGGAGAAGCAGGCTTCCTGCCGAGCAGGGAGCCCGATGCGGGGCTCGATCCCAGGACGCTGGGATCATGACCCGAGCCCAAGGCAGACGCTTATTGCCTGAGCCACTCAGGTGCCCCAGAAGAGTACACTTTAATTTGAGGTAACCCAAAGTAGGGACTCTTGAGAACATTTGTCGCTGCGGTTGTCCTGTATGCCCGTACTTATTCTTAAATTTGGAGAATTCCACTACAGAAGCTGGAAACGTCAGAAATTCAGTTTCCTGGCTTCTCTTTTAGCCTAGGCTTGGGCACCCAACCTAGGCTCACCAGTTTACAGACCCATAGGAGCTTTTAAACCAAGACTACTAATGGAAAGAGGTAGAGGCTAGGAGTAAGTCTTCTGGGGGATGACGACAGCCTCTGCAGGAAGATGGGGGCTCCTGGAGTAGGCGACAGGGCAGAGGTGAAAGTGGTGGTCTCCACGGCCCACACCAGGTGTGCCTCCAGGGCCAGATGCCTTCAGTGCTTCCACTGTGCTGTCATGTTTGACACTGTTTCTGACTATGGAGACTTGAATCTGATTCTCTTGCTTTCTGGGTGATTTTTTGAGCACCTTCTCTCATGAAATTTTATTCCTGCTCAACGTAGATAGCGTAACTTCTGTAGCTTGTAACTAAGAATCCTGACTGTCACAGACAACTAGACTGTGAACAAGTTAAGAGGAAGGACTCTCTGCCTCTTATCCCTGAATCCAGAGTGCATAACCTTGGACCTGGAAGGCAGGAGTGCTCAATAAATGCTTGTTGTGTGAATAAGTTGAAGACATATGGTTGTGAGAAATGTACTTGCTCTAAAAGCAATGAGATCCAAGTAATTAAAGTAATAACAAATACATTAAAAGTAGAATAGCATTAAGATACTAATATGATCTTAATAGTAAATATTATAAATTTTAGAATTATTAGAATATTATAAAGTTATAAATGGAGGTAATAAATATTATAAATGGGAATACTGCTATTTTATTTTAGATAATCATTTCATGTTAGACTTCTATTAAGAAAAGAAAACTTACCTATTCATTTATGGGTTTTTTTCCCATGCCTGGTGCTGAAATAGTTGGTTACCTTCATTATGCTTTCAGCTGCCTAGTGTTTCCTGCTGCCAATACTGAGAAGTTTGGCTAATTATTCAGACTATAACCTCCATCAACTAAAGAACGACAATTCACCCCCAACTATAGAGCCTTCAGAGCAAAATATAGCTCACATCTAAAACCGATTATACTTCAACCTTACTTCTTATATTTTCAGAAAAGTAAAATAACTTAAAAAATACAGGAATTCAAAAAAAATACAGGAATTCATGATAGTAACCGAATGAGAAGGGAGTAAAGAAATGATAGATTATTAAGTTGATATTTACATGCAGGATTTCCTTGTCTTTTAAGTTTAATGATTGATAATTAAGCACATTTCATCCAAAATATCTAGTGGCTCCAGGAGCCTTTCCTCAGTGTTCCAATCAGAAAAACTTGAATATGCACTTAGAAGCCAGCCTCTCAGATCTCTAGCTCAGAAGAGGTCAAGGTAAGAAGACAAGGTTAGAAGGGAATGTGAATGGAGTTGGGCTAAGGCTTATATCCTGACCTGCTCTTCTGTGCTGCAGGGAACAGAACAGCCAATGCCTAGGTAGCCATTGATCAGCTTTTTGTTTCACAAAAAGGAAGTTGTTATAGTAACTGCTTTAATCTTGACAGCAGACAAAAGGGAAATTATACATATTAACAACACACTTTTCTCTAAGCTCTTTTTCTTTCCCCTCCAAAAAAAAAAAAAAAAGTAAAAGTGATGTAAAGGAGGAAATACATGTATAAATACAATGTATTCATTTTGGATTTGGATTCAAACTTTGAGCATCACTTTGTTTCTACCAGCCTAAGCTAAAAAGTGTTTTAGTTAAGCAATTTCCCAGGCCTCTTTCTACATGTAAATGTCTTAGATTGCTATCCATCTATGAAAAATAGAGAAACAAAAGCAGGAAAGTCCTACTATCTCTTCAAATGGCTTGACAATTTTCTACTATACTTTTCATTTTAAAATGTTCTTATAGAGCCAGTTTCCATGCATTAACCTGGGAGAGCTATTACATTTGAATGGGTTCCATGCTGGCAAACTGCATTTTGGAGTCACCAAGGGTCTCTTGATGCTTTATAATCAGCTGACTAAATTAGTTTCTATGCCTCTGGTTTTACACTTGGACCGATGGATGCATTACCTCACACTCTTGAACTCTAGGACTGTTAGAGATTGAGGAATAGTGTAGGACTCACACTAGGAGTGAAATAGTCTCCCAGACCCACTTATGCAGATACTTGTACTGTGAGGATCTTCCTTGTTCTTTGGTTGGTTCTTCAGATATGAAGGCATCTCAAGGAGGTGAATTGGTTTGAAATTCTTCCTAGACATCCAAACTCCAGATTCTGTGTGTTTTACTTCTAATAATTTCCACCTGCATCTGTCTCTGGAGGACCAGCCTTGGGCTACTGGGGCAGCTTTGCCTGCAGAATTTCCCAGTGGTTTTACACTGCCAACACCTCCTTTCTGGAAGAAGCCAAGAGCCAATGATTGACTGGTGTGAGAGTATGAAAGTCTAGTCTCCTATAAGCAGAATAAATTTGAGGTAGAGTCTGTACTCCAGAACTCCCTAGAGGATCAAACTGAGGCTTGAACCCTCGTTTGGCTTCTTCCTCTTCTTTGTCCTGCTTCCCCTATTCCCTACATTCTTTCCTGAGAACACTTCTTAATAAACCACTTGTTTGGGAATCCTTGTCACAGGACTTGCTGCTGAAGAATCTGACTTAATACACCTCATTGAGGAGTCAGGACTTGTTTGGGCCTGAAGGAAGGAGAGTGTTGGATTTGGAAGTGAAGAGGGAGGAGTTCTCTTCCCTCAGCAGTCAGAATGAACAACATGAGAAGAGGGCCAGGCTGGAGACAGGGACTGGCATGGTGTGTTGGAGTACAGTGAAAGAGACTATTATGGATGGATTAAAATAATGTATAAGGAAAAAGAGGAAGTGTCCTTCTCTTCAGTTCATCTTTACTCTCCCTATAAGAGTGAGCTCTTTAAAAATAAAATTTCCCTACCCAGAAGTCACAATTTAATTTAATTTAGTTTTT
Organism: Procyon lotor; assembly: GCA_028646535.1. Classification (NCBI taxonomy): domain Eukaryota; kingdom Metazoa; phylum Chordata; class Mammalia; order Carnivora; family Procyonidae; genus Procyon; species Procyon lotor. Next base: position 45,794,083 of record CM053609.1, read on the forward strand.
TCCTCCCAGAAAACCTGAGAGATAAAATCATAAGTACTCATCTCCATTTTAAAGCTGTGCAAAGTTAATCATCTTAGGAGACCAAGAGAAGAGAATTTCTTTTTGGCCCTTAGTGCAATGTGGATTGCTCTATGCAGATGCACAGAGTGGACGAGTAAAAGGAATTCTGTGGACGAGTAAAAGGAATTCTAGAGGATCAGGGTGGAGCAGAGACCACTTCTGGCAGAATAAGGCATTCCTTCCCTGCTGTGGCCAAATCAGTTTGTTCTCTAAGATTCTTCAGGAGGTACTTGTCTGCCACTCAGACAGTGAATCTGTGCTTCTTTTGGATGTCCCTTGGTGCCTAGCCTACCACTTTGCACAAAAAAAAAAAAAAAAGAAAGAAAGAAAAGAAAAAAACATACCTTTTTTCCTAAGTGATCTTGGACTTAGACAAATTAAAACTCTAGATTTTTTGTCATGCACACAATAAATGTTAAAAAACAAAGTCAAGGGGCGCCTGGGTGGCTCAGTCGTTAAGCGTCTGCCTTTGGCTCAGGTCATGATCCCAGAGTCCTGGGATCGAGCCCCACATCGGGCTCCCTGCTCGTCGGGAAGCCTGCTTCTCCCACTACCATTCCCTCTGCTTGTGTTCCCTCTCTCGCTGTGTTTCTCTCTGTCAAATAAATAAAATCTTTAAAAAAAAAAAATAAAACCTTAGGTAGGTTGATGTATTTAAAAAAAAAAACAAACCAAAGTCAATAAAAAAAAAACCCAAAACCCACAATTAAATTATCGTTTAATCCTTAACATGGCATGTAACCTTCGTAATATGGCACCATGCTGCATTTCAAGCCTTCTGCTACTTCATACTCTTATGCTTTGTTCTACTGCTCCTTGAAATATCCTTCTACTTTTTCTCTGCCCAAGAAATTTCTGCTCATATTTCAATACCTAGCTCAAATTTCACATTCTTTATAAACTTATCCTACCTTTTCAGGAAATTTATCATTTTTGTCTCTGTTTTAATCATACTTGGAATATACCTTCAATATAGTGTTTAGAGTATTAGCTTTCAATGCAAACAAGTCCATGGGATGCTGGAGAAATGTGTTTATTTCATCTTTGTTTCTCCTCCCCACTATAGTGCCTGGCACACTTAGAGCTCTCCATAAATATCTGTGGATTTTGAAATGAATAAATTTGGATTAATAAGGAAAAATCAAATTACAAAAACTCTTGGATGATAAACAGACTTGAATTGTAGCTCAAATATAGGGTGGAACATTTGGAATGATTTGAGTAAGAGAATGAAAAGCTATTAAATGTCTGGTGAGATAATAAAACCATCACTATTTGCTGTCGCCTCCAGCCTCTCTGAACACCCAGTCAGGCTGTCATTGTGTTTCCAGCAGCATGAGCCAAGTGATTAAATATTTCTTATTTCATATATTCACCAAAATATCTGAGAAGAGACAGGGTTTCCTAAGAGCATAATGGTAAGAATAAGGAGCTTAAAACTGGCCCCCTGTATAGTATGTTTCCAATTCTATCATAATCACAGAGCACTTTTTTATTCATACAAAAAAACCTCTATATCACGTGAAATAATAATGCATGTTCAAGATCCATAGGGGTTCTGGGGATACATATGGAATAGTTGTATTATAACACGTATGCAGCACTTTACCAAAATTTTGTCATTAGATATTACTATGTCTAGCCCCATGGTCCCTTACTTGCTGTACTATGACTACTTCTCTGTCTCACAATAGCTTCCATAGCTTCATAGCTCCCTGGAACACAGTCCTATGCACCTTCCTTCCTTCCTGGCCTCTCTATAGCACATACCATTTCTTACTCCTATGTTTTCTTCCTCCAAACACCCATCCTCAAGCCCTCTTTTATTTTTTCTTTTTCTTTTTTTTAACATCTTAATTTAATTTTTTTTTCAGTGTTCCAAGATTCTTTGTTTATGCACCACACCCAGTGCTCCATGCAATACGTGCCCTCCTCAATACCCACCACTAGGTTCACCCATCCCCCACTCCCCTCCCCTCCAAAACTGTTTGTTTCTCGAGTCCACAGTCTCTCATGGTTCGTCTCCCCCTCCGATTTCTCCCAATTCACTTTTCCTTACCTTCTCCTAATGTCCTCCATGTTATTCCTTATGCTCCATAAGTAAGTGAAACCATATAATAATTGACTTTTTCTGCTTGACTTCTTTCACTCAGCATAATCTTCTCCAGTGCCATCCATGTTGATACAAAAGTTGGGTATTTATCCTTTCTGATGGCTGTGTAATATTCCATTGTATATATGGGCCATATTTTCTTTATCCATTCATATGTTGAAGGACATCTTGGCTTTTTCCACAGTTTGGCGATTGTGGCCATTGCTGCTGTGAACATTGGGGTACATATGGCCCTTCTTTTCACTGCATCTGTAACTTTGGGGTAAATACCCAGTAGTGCAATTCTCAAGCCTCTTTTAATAAAACCTTTAAGTTTGCAATAGATCCAATGGTTACTAGGATTGACCTGCCTTAGGAAACAGGTAAGGAATTATAAATAGATAAATAGTGTATGTTTGTGTTGAAATTATTCTTTTCCAATAACACAAAGGCAAATGAGTAAGATTTTAGTATGCATGCAGATAAACTAATGGGTAAGGTAACGAGAGGTTCAGGGAGTTTATATCAGCAAGTCCCTGAAGTGTTTTCATTCTCTCTCTCTCTCTCTATTTATATACTTTCTCCAAATTTCCCCAGTTGATTTGGTCATATCCACCTAGAAGTAGCTTCAAAACATTCAGTGGTAACATGCCTAAAATTGAATTTACCTCCTTCACCCAGTCAGCTCTCATGATCAGCTCTCACTCTGTTTTCCTTATTCAGACTTGAAAGCTGACAATCTTTGGCTCCCTTCTATTCTTTGTTTTCTATATCTAACCTATCACTGGTTAATTATTCTTCCTAAATGTCTTTCAGTATGAAGTCCTTTCCATTTTCACAGTTTTGGGCTATTCAAAATCCTTGACATTTTCTTCCTGAGAATTATATGCACTGTGAATGAGTGTACCACTCTCTAATGCTAATTCTTCCTGTCCATCATTGATAGATAAATCTTCCTAAAAGATCACTTTCCTAGATGCCATTTCTCTATTTAAAAATCTCCAGTGATTCCCCAATGCCTATCTGTTGAAAAAGTAAGAGCAATTAATATCACTAATTACTCTCCTATGACTCTGATTCAAACAAGCAAGGAATGGGAGTGGAAGCAGGTTTGGCTTATCATAGGCACCAATCAATATGTTGTTAACATAATTAAGTATCTTCTAGAAGTACTTAGCCAAATAAGAACAAAAAGTGGGGGGAAAGGAGTAGGGGAAGGAGAAGGGAGAAGGGAAGAGAAGTAAAGGAAGAGAGGAAGGAAAGGTGGAAGAAAAAGGGAGAGAGAGAGAGGAAATGGATGAGAGGAAGAAACTCACCTAAGGATAATGCATAATTGCTTCTTTCCAAATTGCTTCCTTGCTTTTAACATTTGGATTTCTCCTTTCATGTAAGGCCAATTTTTAATAAAAAACACATTTGTACTAAGTCAAGGGGAAAAAGTAAAACACATGAAACTAAAGAAAAAAACACATGATTTGCCTTGATTTTTATGCTTTCCTAGAAGATGTCAAACCAAGATAGCTCTCCATTCCAATTTTCCAATTTAGAAAAGGAAAATAGAAAAATATATTTGTGGCTTTCTCTCATAAAAGTCAGAACATCCTATATATTTGAACCTTGCCTGGCTCAGATCTGGCACTTAACATTTTTCTTCTTTTAAGATTTTTTTTTTCTGCCACCTTTGCTTATGTGTTGATTAGTATGCCAAAGAGAATATTGAGGCTGAGAAACGGTAGTCTGTGTTTAAGGTGCTTTCCTGGCACAAGATACAGAAAATAAACAACCTTAAAACTGTCAAGCAAGTTTCTCAATTAATCTGTGCTTTTATGAGTGAATACAGAGGCAAAACTGAGAGAATAAAATTAATGATCAAAGTATCCTTCAACCAAAAATAATTTTGTTTCAAAGAAGAAATAATACGTAATAGCTGCTTCTAATTTTAATATTGAGCTTGGTTCTTTAAGTCACCCTGTAGAAAATCTACTGGGAAGTAGACCCTAATGTGAAGGAGCTGAGTTAAGGTCTTTTAATTAAAGTTAAAGACTTTCTACCCATGGGAAAGGGCATAATTAGCTGTTTTCTAATGCATTTGACCTGAAGATGCTTGAATCAGCAGATAATTGAATGTATTAAAAGAAGTTGAAAATTCTAATTATGAGACTTAGTTGTTGGAGTAGGAGAAAAAAAGAAGTGATTATTTATTCAAGAGAGTTTATACAAATGTAGGAGGGGGTAGAGAAACAGGCAATTACCAAATATCTCAGGCCCAAGACTGTGCATCTTCACATGGTGACTCTTAGGAGGAGAATTGGGCAGCTCAGGACTTGAGTCTATTTTGTTATTTCCACACAAGATCTCAATCTGAATGCCAAATAAATCACCACTTATAGAGTGAAGTGCTCACAGCAGTAGAATGTACCAGCTGGACTGATGCCTACATCACAGATTAACTCTGATATATTGGGCTTCGGTATGTTGCTGTGATGTTTCTGAGGGCATGTACGTCCAAATATATAGGCTAACAAGCTGTGCTCAGATGGAGTCCTATTGAATAAGTACTTGGGTCATATGGTGCTTACAAAATTTAAGTAAGGCATGGTCTCCTTTTAAAGGAAAACAAGTGTTATAAACTCCAAGTGGGAAATTATTTTATTACTATATTTCTTAAATATTGATGCATGTTAAGGCTATGAACTTAAATATATATCTTACACTTACTAATTTGGGCACAACTTAAAAAACAGTCTATAAAGTAAATATAAACAATAAACCAATAAAAGTCAAATAGTTCACATAATAATGATGTTTAATAAATTATATGTCACATATGTATATATTATAAAAGTCATTAATACTAAAATATAGTGTTATAAATTTAATAATAGTATGATGATTAATTATATGTGTCAACTTGACTAGCTCACAGGGTACCTAGATATTTGGTGAAATGATATTATGAATGTTTGTGTGAAGTTGAAGAACAAACTAAAAACTTGAAAACCATCCAGCTTACCCATAAAAATATTTGCTAAGTTCCACTGCTGAGTTCCACAGTGGGAGTCTGGGTGGGTGGGCCATATTTTCTAGAAGAGAGTGAAATCTGCTGCTACTGCCTGGTGCTTTGCTTTCTTGTAAAATCCCACTGGTCCATCCCTAAAGACATTTACCATATTTGAAGGCTCATTGTGCAGAAACCTAAAGAACTTGGATGAGAATCTCTGAAAGGCACACTTACATTCCTGAAGGTCTTCAGGACTGAGAAGACATACTAGAAAGACACTTAATACATATCCCATGAGGGACGTGCCTAAAGAAGAGGATGAACAAGAATCAGTCTGAATCTTTCTAATCCTGCAACCAAGTTTTGTCTCAACTCAATTTCTTATTGAATTGAGATGATCTGCTATTCCTGTCTGGAACACAGGAAGAAAGAAACCATCACTGGTGCAATATAACATCCCCAGATTTTTTTTTAAAATTAATTAATTTTGTATTATTTTTTCAGTGTTCCAAGATTCGTTGTTCATGTACCACACCCAGTGCTCCATGCAATACATGCCCTCCTCAACAATTTTCTAAGGCTCTTTAGTACACCATGTCCGGCACACAATTTTTAAAACTTGGGAAAAAATAGGAAATATAGAAAAAGAAGACAAATAACATCAAAACCATAAACAGACCCACATATGATCTAGCTTTGGAGTTAACATACAAAGACTTAAAAATAGCTCTGATCCATATGTTCAAAAAAAAGGACAAGGTACACATAATAAATGAAAAGATCAAGGGTTTCAACATAAAACTGGCATCTATAGAAATAATTGAATGGGTATTATGGAACTTAAAAAATCCAAATGTATGTATCTGAAAGTAATAACTGTATTAGATGAATTTAACAGCTGATTGGAGACAGCAGGATTAGTAAAATGGAAAACAGTGGACAAGTAAAATAGACACATGGGAACATGCCAAACACACTTACAGTTGGAGTCCCAGAAGGATAAAAGTGAAAGAATGAGGCAGAAACAATTATTTGAAGAGACAGTGGCTGAATATTTTCTAAACCTGATAAAAGACATCTACCCAAAGAATTCCAATGAGGAAAAACTCAATTCAAAGGAGGGAAAACACAAAGGAAACCACATCTAGGCTCATCATAGTAACAATGCATAATATCAAGGACAAAAAGGAAGTCCTAAGAAGTGACAAGGGTTTTAAAAAACATTACTTTTGAAGTAGTAACAGTAAGAATGGCAACTAAATTCTCAGTAGAACTGATGCACATCAGGAACAATAGAGTAACACTTCCAAATGCTAGAAGAAAATAACTGACAACTTAAAATTCTATATGCAATGAAAAATTTCTTTCAAAAATGAAGGTAAAATAAAATCATTTTTAGGTGAAAATCCAAAGGATTCTCCCTTCTTTCCTTCCTTCCTTCCTTCCTTCCTTCCTTCCTTCCTTCCTTCCTTCCTTCCTTCCTTCCTTCCTTCCTTCCTTTCTTTTTCTGCTAGAAGAGCAACACTAAAAGAAAATCTAAAGGTGCCTGGGTGGCTGAGTCATTGAGCGTCTGCCTTCAGCTCAGGTCATGATCCCAAGGTCCTGGAATCGAGCCCCGCATCAGGCTCCCTACTTAGCAGGAAGCCCGCTTCTCCCTCTCTCACTCCCCCTGCTTGTGTTCCCTCTCTTGCTGTAGTCTCTCTCTGTCAAATAAATAAATAAAATCTTAAAAAAAAGAAAGAAAATCTAAAAGGAATTCCTTAGGCAAATAAAAATTCATCCCAGTTGAAAACTTGACAAAACGGAAGAGAAAGAAAAATATTATTGGGTCATTTTGAAGGAATAGTAATTATACAAAATTATAATGTCTTTATCAGTTGAAACACATATAGAATTAAAATCCTCAACAAAAGTTACTTAAGAGAATAAATAGAGCTCATAGATCCTGAGGTTCAAGCATTATCAGGTTTGGGATAAAAGTAATAATTTGTATTAGACTCTAATAAGTCAAGAATTAATTATTATATCTTGGATATCTACCAATTTGATGTAAACTAGTTCATCAATAGAAGTGAAATTGCTGTTACCAGTTATTTCATAATTGTAATACAATTGAGAAAATATGAATGATAATAGGTATACCAGGACCCAATCTCATGCCTATTGGGCGTTAGCTTATTAATTACATATTCAATTATACCTGAAAAGAGTAAAATTTAAGAAGTCAAGGAAGTCTCATCATATATCATTGGAAATTGTCTCTAAAACCTAAGGTGTAATGAGATTTTATGATGTATTTAGCAATCTGGAAAAAAAGCACATCTCATCCTTTCAACATAAAGTCATCTTTCAATACTCAACTTCCATATGCATGTTAAAGGATTCGTAAAAAAGCAGAGTACAAAAAAAAAAGTACTTCTAGTAGTCAAGATCCCAAATGCACAATGACAATAATAAATATATTTTAGGATCGTTTGTTCCAGGCTTTTGAAAAAATCCACTGGAATTTTGATCAGGATGGCATTGAAAGTATAGATTGCTCTGGGCAGTATAGACATTTTAACAATGTTTATTCTTCCGATCCAGGAACATGGTCAGAATGGCCAAAATCGACAGTAAACAACAAATGTTGGAGAGGGTGTGGAGAAGGGGGCACACTCTTACACTGTTGGTGGGATTGCAAGCTGGTGTAGCCACTTTGGAAAACAGTGTGGAGATTCCTCAAGAAGTTGAAAATAGAGCTACCCTATGACCCTGCCATCGCAGTACTGGGTACTTACCCCAAAGAAGCAGATGCATTACAAAGAAGGGCCACATGTACCCGATGTTCATAGCAGCAACGGCCACAATTGCCAAACTGTGGAAAGAACCAAGATGCCCTTCAACAGATGAATGGATAAAGAAGATTTGGTCCATATATACAATGGAATATTATGCCTCCATTAGAAAGGACGAATATCCAACTTTTGTATCAACATGGATGGGACTGGAAGAAGATTATGTGGAGTGAAATAAGTCAAGCAGAGAGAACCAATTACCATATGGTCTCACTTACGTGCTGA
>CM053609.1:45802797-45820125 GCA_028646535.1 Procyon lotor
TAGGGTTTATATGTTGCTCCTACCCAAGCCCAGGATTGTCCCCAAGGTCTACATGGGAAAGAGTGAAGGACACCCAATTGCCAGGGTTACACATATGTGCCCAAGAGGATTTAGGCATTTGCAGGAGTCAAATCTGTCAGTTCTCCTCCACACTTTCAACTGATCCTGTCTTTACCCCTTAGCCCAATATGCTTCACTGTGCTCAATCCTTAGGTGAGAGTAGCAGGAAGTTGTAACTGCATAACAGAAACAAAACTATTAATTATGAATAAAGATCCGTAGCTTCACCTTCCTCCTGCCTCCAATTGGGAAAAATCGTGACATTGCCTACTTGGCATTTCCTTCTCTGATTCTAATCACAGAGGTGAAAGAATATTATGGAGAATATTAAGAATGTGAGTGATAGAAAAAGAGGTTTTGGAGAGGTTGAGCAGTTTGAAAGACATAGAAGAAAGGAAGGAATGGAGTGTGGGGACATGGGGCACTGCACAAGAAGGATTCGATATCCTTTCAAGTTCTGCAAGAGAGGAAGCAAGAAGTGACCACTGGAATTATATGAAACCACTTTGACTGTGCTTCCTTAAATGTGACAACTCACCAGGATGGAATTTTCAGGCATAGTCCATACCATTAAGACAATGGGCTCCATTAGAAAGGACGAATATCCAACTTTTGTATCAACATGGATCGGACTGGAAGAGATTATGCGGAGTGAAATAAGTCAAGCAGAGAGAGCCAATTACCTTATGGTCTCCTTACCTGCTGAGCGTAAAGAAAAACATGGAGGGCATCGTGAGAAGGAAGGGAAGGGGATATGGGGGGAAATCGGAGAGGGAGATGAACCATGAGAGACTTTGGACTCTGAGCAACAAACTGAAGGTTTTGGAGGGGAGTGGGGTGGGGGTTGGGTGAGCCTGGTGGTGGGTATTGAGGAGGGCACGTGTTGCATGGAGCACTGGGTGTGATGCAAAACAATAAATCTTATAACACTGAAAAAAATAAATAAATAAAATTAATTAAAAAAAAAAACAATGGGCAACAAAGACAAGAGCAGAGCCTGAATGTACCCCTGACCCACAACTGCGGGATTGGGTAGAGCCTATGAGAACAACAGAGGAGAAATACATTGGCTGGAGAATAGAACAAATGTAACTGAAGAAAAATACAAGATGACCAGTATTCAGAAATTGTTCAGTTTTACCTCTGGAATGGGACAGTAATTATGCAAAATTTTTGTACATTTTCCCCCTTTTATATATTACTGAAATCATGGTGTATCTTAAAATTAATTTATAGTTTAATGTAGCTTTTTTCTTGCAAATCTGTTATTAAATCAATGGTGAATCATAATCTGTAAATTCCATGAATATAAGAGAACTATTTTGTATCATTATCATTATTATAACTCTTTATCCAACACAAACTACTGTACACTATTGTGCACAAAGCTGTAATGTAATAAATGCTCAATAAATGTTTGTTAAATGATCAGTAGTGTCTCAAAGTTGAAGAAAGTGATCAAATAGAAAATAACAGCTATTTTTTCCTAGAAATTTTTCATTTTAAACATGTGTCACATGGCACGTTACTGCATTTAATCCTCTCAGTACCCCTGCATTATAGATATATATAGATATATAGACATAGATTATAGATATTATAGACATTTTATGTTAACTCAAAATACAAAGTCTTAACATTGTACTATGTTGTTTTAAGAGAAGAATTTGGTAGGCAAGTTGAATGAAAATTCACAGGAAGAAAGAAACAGAAGCAGAATCCAAGAACAGGGTCTGAGTGGAAGGATTGTGGTTGGAGTCAGAAAGCAGTAAAGAAAGATAAGGGATCACATGAGGGGGTGTCCTTGCCCAGCGCTAAATACCAGATAAAGTGGGGCCCTGACTACTAAGAAAATCTGCATTGTCAACACCATTCATCAACTATATAATACTCAATTCTAGATTCCTCATGAGGAATGCACAATACCACTATCCCAAGTTTCAAATCTGTGTAATCCACCTACTTGAACTTATTATATAGTATAATTTAAGTTATTAATTTTCCAAAGAGTGATTTATTGAGCTAATGACCAAAACACGTTTCCAAAAGTGCTTAATATATTCCAAGCAAGTAATTTGTTATATTGAAGGAAAGCAGACCTTCCTTCTAAATCAATGTGACTTACAGACATATGTATATATTTTGCATTTATATTACATGAGCTAAAAGGATCATGTTGCAGTTCACAGGTGTCATTTACATAAAGGGAATTGATGCCAATCAAATCCTGTTGATGTACAATAAGCACAGAATAACAAAGAGAACAATGGCCCACATTCAGTAGCCCGCCTGAGCAATGTAAATAGGCATCAACTAACATGGTAAGAAGTGATATCACTTCCTGTCTGCACACTGTTCTGTTCTGCAATTTCACCCATTCCCAGGGACTTCTCTTTATAAACTATGGGCCTTCTTTCCCCTGGCTACAGTGCATCCTAGAATTGATAACAAATCGCAGCCTTCCACTAACTTATTACATCTTCTCAATGACCAAAGCAAACCCGTACTTGTGTAAATGTGCCTTTTCCTTGATAGAAGTTGAAATTGGTTACAAATAGTTAATCATACCGTAGTGTCACCTCTATATTCAGTAACTGTCATTAAGTCCCTCAGCCTACTTCAAACTCAATAATCCCAGTGGGTTCAGTGTTTTCCAATCAACCCTGTAATCATTTTCACTTTTATTCTCATTTCCTTTGGACCCTATCCAAATTCTCTATATCCCAGATCAATAATAGGATTGAAATTAATCTCACCACAGTACTAGTTGAGACTAAAACCACATGACCTATATTGGGAGAATCACTTCATATTTCCAATGCTTGCCTTTTAGAGCTTGATGTGAAATGTGTGATTAACTTTGTTACTTCATAATCAAGACCTTATTCAACTATGTTTATAGACTCCAACTGAATCACACCAACTCATATTCAAGTTCTACTTACTGCCCCAGTAAGTTATTTTTTCCTGAGTGAATGATACTGAAAATGGCAATTAAAATATTAAGCTTAAATATTTATCCAATTTCTAATATTTTAATTTTAATTAATTTCTATAGGATCCCAGTCTAAGTTCTACTGTCCACATTAAAGTATGTTTATATATATCTTGTATATACATATGTAAAATATTACAATCCTTTAACAAAGAATTTCTAAGAGTGGCCAATCATAGAATCATGTAATCTTAGAGGTAGAAGAACATTATGCCATATTCTGTTCCTTCAGAGGCACCAGACTAGTTACCTTGATTTTCAGAAAACTCTGTGGTCTTGTAGTATACATTCCATTCCACCTTCAAGAATGTGAATTCTAATGAGCTTGACATAGATGCTATAATAAGGAAATAATAAAAAATGCAGTCAAAGATTATTCAAAGATGCATCAAAGACATTCATCATGGAATTGATGACAAAGGAAATAATTGTGAATTATAAATTATAATTATATAATTATAAATTCCCTAAATAAAATTGCCAACACTAAGAATATGATCAAATGTTTTTACTAGAATCAGCCATTTTTAACTTAATTAACAGAGGGAAGTAAATCCTCCATATATAATTTTAGTGTAGCTTTTTTTACAATGAGTTTGCTGCCAGAACACATGAAAACTACTACTAAATCTAGACCAAAACAGGGAAAGAAAAGACTCATATTAACATCAACATCATTAGACATGTAGTTGCAGGTAAGTCCACCCCTAAGGCCATCTGATCTACAAATGTGGGGAGACTAATAAAAAGAACCATTGAAAAATTTGAGAAGGAAGCTGCTGATATGGGAGAGGGGTCCTTCAACTATCCTTGGGTCTTGGATAAACTGAAAGCTGAATGTGAACCACTGATAACTCCATGTGGAAATTTGAGACCAGTAAGTATTATGTTTCTGTTATTGATGCCCCAGGATACAGGTAATTTATCAAAAACATGATTTTAGGCACGTCTCAGGCTGTGCCTAAAATCTTCTGCCCTGATTGTTGTTGCTGCTGTTGGTGAATCTGAAGCAGGTATATCCCAAAACATTCAGATCTATAAGCATGCCCTTCTGGCTTACACACTAACTGTGAAAGAACTAATTGTTGGTGTTAACAAAATGGATTCCACTGAGCCACCCCATCAGCCAGAGAGATACCAAAGAAATCATGAAGGAAGTCCGCACCCACATTAAGAAATCTGGCTGCAACCCAGACACAGTAGCATATGTGCCAGTTTCTGGTTGGTATGGTGACATCATGCTGGAGCCAAGTACAAACATGCTTTGGTTCAGGGGATGGAAAGTGACCAGTCAAGATGGCAAAGCCAGTGGGACAATATTCTGCTTGAAACTCTGGATTGCATCTGCCACCAGTTCATCAAACTGACAAGTCTTGGGTTTGAGGATATCTACAAAATTGGTGATGTTGGTACTGTCTCTGTGAGACTGTGTTCTCAAATATGGCATTGTGGTCATTTTTGTTACCATCAATGTTACAACTGAAGAAAAGTGTTGAAATTCACGATGAAGTTTGAGTGAAGCTCTTCCTTGGGACAGTGTGGTCTTCAGTGTCAAGAATGCCTTTGTTGAAGATGCTCATCATTGCAATTGGATGGTGATAACAAAATAACCCACCAATGAAAGTAGCTGGCTTCACTGCTCAGGTGATTACCCTGAACCACCCACACCCAATCGGTACTGGCTATGAACCTGTATGAGCTGGATTGTCACAGCTCACATTTCTTGCAAGTTTGCTGAGCTGAAGGAGAAGATGGATCACCGTGCTGGTAAGAAGCTAAAAGACAGCCTCATATTTTTGAATTCTGGTGATGCTGTCGTGGTTGATAGGCTTCTTGAAAAGCTTAGGTGTTGAGAGCTTCTCTGACTATCCTCCTCTGGCTCATTTGGCTGTTTGTTATTTCAAATGGACCATTGCTGTGGGTGTCATCAAATCAGTGGACAGAGAGGTAGCTGGAGCTGGTAAGGTCATCGAGTCTTCCCATAAAACTCAGTAGGCTAAATGAATATTATCTGTAATAACTGCCACCCCAGTCTTAACCAGTGGTGGAAGGTCTAGAACGGCTTGTCTCAACTGGCCAATTAAGTTTAATGGTAAAGTCTGGTTAAGGATAAAAATGCAATGTAAAACCTTCAGAGGGAAAAGAGGATGTTTTATCTATCATTTGTTTGGTTTATTTTCCTGTGACAATTTTAAGTTACTAGTTTTTAAAATAAGTACTTTTTAATGGAAACAATTTGACCAAAAATCTGTCACAGAATTTTGAGACCTATTAAAGTTTAATGAGAAAAAAATTCAGGGTAAAAACAAAATATAAAACTATACATATAAGATCATCCCCCAAAGTCAAAAGAAAATGAAGATAGATACCTGGATAAATATATGCACATATAGAAATATAGAAAAATGGCTGAAGGGAATCAATAAATAGCAGTAATTGTCTCTTGATAATTACAGGTGATTTTTGTTTCTTTTTTTTTTTTCCCTAAAATTCCGTTTTCCAACTTGTGTGTGTGTGTGGTCTTTTTTTTCTTTATTTTTAAAATTTATTTATATATACATATTTATTTTGAGTGTAATTGACAATGTTACATAAGTTTAGGTGTACAATTTAGTAATTTGACAAGTAAATACATTATGCTACGTTCACCACAAGTGTAGCTGTACATCGCTATTACAGTGGTATTAACCATATTTTTTAGCTGTGCCTTTTATTCCCCTGACTTACTGGTTTTATAACTGGAAGCTGTAACTCCCTCTCCTCTTCCCCAATTTTGCTTAACCTTCCACTCACTCCCCTCTGCCAACCATTGGTTTGTTCTCTGTATTTATAGGTCTGATTCTACTTTTTGTGTGTTTATTCATTTGTTGTTGTTGTTGTCTTAGATCCTGCTGCATCTGCATTGCATCTTTAATTTGAAATTAAACTACTTTTATTTTAGAATTTTATAAATCCACAAATCCACAAATTTAATCATGAGTCTTCTTTTTGCATTCTTCAGCTATTTGCTTGTAAACCAAGGTATTTAATTTCATAGCTAACCTGAATCACTAATTTAAAACAATAAAATAAAAGCACCCTCCAGTCCCAAAATTATTATTTCTTCATAGATGACACCAAAATAATATCTGGGAAACAAAAAAAAAAGACATAAATATCTATAGAAAATCTTGGAAATATGAGGAAGGTGAGTTGGTTCAGGGATCAAGAGTATAGACCTCAAACAGAAAGCCCAAGAAAACTTGTGCAGAGTTCTGATTTCAAAGTGTACACAAAAATCACACGGATTACAGTGGAGAAACATGAAAAAACACTATCTGAGTCAATTGATCAATATCGGTTTCAAAATCAATAGGAGTAAGTCATGTTGATAGCACATACTCTTGATACAATGTGATGAAAGTGGTACTTAATTTACCTCTTTGGTCTTTTTCCCCCAAACACATAACCTCAGTCTAATCATAAGGAAAACATCATCCAAATCCCAGTTGAGGGACATTCTTCAAAATACCTGACTAGTAAGCCCCAAAACTGTCAAAGTCATCAAAAATAAGAAAAGTCTGAAAAACTGTCACCACCAAGAGGAGCCTAAGGAAACATGATGGCTAAATAAATGCGGTATTCTGTATGGGATTCTAGAACACTAGAACAGAGAAAGGGGAGTAAGTAAGTAAATAAGTAAAAAATAAATAAGAAATGAATATAGTATGGAATTTGATGATAATGTATCTATGTTGGTTCATTAGCTATATAATAGGTACCATAATGTAAGATGTTAATACTAGAGATAACTGGGTGTGGGATATATCAGAATTCTCTAGATTATTTTCATGACTTTTCTGTAAATCTAAATCTACTCTAAAATGGAAAGTTCCTTTGAGACACCCATCCAAGGGAACCTTGTACACGTAGTGTATCCACCAGTGCTAACACCATTGACACCCCTCCTCAGCGACAAGCTCTTGAAACAAGGATATTGTTTTCTCCACCTTTGTATTTCCTACAACTACTTAAAGCATGTCTTTTATACAATTACAGGATAAATGTCCACCGAATTGAAAGACAAGAAGATCCAATGTTTGGGGTCCCGCTGACTGCACGGTAAGAAAACAAAAGTCTTTGCTAAGATGTACTTTTTCCACTCCTAGCAATTATTGCAGAATTTAATCTTGCTTTGAGAGAAAGACTCATGCTAGTGGGCTGAAACTGAAAGAAATGAACACAGGATAGCAGCCTCGGCACTAACAACATATAGAAACCTCATAGAACCTATAGGTGTCTTCATTTACAAAACTACCTAACAACATCATTGCTTCATGCTTGAAAGTCAAAACGGGGAGAACATAGCAAAGAAGAAAATGCGTAAGACCTGCATTTTGAAGGTCGTTCTGAGAACTAGATGAGAGAAATACATGTGAACACCCTTCCAAAATCACCACACAAATAGCAGTTTTTAAATTTCCTCAGGTGTGGAGCACCTGAAAGTCATAGTGCTCCTCGGAGAACACAATGAATACTAATGTGTCGAATTGCATTAGAGGAACCATTTTAATGGCAGAAAGCATGACACTGTAATGCAGAATGGGATCACAACTGCAAGTACACGCAACACACACCAACATGCACAAACTACTGGACTCAGCTTAACTGTGCTTTAATGATTTCTTCCATTATTATTCATTTGGTATTTAGTTCTTTTTCCTGTATCTGCATGTTCATTGTACGTCTTCCACACTAAACTATAAGCCGGCACTGTTCATTCTTGCATGTCATAGAGTTGGGGCACATAACAGACATTCATTTATTCAGCACATGTTTCTGGAGCACTTACTAAAAGTTGTGAAATACAGTTAAAGACCAGGATTGCTGTTCTCCTGGTACTGACGTGCTGATTCTAATAGGTCAAACGCTACGAGGTCATAGATGTGATGGGGAGAAAGGAGAGGCAGGGTAAGAGGGGATGGGAGCTGGAAGGGGAAACAGATAGCAGTATTAAGCGGGTGGTTGCACTGAAAAGATGAGATTTGAGCAAAAACTTGAAAGAGGGAATGGTTGCAGTTGAGCAGATATCTGGCAACAAAGCATCCCAGGCAGAAAAATAGGGCACTGGTTCTAGGGTTCAAGTTTACCTGGCATGTTCAAAAAACAGCCAGCAGGCCAGAGCGCATGGAACAGTGTGAATGAGAGGAAGAGGGGTGGGCCAAAAAAGTCAGGCCACACAGGTTATAGGACCTTGTAAAGACTTGTACTTTACTCTAGTGAAATGGGACACTATTATTGAGTTTTTAGCAAGAGTCACATCATCTGACCTACATTTTCAAAGGCTCACTCCTGCTGCAGTGTGAATAGACTATGTAGTAGCAACAGCGGAAGCAAACAGACCTCTTGGGAGGTGAGTGCCATAGTCTTTGGTGGCTCAGACCAAAGCAGGAGGTGTGACTGTGATGAAAATTAGTTGAATGCTGGCTATAACAAAGTAGGATCGATAGGATTTTATGAGGGATTCAACAAATAGTTTAAATAGTAAATACTGGCCAATATTCATCTGTAGGCAAATGTTACCAGGTGCCAAAGTCTTAATAAAGGCTTATGAACAAAGAAGTTAAAAAAAAAAAAAAAAACTGAATCTGCTATATTATGTCTATTACATTTCTACTATTTTGACAATGACTAATTATTAGTCTTTAGCCTTAGAATATTGGCACCCAGCCTGCAGACTCTGAGGGCTTCTTAGGGACGGAGCTTGGGAACCACTAAGCTACACAGAAGTGAGGAATGATGATGCTGATAATTGAAATTACCGTTCACGGGTGCGGCGAGAGGCATCTGATCTGGTAAAAAGGATGTCGTCATCTAATTGCAACCCGAAGTTGGGGGTGTGTCTGTAGCCAGGCAGGTGGCAAGGCCCGCAGTGCTGAGTCCTGGATCTCATTCTGCCTACCAATCGATACCACTCTCTCGTGCTCATTATTTTGATAAAGATATTAGCAAAGCAACAGTAAAAATTAAAGTGCTCCATAATCCTCAGCACCCACCATTAACTTCTGAAATATTATTGCACGTTAGCTTTTACTGTTACTTTACAAAAGCACTTACTGAAAGGCAGGGGAAGCCAAAAAAAAAAATCTGCTGGTAGTCAAGGGGAGGATGATTGCCTCTTTGCAGATGGTGACAATCCCTCCCACAAAGCCATAGGGAGCACAGAGATCTTCTGAGTCTCCCTTTTTCTGAACTTGACTGGAAGCAGGTAGATATGTGGGGGACAGAACATGGCCCTCCGATGATCCAAAGTGGGCGAGACATCTCCCTATGTCTTTCTTCTCTCTGCCTTCCGGGGCGTCCCCGGGATCCAGGCCGGCTCACAGAAAAGTCACTGAGGTGAGCTGCACGCATGCCACGTGCTCCCTGTTGAGGGGATGCCTGCTACAGGCGTCTGGTGCAGGATGTCACTCGGTCCACCTCTTAGCTATCAGGTGGGGGCATCAGGAGGGAGGGGGAGGGTTTTGGCGTTTGAGATATGTTCAGTTTCCCCAGATCAGCCACTGGCAGCGGCTGCAGCCTCCTCCTCTCATTCTGTGCCTGATTCCCGGTCATGCTGAGAATCGTAAGGCCCCAGTTTTCCTCTTAATAAAATGGTATCGCTCTATCTAAACTCTTCCTCACAGGGCCTTTCTGCAGACAAATGAAATAATGTCATCTGTTCAATACAAGCCTGTCCCCCCACCACAACTCAATGAAAGATGCTATGTATTATGACCGAGCTTTCTTTTCAGCTGAATTCAGAAACCGTGGCTCACAGTGCTGCCTATGTTTATTCACGGTGCTATCACATGGGAAAGTCGAGGCCTGGGCATTTGCATTTCTCCTGTGGTTCCACTCTCCTGGCCAAGAAACACATGAAGAAGGGTCTTCACTGGCCCAGAGCCCCTGATAGGATGGCATTCATGCCCACCCGTCACGGACGGAGAAAGCCCCGCACAAGAAGGCTCGGCTCTCATAAAGCGTTCTGCCAGATTCCGGAAGACGCGGCTTTTTGTTCGGCACCACAGGACCCTGTGTGACACTCCACGGCCTGGGCTCGGGACTGTCACAGCAGCCTTTCACAATTCAAAGAGGAAAGGAAAATAGCCTGCCTTTGAGCATCAGAGATGTGGGAGAGGCAGGAATCAAATCATGAATAAATAAATAAAAACACCAACAGCTGTGATATTTAAAACAGACAGTCACTATAACAGCAAATGACAACCCTGCAGCCCGCAGAATCTGCTAATAAACTGTCTGCTGTGACTGTTATTAAAGATAAACTTATGAGCCATGATTATTCAACCATTAAACCTAAGTGGAAATCAAAGAACAGTGTCAGATGATATATTTGGTGCTGCGTGGCCTAGGAAAATTACTCATCAGATTTGAATCCTGATGTCTCTGTCCTCTAAGGATTGGTCCCTTGAAATCTGGGCACTATTTATGCAGAAGCTTTCTTCTCTTTTTCCTTTAATTATAATTTTAGTTTGCTAATGTGCGACTTTTTGTCTCCAATAAATTGCTGTGATAAACACATCTCATCTCATTATCCGCAAAATAATGGGAATGCCATTCAGTTCAGCAAGGGCACGGCTACTAGAAGGCAAGACTGTAAGACCTTTCTCGGAGCCACCTACTGACAGGAGCACCTTCGGTGCTGAGACCCTCGTTCAGAAAGCTGCCAAGGAGTCTGGATTGTGGGGGGCTTTGTCGACATATTAGCTAATTTAACCTAACAAGAATCCGGCGGAAGTCAGCCAATTCCCATTTCACAGGGATCTCCATCACTGGCACAGCTATTACAGTCAGTGACACGGTTAATAGGAAGAGTGGCTTATTATGGCAGAAACAACATTATGGAATAAGATTATTATATGAGTGTGCCATTTTGAAGACATAAAAGGATGGCCCAGATTGAAAATAATCTCCAGTTAATGTCCTATATTATTATTATTATACACAGGATGCAGCAGAGCGTAATGGTGGAATCAGAGCTATTCAATCTGGTAGGATTTTCAAGGGTTGCCTTTATTTCAAATCTCTGTTTGATATTAATATTTCCTAAGAGCTTTGAATGAGGAATTTGAAGTAATCCTCAATAATCAGGATAATGTGTTTTTGTTTGTTTGTTTTTTGTTTTTTTTTTTAAATAAGAAACACAACATAGCTACTAAATTGGCACAACCTAGAGCAGTACAAAGTATGTGATAGGTCAAGGGGATAGAGAGACAAAAAACAAAAACCACAATTTCACATTTTTTTTATATCCTGCAGTTTTTGTTTTGTTTTTGACCTTTCCACCTCACCCACCTGAGTGTCTCCATTTGATGCTCCCCTTTCTTCAAAAGACTTGCTGTAGGTGGAGGTCCCACTCCTTTGTGCCCTCATATCTGAAGTAAATGTGCTTTCTGGGAATCAACTGAGAAAATAAATAAACATGGTGTTTATAGCACATATGAAATAGAAGTCAAGGGGCTGACTACCAGCTACATCCAAGGACCACAAGGATGAAATAAGCCCACATGAAGTATGGACCAGGGATGCAAAATGTCGGTGCTGGAACTACAGGGTGACAATCACACGGGGAGCATTTATCCTGAATTCATGGACACTTTCAGGAAACTAGAAGATGGTAATTCTCATACATGGTTGGACTTTGAAATCACCTTTAAAGTTTTTTTTTTTCTCCTTTTCCATTCAAATTCCCAGATCATCTCCCCAACCAGAGAAATAAAAATATCCAAGATATTTTTTTGAATCTCTCTTTATCTTTGATGACAACTACTGAAGAGGTGACTTCCCCTGCACCTGAACTTCACCTACTCTGTGGGCCCCCTTGTGAGAGGAACGAGTTCCTGACATAGCCTGCTACCATTATTGCAGCAAAACCAAGCTTAACCTAAACATCTACCTAATAACATCACAGAAGTAATACTCAGAACGATGGAACTCAGTCATATGCTCGATCCCTGAATATCACAAAATAAAAGTGGAGCTGAAATAAGCCTCTATAGATTCAATAGGGAAATGGTACACTATGATGTCGGAAATAACCAAAAACTTATCTTTTATACATTGGGCATCTTTATAATGAAAATTTTGCTCAGGAGAAGTAGAGCCACATGCTGCCTCTAAAGAGACCCTTCTGCTCCCAGGGACCCTGCAGCAATCCGAAATGCTGTTTTCATTTTGTCATGTGAGAGCAGAATGTGCCCTGTTCTCACGACAAATGGATTTCTTAAAAGTTGTGTGAACTTGGAATATTTTTTTTGAACTTGGAATTTTTTAAGTAGTGGAGCTGATGAGCTCACTATTTAAAGAAAACACGACATGAATTTTGTTTGCATTAAAAATATATGTTTAAGCTTTTATTCAAATTCCATTTAGACAACATACCATGTACACTAGAAAATATTTAGAGTTTCTAAAACTACTCTGAATGTCCGTTTTATCTGGGTTTTTAATACTGTAGACCTCTGTAATAACTAACTTGTTACTCTATGGGCTTGGACATTATGCTGTTCTCTGAGACATAAAACCATATTTTACAAAACTGTTATAGTCTAGAAATTATTAGAAAATGAGTCATACTGAAATTTTGAAAAAAAAGGACACATCAGCTTTATGAGGAAACCATGTTTCTAAAAACATAATGTAGTGGTAGTTATTACATGCTAAGGACAACAGTTTTTAACATGGATACATCACTATTCTAAAAATGAAAAAGAACATGATGTGTTATACTTCATATCAAATTTTCAGAAATGTGTAAGTTCCTTAACAAGAGTCATGCCACTGAAACTTGCATTTAGATTAAACTTTTATTTCCCAACTTTTATTTGCATGAGCCATTTAATTGTATCCTCCTCATTAGAAAGAAAGACTTCTTAAAAATTATGTATGGGAAATTAAGCAATAAAGCTAATATCTACGATTGTTGTTATCCCCATTTTACAGATGGAGAAAATAGGCTCAGGGAAATAAAGAGTTCTGTCCAAGGTCACACAAGGAGTCAATGGCAGAAATGGAAATTCAATTCACATTTTCTGGCTCCCAAGTCATTTTCATCAGACCACGAATACAAAGAAACAGCTTGCAAATGTTAATGAACAATTCCCTTTGGTTCCATTTAAAGTAGAGCCAAAAATGTCATTTTGTAGGGGCCAGAAATGAATTCTTGGCCCAAATAGAATTGCCATAAATTTCTATCCAAAATTTAAAGTATATTTAGACCAAAGCCAGCAATAATGGCATTTCCGCCTATAGTGGTTAAAAAATAAAAGAAAAAAAAAAAGTTTCCCAATAAAGCTATCCTTTGCTTTGAGCAAGATTTATGAGTCAGTTGGTCTTTGGGTGAAAGGAAATGAAAAATTCATCACCTGGGATGACTGACTGTTCCTAGGAAAGGCCTTACAATCAAGAAGCAATTATAGACTGTACATGGTAAACCCTCATGTTAAAGCTCTAAGTAAACAAGATGCGTATCAGATTCTTCTCACAGAATAACTTGGGAGAGTGGAATGGGGAGGGAAGCAAAAAAGAATTAAGACCTGCACCAGAGCATAGCACTTTGCCAGAGGTATTTGGTACATGGTTTTGGGGAAAATGCTTATTCTCTCCCTCTTTATGTTTCTTTTCATACAGATGACTATGTGTTAGCATTACAATCCTGGTCTCCTTATATCCCTTCATTCACTCTGTTCTCAAATTTAGTGAGTTTGGAAAGAGAAACTGGGCAAGCATAGCTAGTCAGTCTTCTTCTTCTCTTTGTCTTTTTTTTTTTTTTAAAGATTTTATTTATTTGACAGAGAGAGATCACAAGTAGTCAGAGAGAGAGAGAGGAGGAAGCAGGCTCCCCGCTGAGCAGAGAGCTCTATACGGGGCTTGATCCTAGGACCCTGAGATCATGACCTGAGCCGAAGGCAGAGGCCTAAACCATTGAGGCACCCAGGTGCCCCCCCTTTTTTTAACATAGAATGTATTATTTGTTTCAGGGGTACAGGTCTGTGAATCATCAGTGTTACACAATTCACAGCACTCACCATAGCACATACCTTCTCCAATGTCCATCATCCAGCCACCCCATCCCCACCCTACCTCCCTACCCTACCCCGCCCCAACAACCCTGTTTGTTTCCTGAGATTAAGAGTCTAATTATAGTTTGTCTCCCTCTCTGGTTTCATCTTGTTTCATTTTTCCCTCCCTTCCCCTATGATCCTCTGTCTTATTTCTCAAATTCCTCATGTCAGTGAGATCATATGATGATTTTCTTTCTCTGATTGACTTATTTCGGTTAGTATAATTCCTCTAGTTCCATCCACATCATTGCAAATGGCAAGATTTCTGGGGTTTTTTTGATGGCTGCATAGTATTCCCTTACACACACACACACACACACACACACATGCATGTGCGCACACACACACCACATCTTCTTTATCCATTCATCTGTTGATGGACATCTAGGCTCTTTCCATAGGTTGGCTATTGTGGACATTGCTGCTACAAACATTTGAGTGCACGTGCCCCTTTAGATCACTACATTTGTAGCTTTAGGGTAAATACCCAGTAGTGCAATTGCTGGGTTGTAGGATAGCTCTATTTTCAACTTTTTGAGGAATCTCCCTACTGTTTTCCAGAGTGGCTTCACCAGCTTGCATTCCCACCAACAATGTATGAGGGTTCCCTTTCTCCGCATCCTCGCCAACACCTGTTGTTTCCTGACTGGTTAATTTTAGCTATTCTGACTGGTGTGAGGTGGTATCTCACTGTGGTTTTGATTTGTATTTCCCTGATGCTGAGTGATGTTGAACACTTTTTCATGTGTCTCTTGGCCGTTTGGATGGCTACTAGGTATGCAGTTTCTTTGCCAAAATGTCTGTTTATGTCTTCTGCCCATTTCTTGATTGGATTATTGGTTCTTTGGGTGTTGAGTTTGATAACTTCTTTATAGATTTTGGATACTAGCCCTTTATCTGACATGTCATTTGCAAATATCTTCTCCCATTCTGTTGATTGTCTTTTTGTTTTGTTGACTGCTTCCTTTGCTGTGCAAAAGCTTTTGATCTTGATGAAGTCCCAGTAGTTCATTTTTGCCCTTGCTTCCCTTGCCGTTGGTGATGTTTCTAGGAAGAAGTTCCTGAGGCTGAGGTTGAAAACATTGCTGCCTGTGTTCTCCTCAAGGATTTTGATGGCTTCCTGTCTCACATTGAGGTCTTTCATCCATTTTGAGTCTATTTTTGTGTGTGGTGTAAGGAAATGGTCCAGTTTCATTCTTCTGCATGTGGCTGTCCAATTTTCTCAATACCATTTGTTGAAAAAGCTGTCTTTTTTTCCATTGGATATTCTTTCCTGCTTTGTTAAAGATTAGTTGACCATAGAGTTGAGGGTCCATTTCTGTGCTCTCTATTCTGTTGCATTGATCTGTATATCTGTTTTTATGCCAGTACCATACTGTCTTGATGATTACAGCTTTTTAATAGAGCTTAAAGTCTGGAATTGTGATGCCGCCAGCTTTGGTTTTCTTTTTCAACATTCTTCTGGCTATGTGGGGTCTTTTCTGGTTCCAAAAGATCTGTGCACAATGATCATGGGCTCCTAACTGTACTCTACTATGAATAGACCTCTCTCTAGAGAGGCACTGTCCCCTGATTAGAGATGTCACAGGTGAATTCTCTGAGAAGCAGACTCAGAAATAGAGATTAGCCTCAGGATTTGAATAGGGACCCCCTTTCACAATTTGGAGACAAGGCCAAATTTTTATGTCAGTTTCTAAGGCCACCAGACTTACAAATAAGAAATTAATCCTTCTATATTTCCTATAATTTTTCACTTGGAAAATAATATGTATTTTTAATTTTTTTAAGATTTTATTTATTAGAGAGAGAGAGAGCAGGAGTAGGAGCAGAGGGAGAGGGAGAGGCCAACTCCTTGCTGAGCAGGGAGCCTGACATGGGGCTCGATCCCAGGAACCTATGATCATGACCTGAGCCAAAGGCAAATGCTTAACTGACTAAGCCACCCAAGGTTCCTGGAAATAATTAATAATTAGTATATTTAATCTAAAACTTGATAAAAGAATTTAGTAAAGGATAAGTATGTGTTCAAACAGGTATGGTAACCATTAAAACACATTTGTGTCTGTGGTGCCAAGACAATTCAATGGATAAAAAGAATAATCTATTCAAAAAATGGTGCTGGGAAAACTAGATATCAACATTCATTCAAAAGAATGAAGTTTGATCCCAACCTTACACGATCATACAAAAGTTATATGAAAAAGATTATAGATCTAAATAAAAGAGCTCAAACTATAAAACTCTCAGAAGAAAATATTAGGATAAATCTTTTTTTTTCTTGGGCTATGTAATGGTTTCTTAGATGTGACACCAAAAGCACAAATTACTAGAAAAAAAACAGATAAATTAGACATCATCAAAATGTAAAACTTCCGTGCTTTAAAGGACATCATAGACAAAGTGAGAATATAACCCGCAGAACTGCGGCAACTATCTGCAAATATCTGATAAGGAACTTATATCTAGAATATATAAAGAAATCATACAACTCAAAAATAAAAAGACAACCCAATTTTTAAAAATGGATAGGTGATTTGGAAAGATTTACTGAAGGAATATATAAAACAGCAAAAATAACCACATGAAAAGATACTATCATTAGTCATTAAAGAAATGCAAATGAAAACTATGGCAAAATAGCACTTTACATGGACCAGGAAGACTAAAAAAAACCCACCAGCAATAGTAAGGTTGGTAATGATATGAAGAAAATTAAACCCTCATATATTGCATGTTCTTGGTGGGATTATGTAATAGTACATGCACTTTGGAAAACTGTGGAAAGTTCCTCAAAATGTTAAACACAGAGTTACCATGACACAGCACTTCCATTCCTAGACATATATCCATGAGAAATGAAACATATCCAAACAAAAATGTGTCTGTGAATATTTTTAACAGCATCATTCATAATAGGGAAGAAGGGAAAAAACACAAATATCCATTAACTGATGAATAGATAAGCAAATTGTGATACATCCAGTCAATGAAATATTATTCAACCATAAAAAGGAATACTGATACTTCTACAACATGGATGAACATTGAAAGTGGAAGAAGGCAGACACAAAAGGCCACTGTGATTGTTAACTGTATGTGTAAACTTGACTTGCCTAAAGGATGCCCAGATAGCTGGTAAAATATTTCTGGGTGTGTCTGAGAGGGCGTTCT
>CM053609.1:45820625-45848350 GCA_028646535.1 Procyon lotor
ATATCTATTTAAAACTGCTCAGCATTTCCCCCAATCCATCTCATTCTTTACCACCTGCTTATGCTCTTACAATCCCTAAAATGCCCTACCACCTTATCTCCTTACAGGTTGATTCTATCTTTCAAAATCCTTCTTAAATGTCATCTTCTCTATGGAGCCGTTGCTAACTTTCTTCAATTTAATGTTCTTTCTTGTTGCTTTGTGTCCCAGTTTACTCTGCTTTGTATTAGTTATCTATAAATCTATATTATTTTCTCTCCTCGTAGGGCCATTGCAGTGGCTGTCCACCGAGTGAATTTGCGAGAGCAGGGGCTACATATCACACCACTCTATGGCATCTGCAGCATTTAGTGTTAGTGGCAAAGATAAATATTTGTTGATTGAAAGGCTGTCTGTCTATTTCACAGTTTTGCAATTTTATTGGTGTGTGTGTAGAGATAAAACATTACATTTGATTACTTGACATTTAAATAATCAGAACTTTAACCTATTAAAACTGTCCCTTTCTACTGAATATTCTAACACAGAAACATCGTGTATATTTATATATTTATATTGTGATTTAATCTTAAAATTTAAAAAGAAGATGAAAGATGAAATTTGTTTCCCAGTATAGTAACATCCAATTTATTCAGCATCATAATGAAAGAGAATTTTCCAGGTGATAAAAGCTTACCTCCTCAAGTTCCAGAATTGTAAATACTTTTTATGTATGTAGTAATGAATATTTTACTAAATTATACTGCATATATTAGAATATGGCAAGAGAACTACTTCACTGGAATATTTTTACCTTAAACTACACTTTTATTGAGGAGTCATCCTCAAAATCATGATGTTATATGAAACATAGAACCTCTATTTTCACTTAACCACCTAAGCTAACAAACAATAAAGTAGCTTTGAATTGAAGACTGAGGCAGGTCCAGTGTGCTAGATGCCCATGACCTATGTGTCCTTAGATCACAATTGCCATATATTTCTTCTCTATAGAGTGTCGTGTCTCTGAGAATAGGGGCTGTGCCTTCCATTTCTCTCTGTCAATTGTATTGTGTTTCCATGTATGCAGAGCACCAGTTATTGCTGACTTTCATTTTGTAAAAAAAGAAATAGATTACCCATTAAAAGGAAAATCCTGCTTTTCAAAAGGTTGAATAAGAGAGTAGTTTTTTAAAACTTTAAATAAAAATCCAGCTGGTTAAACTAAAGTCATTGAAAAGAAGCTTAACTGAGGAATATTTTTTGGCTCTAAGCCCACTATCTTTTCATTTGATTGTAAATTGGATACAGTTTTATTCACTTCAAGCTCCTGTCTTTCAGTATTTTATTCCACTGAGACTAGTAAATAAGTGTTAATGGCCATGTTGAGCTCAGTTAGACTACTTTCTCTACTTAAATTACCCATTTTGATTGTATTATTGCCAGCCAGCCTTTTGCTTGTTGACGTTTTTATTGAATGATTGTGCAAGAAATGTTGATATCTTCATATATTGTTTTGACCCTTCACTAATCCTTTTTTCTGTCATTTCTTTCATCTAAACTATCTTCTTCTTCCCCCACACTTTTATTATCCATCCATCAAAGCATGCCCTTTTTTTCCTCCTGTAAAATGATACAGTCCTGTGTCCTTCAGGAATCTTCCCGGGGGATGTGTCTTCTTAAATTTTAAGAGTCACATAAGCCAAGAGGACACCGAGTTTCCATCATGGCAAAGCTTTATCTTCTTTATTTTCCACAATGTTGTATTGTTTTTTGGAGGAAGAGGACAAAATTGGTGACATATGGAAACATTTGAAAGCAATGAAAGACTGCTTGTTGAGAAAACTGCCTTTCCTAAGACCTTCTGGATAATTTGTGCTTTGTTAATACAAAGCATTTGCTAAGTAAAGCAGCTGTCAAATAATGTCAACAATTGAGGCCTGATTCTCCTGCCCACATTCTTTTCCTTATAATTCCACAGCATTTCTACCTAAATTGATGACCTTGGAGTCATACTCAAAATCCAGCTCCTTAATTGCTCTTACCTAGTCTTTATTCATATGAAATATTCACATACTAATATATTTGAGCATGTGCTACAACATGGAGATACAATGGCGAACATGTTGAAGTATATTCAGTAGGCTGAATAAAAAGAAAACACAGCACAAAATGGGTTAGGGTAAAGAGAAAAATTCTAGACCTGTTGCGTTTGAGGTTTCTTTGGGTATTCAGATGGAGATAGCCAAAAAGCAGATGGATATACAAATTTTGGTTCAGAATAAATAGATGTTGGTAAACATATAATAGCTAACATTTACTGAGTACACATTTTACCACTATATGATATTTTTTATTACTTCTAGATAAGAATTATAAGCATGTAGGGGTACCTGGGTGGCTCAGTCTTTTAAGCATTTGCCTTCAGCCAGCTCAGGTCATGATCTTGGGGTCCTGGGATCAAGCCTAAGTTGGGCTCCTTGCTCAGTGGGGAGTCTGCCTTTCCCTCTGTCCCTCCCCCAACTGGTGCATGTGTTCTCTCTCTCCCTTTCTCTCTCTTTCTAATAAATAAATAAAACCTTTTTTTTAATTCATGTATTTGATACAGAGAGAGAGAGAGAGAACAAGCAAGGGGAGTAGCAAGCAAAAGGAGAGGGGGAAGCAGGCTCCTTCCTAGCAAGGTGCCCGATGTGAGACTCGATCCCAGGATCCCAAGATCATGACCTGGGCCGAAGGCAGCTGCTTAACTGACTGAGCCACACAGGTGCTCCAGTATATAAAATCTTTTGTAAAAAAGAATAATGAACATATAGATGTCAATTGGCATCGTCGCAGTGGATATGATTGCTGAAATAACGAAAGTACCTCAGATAGAATCCTAAGAATCTCCAATCTATGGATTCTTCCCTATAATTGTTAGGATTCAGTTTCTATTCTGGCAGTTCCAAGGCATCCATGTCTGTACCAACCATTTTAAGAGCTCCTCCTTATCCAGCCTACCTTACAAACAAATCCAGGGACTGTATCTCTGAGCCTGCCGTTTGAGAACCTGAATGGATTTGAAGCTGCAATTTGACCATATAAAAATTCCTAGTCATAAGCCTTAACACTCTACTGATTATTAGAACATTCTTTTCCCTGCTACTTTGCATGATATACTCCTCTCTAGCCACAAAACACAATTAAT
The DNA here is from genome assembly GCA_028646535.1 of Procyon lotor. NCBI lineage: Eukaryota > Metazoa > Chordata > Mammalia > Carnivora > Procyonidae > Procyon > Procyon lotor. The sequence continues at coordinate 45,823,792 of CM053609.1, forward strand.
ATGACCAAGCTCATACATCTGTTTCTAAATTACCTCATTTCTTTGAGATGCTTCCCTACCTTATCCCCCTATGCACCAAAATACCTCTCACCTTTACTGCAAAACATACTCATCTTCCTCAGATAGCCTTTTATATAATCTCCTGCTTAACCCAATTCCATCTTACTCCCATTATAAATCAGCATGATTGCTCAATATGCATAAGCAATTCTGTGCAGATGTTGCTAGAAACAAATGTTTATCTGTTTCTCTAATTTTGTTTATATAAGATCAGAGAATGGGGTACTCTAGTTTGTCACAGCTTCAAGTTACTAGAGATATGTAATATATATGGTACATGAATGGCCAATTGTCTAGTAGTAAAATTCAGTAATAGCCTCAAACCTAAACTCTACTGAAAATACTTTAATCTCTCTTTAATGATTCTGAAAGCACTTTAGGGTTTTGCAGAGTCTCAAGGTTATCATTATCATTGTCTTATATATGTAGAGAAGTAATAAAGAGTTCCAGTTCAGAGGTTATCAGATTGATCAGTTTTTACTGCATTTCTTTAGGTTTGCCTCACCTCCCAATTATATTGCATGATCTTTAAGAGCCAGAATCCTATCTTCTATTTATTGTGTATTTCACATAGGACTTTATAAAAATGGATGCAAAATTCAGATTTTTATTGTCTGTATTAGAGATTAGAGTGAACAGGGAGACTCTTATTTTAATGGTTTTCTATCTTTTTCTTTTACTGTATATGTCAGGACTTATTTTTCCATGCCAAAACTAGAAGAAAATACAAGCAGTGGTCACTCTGCCCTCTGCTACTAACTGACGAGTGACCCATGGTCTTTTGACTATACCTCTATCACAAAGCATATGAGTATACGTACATACATACTGTAGGAGTCAACACTTTTCACCAATACAAGTTTTCCTCTATTTACCTGCCACAGAATTAAGCCACCTTACTTAGGGCAGTGAAATATGAGTGGAAGTGACAGGTAACATTTCCTGGTAGAATATTTAATTCTGATGCTCTACTCTCTAGCTCTCTTTTCCTCTGTCATGATGATTCTCAAATCACCTGCAAATGTGAGATTGTCAGAAGACTGAAGTAGCTAGAACAATAAACCAACATATGGAGACACTCAGACCCACAGCAGGCAATGCATGAAAAGAAATAAAAACATGTTGTGCAAAGCCACTTAGAGTTTGGAGTTGTGGTTCTACTACTGTGTAACCTGATACAGTACTTACTTTATAAATGTCTATTATGTATTCATTTCCATAAACAGTACATTGCTTGAGGGTAGGGACCATGTCTGAATCATGTATTTGCCCTCAGTATTCTGCCGAGATAGTTTTTAGTAAGTTGTCATAGTATTCTGTAGAACGAATACCTGAAAAGTAAACAATCTTTATTTTTGTAAGAACTGTAATATTCTCCACCTGACCCCTTTTTTACTCCTATCTTTTAGAATTAGGTTTTAGCCTGAGGAATATGAAGTTCTGTTGTCTATCTTAAGTTTCTCCGAGCTATCAAGTGATCATAAATTGCCTCTAGATAACAACCCTTCTCAAATCTAAAATATCTCCTCAGTCCCATCTTGAATCGCCTTGTATCTCTTGCTTTTTTCCCAAAGCTAATTTTCTCCTTCTTAAAGATGTCGTTTGCATTCTCGTTTAGGTTATTTCCCTCCAAGACTAACTTCATAGTAGAAGACCACTTTCTCATCTCCTTCTTCCATCTTGACCCATTCAACAAGCCTGGTGGAATATTTCACAGGAAAGGCCTCACACCAACTCTACATATGGGAGTGCTGGATGTAATTAATGTGACAAAGTTACATTTGGCCCTGAAGTTTCTAAAGCTCACATGTCTCCTATTTTATATCTTCCTACTAAGTGATTCAAGGAAGATTTCCCAGGATTCTTCTGAAATCTGATGTAAGAAATTTATTTTTTATATAAGCAACTTATAGTGTAATCCAGGGTAGATTTGAGAGGATTCCTACCCATCTCCTACCTAGCTAAGAGCACACGGTATTAGGAAGGAACCAGGCAGCAGTCAACACATTGGGTCAACATCAATTGACCCAGGTTATAAGACCAATGCATCATTCTTTTTCAGCTCAACAAGCCAGAAGTTCTGGAAAATTAGGCAATATTTAAGTATACTAAGTAGACACAGACAGGTGATATCATGAATTGGAAATAATAGGAGTTGGAAGTATGACAAAACTGGATTCAAGTTTCAAATCTAACGTTTTCTGGCTGCAAGTGGAAAAACTGCTTATATGAAACAAGGAGAATTTCCCTTTTTGAATTTGTTTGCTGTACACACACAAGCTCGCAATGTACACATGCAACACATGCACAAAACACATGATTTCAGTTGAACATGTACACGATATATCTTTTTATTTATTTTAGTATTTCCATATTCTCTCTGTATGGTTTTATAGTTCTTACTGTACAAATTTTATGCATATTTTTAAGTGTATTCCCAAATATTTTATATTTTTGATGCTATTACAAATGTTATTTTAAAATTTCAATTGTTGGACTAAATATTTCAACTAAAAGGCAGGTATTGTCAGACTAACTCAAAAAGCAAAACCAATTATATTCTGTCTATAAAAAATGCAAATTAAATACAAAGACACACAAGTCGAAAATAAAGGAAGAAAACAGGTGTGTACAGTCAAGATATGCATGTCAAGGTGGTTACATTAATATTAGACAAAATAAGGAAAGGAGAACCTTTTCAATAAATGATGTTGGAACAACTAGATGTCCTTATAGGAAAAAAAAACATCAATCCTTACCTCACAGCATAAATAAAAACTATTTAAAAATAGAACTAAATGTAAAACTACAACTCTAACACTTATACGGGAAATTATAGGAGAAAATCTATAATATCAAAATAGAGTATTTAGATAACACTCAAAAATCATGAACCATAAGTTTGATAAATTTAACTTCACAGAAATTAAAGACATCTGTTCTTTGAATATGATGATTAAGAAATTGAAAGACAAGCCAAAGAATGGAGATTGTATATATAATGTGGAATTACATATATATAATATTTATTTATAAAATATATTTACTTATAAATATATATATTTATATACATTTATATATATAAAATAATGAATACACTGGTATCCAGAACATATAAAGACTTTTTTCAGCTCAATAATAAGAAAACAAAAAATTTAAAATGGGTAAAAATATTTAAACAGACACTTCATGAAAGAATATGTTCAGATAGCCAGTAAGCACAGGAAAATGCTCAACATCATTAATTATAATGGAAATGCAAATTAAAGCCACAAACACCTTTTTAAATGAATAATATTAAAAGACTGATAATACTAAGTGTTGATACAGATATGGAACAACTAGAATGCTCGTACAATTTTGGAAGGAATATAAAATAATAAACGACTTCTTAAAAAGCTTGGCAATTTTGTCTAAGGTATACTTACTATATAATCCAGAAAGTCTCTTCCTATGTATTTCCTGAAAAAAAATAAAAACGTGTCTACACAAAGACACATACCAAATGTTCATAGCAACTTTTTTTTATAATAGCCAAAACTTGGAAACTACATAAACGTCAATAAACTGGGAAACTACATAAGTGTCAATAAATGTGATGGGTAAACAAGTTGTGATATATTTATACAATAGAATAATACTCAAAAGAAGAATAAATTTCTGATATATAAAACAAAATAGATGACTCTTTAAAAAGAAAAAGAAAATCCTGAGGAAAACAGTCCAGATGCCAAAGAGTAAACACTCTATGACCCATTTTTATAAAAATATAGAGAACATAAAAATAATCTATATTGACATTAAGTAGATCAGTGGTTGACTGGGGCCAGAGAGTGGAGGAATTGCCAGGGAAAAGACATGAGGACTCTTCAGGAAATGAAAAGTGATGGAAAACATTCAATATCTTGATTGTAGGCGTTCATACCTAGCATATAAATTTGTGAAAACTGTCAAAATGAAGTTAAAATATATGCATCTTATTATATACAAATTGTACCTCTACAAAGTTAAATAAAAATATTGATACCTTAGATATCAAAATGTAAAAATATATCTTCTTATATCTTTGTTAATTGAAAATGAAAAATAAGTGGCTCCTCATGACCCCTATTGATGAGGTAGCAAAATACTTTCATCCCAAACACACAACTTTGAGTCTGCTAGTCCAGAGGGCTTAGTTCCCAAAGGAACCAGAGAACACAGACATGGCCCCATTAATACTGGAAGGTGATACTGTCACCAGCCACTTTGAGCTCCTCAATGCCAGTGGGTCAACAGACAAAGAAGGGAATTACCTTGTCAGCTGGAATGCTTGATCTTGAATTTCAAGGGGCGAATTGGAGTGCTATGCTACAATGAGAATATGAATGAGTATGGTTGGCATACAGGCAATACCCTAAGGAACATATGAGTAATTCCATGTCCTGTCATAAAAGTTAATGTAAAACTACGAGCCAATAAAAGTTGGACTGCTACTGGCTCATGCCATTCTGGAATTAAATCTTGGGTGACCCCACCAGGAAAGAAACACTATCAGCTAAAGTGCTTGTGGAGAACAAAAGGAATATAGAATGGATAGTGGAAGGAGATAGTTTTAAATACCAGCAACAGCCATGTGACCAGTAATAGAAACAGAAACTGTGACCGTTACTAATGTCCTCTTTATTTTAATAGGAGAAGGGTGTGGGATAATCCCCATTTTTCTTACCTTTTTCCATTTCCTTAAGATATGTGAAAAACAGTTAAGCTTGTGTCTCAGTAATTAAAGGCAAGTATGCTCAGCTACATCCGTGGGAACGGACACCCTCCTAACACAGACAGAGGGACTTGTACCTTATTTTAGAAGATGCCTCGTAAGGAAGTTGAATACGAATGAAAGGTGTGACGCTGCCAAACCGACAGAGTGGACAGTGAGGGGTTTGTGCCGCATCAGTGTGCCTCCATGGCAAGGGAGTGCCCCAGACTTTTCTTCCCTGTATAATTCTGGATTAGCTACTTAGCTTGTGTAAAAATCTGTATGGGATTTTGCAAGCCGAAGTGAAGAAGCAATAATTCCTATGTTCTGAAGGCTCGTGCAGAACTCTAAGCACCACGGCTGCTCTTGTACCTGCTCCCTTTGTAAGACTCGCTTTTTGACCCAAACCCACAACTCCTCCATCTCCCCCTGGATCATTTTCCTTAGCGTCCCCGAGTCCTGGTGCAGGCACCTGTGTCAGGATATACCAGCATCCCTGAAGCTGGAAGTGAAGAAAAACATGGGTTCTAGTTTGTCCTCACGGGTCTCTGCTTCTCTTTCTCCCTCCACTTCACACCCAGCTTTCCTTCCCAACTGCCTCCCAGCTGACCCAAAGCTACTCTCTACCATCAGCATGCTTCTCGTTCCCTAGAAACGTGCTATTAATAATGTAAAAGTTCGATTAATTTAATTACATAGCAAAAGCACCTTTTTATATCTGGGAAAAGATTTCACAGTTTTCTGGTGTCCTTTATCATTTGAAAAGTTGGCATGCATTTCATGTGTTGTGATACAACCTGTGTATAGAACAGGGTTTTTTTTAGGAAGGGTTAGTGAAAGAGACAAGGAGTGTGTGGAGGAGTGATTGATATCTTGCTCTCAAGATGGGAGACAAGACAAGCGTCACTACAGAAGAGTGGCTACTAGACCAAGACTATGGCGAAACACATAGGAATCAAATCAAATAGAAATATATATATAATTGCTATATAAATTGGTATTGTATTCACCATACAGATATAGCTAATGGCATTTACCAATACAGGACCCACTGATTATTTGAGAAGAGGCACTCAAAAAATATAATTCAGACCAAAGTTCAAGGGAAAAAATGTCTCTCCTCAAAAACTGCTATAACTTTTTTCTCCTTATTAAGAATAAAATTATATAATCAATCATATCTCCATTTCTTTTGTTCCAGCCACTTGGAAGCTCTAAGTCGGTTGTTAAAAATTAATTTTAGAAAATATTTTTCTCCCTGTTCCATATTTTCCTGGTCTTTCTTGGGGCAATGAATTATATTTTTCCAAATTATGATTTACAGCAGTCTTTTAAGCTCCTAGAAATATTTACTTTAAAACGTTGAAGAAGAAATCAGTGCATGAATAAGTGAATGAATGAAAAGCAAACAAATTTAGTAGACATTTCCCAGATGAATATTTCAATGTAAATGATAGGATTTATACTGTTATTAATATTAAGTACATATCTGCTTCATTTATTATTAGCTGAGTGTCACTTAAGACTATTTTATCTCATCTAAAATTATATTGGATGGTATATATATTTAACACTTGATCTTTTTCTGTGTCAATAGTCTGTATTTATTTCCTATAGGAACATAATAGAATTATTTCAACTAATATATTATCTTCGTGAAGGCCAATTCTAGGCACATATGGAACAACTTACGGTACAGTCAACTTTTCCTAATTTACAGCAAATTTAACATATTAATTTTTAGATATTACTCAGCTTTAGCTTATTACATGATATGGTTTAAGGTAGTATCTGAAATTGAAGAAAACATTAATATGTAGTTAGGTCCTACGGTCAGTTCATGTCAAGCCACCCATCATAGGGGTTATCTAGAAATTCCACTGGGAGAATATTCTCATGTTTTCCACATCAGTGTTACTTTAGCACATTACATCTAACAAGAGGTATCACAGTCTTTCCCAATTCCACGTGTCCTAGTGCCATTAGCATTCATGCTAAATGAATGCCATTTCATTTAATAAGAAGTCCATTTCCTCTGTCCATTTACTGCCCCTTTAAGTGCCTATTTTCCTATCTAAACCTGACACAAGGCATGTGTGCAACCAGTAAATTGAGGATTTAAGATCTTTACTTTATATGCCTTGAACTGAATTGCTCTTTATTGGCAATCTAAAAGTATATGGAATCTATGGCCGTGTCACACTCTGTCTTCTTTCCTCACCCCTTCGTAACTTCCATAATGTTCCCACAAAGTGGCTTATTCAGTAATCTAATAATTTGAGTATCAACCTTTCAGTCCCATTTATTTTTTGATGAATTATTTGGGTTCTCTTTTTGAGAATGAATGTTTGGATACCATTCTTAGGGCTGAAAGATTAATAGAGCCTTATCAATTTCAGGTAGATGTTATATTTAAGTGTTTGAATTTGAACACCTTTTTGTATTTAGATGATTGAAGTTCACAATAAGAAAGCACAAATTCTAAGAAATTATGTGGCTGTTGAAATCGAGCTGCCATTTTCTAAAGTATAGCCCTCATTTGTTATATGAATTTTTATTCAAGATGCTGAACTGCAAAACGCAGAGAATGAGATATTGGCAAAGGAGATGCTATAGAAAGAACAACAACAACAAAATCCTGATAGGTTCCTTAATCATATAAGTCACTGGTGAACAATAAAGCACTGTTAAGATTGCTTTAGAAATTAGGTCTTGACCTGACTTTTTGAAAAATAGTACAAAGTAAATTGAAAACATAAATGGATATGTGTTTCTGAGAGAGATTGGGAGAACTTCAATATAATGAAGATGAAGGATGTTTGTTCTATCAAAGACAAACATTAAAATTAATGACACTTTCCTAAAAAGGATGAATTATTCAATTTTAGAGTATGTAGCGTATAGTCATGTCACAGGTATGTACACCAGGGGTGTATCTCTACTCACAAAATAATTTGACTAAGATGAGGAAAATCAGGCTAGGAAAACACACAGTTCATTCCGCCCTGCTGGTTTCAGTACGCACGGGAGCTATGGTACGTCCAGGACTGCTGGCAGACCAAGCAATGTTGTCCTCTCGGCTCCTAACACAGTGTGTTATTCTCCCCAGAGTCTTTGTTCTCCATTACTTCTTCGCTTCACTGAGCTTTCTTTCCCTGATGCTGGCCCTCTCCTTTACGGCCCTTTTCACCACCTGTCTGGCTTCAGATTTATGGACGTTCACTTCCAGAGCCAGCTAGAGCCTGCTGAGCTAGCATCAAGCTTGTCCCTAGGCAAGACACTCTGGCCTTCAGGTCAGTCGTTAAGATTCTGCACTGCTTATCGCAAAGGCCAACTGCTGCATTATTTATCATTGTTTTGACCATTGCTGGCTTATTGTGAGTAAAGTTTTGGAAGCCAAAATGAAAACAATACCTGACCCCTTCCGTGCCGGTGCATCCACTACAGGTGCTAGTAGGAGCCAGGAGCGTCAGTAGCAGAAACGCCAGAGCTGCCTGGTGACTCCGGTGTTTGCATGAACTGGATTCGCAAAGAAAATATTCATGAAAGCAAGCGTAGTTTCAGTAAACAAACAAATATTCCGATCCACGTAACGATAATGAAACCTAAAATATCAAGCGGTAAGAATCACAGCATTGCCTGGTATGCATAATTTTTATAACTGTTACACTATTTAAACTTTTCTGGATGACTTAGGGTTGTACAGACTGCATGGTTTTGGTTGGTTGGTTGGTTGGTTTGAGTCCGATTGCAAAGTAGTGACACTGTCCTGGGATTCTGCCACTTAGAGCTGACTTAAGACACTAAGCATGCGCAGTACAGTGGCTACATCACTGAAACTAAAACATCTATCTTGCAGTTCCTTTAATATTTTAGATAACAATAAACTAGCATACACTAGGCACTCAATAATTTACTCATATTTATAGAATATATGTATAATATTTATCATTATAAAACTAAAATTACTGTAGCATCCATGAGTGTGCATGTATGTAACATTCTTATGATTACTTTGAATATATTTACCTATATATGTCCATATATAGTACATAAACACTATAATTGGTGATATTTTAAAAATGCTTCAAATATAACAATGGGCCTTCCCCCACAAAGCCATAGTCTCTGATACCCTGGCACTTTGCCTTGTCTCCTCCTCCTCCTCCCCCTCCTTCTTTTCCTCCTCCTCCTCCTCTCAGCTCATAGGAACTTCCTCTCTGTTCCCTTTACTAAGGAAGCCGCGTCTATCAGGTCCCTCAATTCTTATGAAGGGGAGGAAAGAGATGGGGAAATCTCCACATTTTTAAATACATCCTGTGAAGCATAAATATTTTTCAGAATATGTACTATCCCCTCCAGTCTGTTTTTATTCAACCTAAAGAGATATTAACCTAGAAAGATCGGAAAGAGGTATCTTTTCACTTAAAAAGCAGGTTTCCCCCCTGACTAGTCTTCACTTAAAATGCTATTGTCTCTTTCTTTCTAGTTCTGTTTCAAATTCCACTCTGCCTTTCTCCCTTTAGGCAGATTGTGCTGCCTGAGGAACAACTGTGCTCATGTCAGTTTGTGTCTCATTGGCTAAATTCCTTTGATGAAATAGCTGCATCATTTGATGATGCATATTTGCATGAAATAGCCATGAAATTGGAATAATCAGGCAAAAGTTACCCCTGCACTGAGGGTTGTGTCTATTTCCAAGCTGATTGTTAATTGTACCCTCTCTTCATCTTCCATAAGAAGCCCCTTGCCCCTCAAATTCCCTGCACATATTTGAATTTCCTGCTCAACTAACACCACTTCCTAGGCTTTTTTAGTTGAAGACTTTAAGGCTCTTAAGTAATTTTAGGTATGTAATATACTTGGTATCAGTATATTTGCACAGTTTGAAATTACTCCAGATACAAATAGGCCTCAATAGTATGAAGATGGTTATGCAAATTGACTTGTTTTCAAGATGGTCTGTCCAGGATGACTTTGGCATTTCTCAGACAAAGAGGTGTATTTCCATTGATAAAAAGATGCAGATAGAATCAGAAAATGTAGGAAACCTGACTATATCAAATGAGAATTTTAGCTTCGGGAATTGAAGTTGTGTGTGTGTGTGTGTGTGTGTGTGTGTGTGATGTGAAAACCATGCTCAAAAAGTTAAATAAGTTGCCTTAGGTCAAATGATTAACACATAGCACAGCCAGAATTTGCACTGAGGGCCACGTAAGGCCAAACCTTTATTAATCCTATAAAACAGTATTTCTCCAGGGAACATCATAGAAAATGTGTTATTTTCATCTACAGGAACCAAAAGGTGGGAAAGGGACTTTAAAGGCGAGTATAATATTGCCATTCACAAATGGAGAAAAAATACATTAAAAAACAGAGTGTGAGCACAAAAACAACCATGGAAAGATTTGAGCCTTAAATGAAGACTAGCAAACCATTGTTCAGTTATTTTGTCTAATGTGAGGGAGAGAATTAGAGATCTGTTTGGAAAAGGAGGCTGGAGACAACCTGAAGGCCTTAAACCCCAGGCTGAGGAGTTTGGATTCCTTGCATGGGCCATGGGCACTCAAGGAGGCATCTGAGAAGAGGGACATTTTTCAACAAAAGTTACATGGAAGCATTTCGCAAGGAAGAAACATGGGAAAGGAGACTAAAGCTGGGGAGACCAGTTATCCAGTGATCAGAGTACTTCCTGAGTCATAGTGAGGGCTTATAATGGACTTAAGCTTTGGGAAAGAGGGGAGAGAACCCCTGGAATGTTAGGGGAGGATTGAACATGCTGAAGGACCCACCCTATGTGCTTTTCTCAATAGCTTGTGATTTGCGTGCAAGGCCTCGTCCGTATCCAAAAAATAGAAATAGTTGTGAAAAAATAGAAACTTCAATTTTGGATCAGGAAGTAATTGGGAAGTTTGGTTCAACACTGAAGAGATGGCACAATTCTAACTCAAAACCACTGGCACTAAAAGTAAATATTTTTATCCTGGAAAGATAGGGTAAACTAGGAGAAAATGAAGTGGACTGGGGAATCTACATCATTAGCTTAACAAAGTTGATGTTGAAATTTCACTGTTAGAAAGAAAGAAGGCAGCACAGAGGAAAACTTAAAGGACTAGTTAATGAGATATTTAGAAGGACAAAAGAATCCAATTGTTAGAGACTGTCCTCCAGCTAGTCACCTTATGCCTTTCTCTTGCCATTAAAGATAAAATAAAGTGTAAATAAAATTGAAAACACACATATATAAAGCAAACACATACGATTTAGATAAAAGACCCTACCAGTATAAAATAAACAAGATAAAATAGCAAACTAAAAATTCAGACTAGAGGGGCGCCTGGGTGGCTCAGTCGTTGGGCGTCTGCCTTCGGCCCAGGTCAGGTCCCGGGGCCCTGGGATCGAGCCCCGCATCGGGCTCTCCGCTCTGCAGGGGGCCTGCTTCTCCTGCTACCATTCCCTCTGCTTGTGTTCCCTCTCTCGCTGTGTTTCTCTCTGTCAAATAAATAAAATCTTTAAAAAAAAAAAAAAAAAAAAAATTCAGACTAGATAAGATATAATGAACAGATAAGAAAATAAAACAAAAAGGTTTAAAGAGGTTTAAGAAGTAAATATTGAATATAAGAGTACACTAAGAAAATAGACGAAAGTCAAAGAATTCAGCTAAAAAACAGTCTTTTAAAAAGAATAGAGAAGTGACGTCCTACAGAGCTCATAATTAACTCTTGGGACAAATTGAGCTATCAATTTCCAGTAGTCAGCCGACCACACACATCTTGCTCCTGAGGCTGGGCTTCACTCCAGAAAGTCCACCCCCAAGAGTGGGAGGCCCCGGGGACAAATGTACTCCTGTAAGGAAATCCTGAGAGATTTGTCCTTTGGAAAGAAGGCTTTCATTTCTAACACCTGGCCTTCTTTACACATTTGACAAACCTATTCGAATGGCATAACTCCTGCCAATTTTCCTACCTAGGTCCTGCAAGTTAGCAAAACCTCTCCTATACAAGATAAGAAAATGAACTGAGAATATTCAGCAGCTAATTGACTGCGGGTAAACAAAGGAATGGAAGAAACAAAGAATGTTCCGATGTTACAGATTTCCATCCAAGGCTATAGGAGGCATCATGGGGTCTTAAAAATGTGAGATTCGTTCTTCCTTAGGCGTGAAGCCATCAATCCTGAAAGGGACCAGCTCACAGACAAATCACGTGGAGACAAATCAGCAAGAATCACTATCAGTGAAATGTTTGGGCCTCTACTTAATTTGATTATTGAAAAGAATCACACTTTTGATCATTTTACTAATCTCTTAGAGTCACTGATGAGCCAGTAGCTCAAAAATTCTTGTTAGTTATCAACCTCCTAATAAGGCTGGACCTCTTATATTGGCCAAAGGAAAACCAAAGGCAGTCAACGTGATGTTGGCTAGTTGTGGTTCCGGCAGAGAATGTGAAGATGTGCTTCCGGAGCCAACCTGCCAGGCTCGGCTGCTGGCTCTGCCATTTCAGCTGGGCAATCTCTGACAAGATGCTTCAACCTTTATGAACCTCAAGTTCTTCATCTGTCAAATGGGAGTAATGCTAGAGGATTATTATGAGGAACAAAAGCACTAATCCATATAAAGCACTTAGAACTCTGGGATTTAAATGGTCTCAGTAAATATTTGCTCTTACTATCATTATTCTAATAGCATGGGCTGGATGTTTGGAAAAGATGGTGGCCAGAATATCTTGAATTCTTAAAAGCAACTTCAAAATATAGAGCAGCATCTAAGTAGCAGCTATAAAGCTAGGTCACATTTTAAAAATCTCAATCTTCAGACAAATTTCTAATACCAACACCTAACCTTTCTTAAGAAAGTTTTGACAAAATGTCAGTTAAAGATAAAGGGCACAAAAATAATAAGATCTGGCATTTTTTACAGACAGTGTGAGTCAGGTACTATTCTAAGCCTTTTACATTTATTAGTGACTCCCAATGATAATGAGTCAAGTACCACAATCACCAGCCCAGTTTCCTGAGGAAAAAATATCACAGTTAAGTCACTTGCCTAGGATCATGCAACCCAGGATCCAAACTTAGGCATGGAGCTACAGAGTCTGCTTATCTAACAACTAAACCGAAAAGAATTCTATTCTTCCAATGAAGTAAAATTAAATTTTCTCCTCTTCCCAGAAAGTCATGTTTATTAAGTAGTCTTTCCTATAACTTACTTTCCTTTGGGATTCTTTAGTTAAAACTTCTGTTTCTGTTACCTTTCTTGGTGTGAACCCTGGTTTCTTTCCCCCTCTCCCATTCTTCCTGGGCTGTGTGTGAGTCACAGATAGAGTGAGAGACCTAAGAGAGAGAGAGAGAGAGAGAGGGAAGGCCAACTTTGGATTCAGATCTACATACCAAACAAGTGACTATCTTTATAGCAAAGCTGTTAGATTGAAGCTTTTGTTTACTTTGAAATGCATTTGGATTATACATATATGCAGACATTTGAGTTATATATGTACAGTCATACATAACATATATAATTGTATATATATAATTACATATAAATATTACATATTTACATATACATGTAAATATACAAATATTTTCGTATTTGGCTGTGGTTTTTGTTAGGCTACTTGGATGTCTTTGTTGTTACTGTTAAAGGCTTTAATCTCCTTTGAATTATGCCAAAAATCCTAAGGAGTCCCTGTCTATCTGGAATATTTTGAAATACAAGTATATTCCTCACTTAACCTTCATTAAACCTGTATATATCTATAATGCGTATTAAAGCTATATGTAACTCTTCATTATTGATTGTTGAAAAAGATTATTCCAAAATCAAAACCATTTACAATATGTTTTTATTATTATTCAGGAACAAATTCTGAGTAGTCAGCCATAGACTTCACTTGACATTTATTTTTTTCTCTTTAATTGAAATATCACTGACATATAACATTAGATTAGTTTCAAGTATACGACATAATGGTTTGATATTTGTATAGACTGCAAAACGATCACAAGTCTAGTTAACATCCATTACCACACAGAGTTATATTTTTTCATGTAACGAGAAATTGAAGATCTATTCTTCTCTTTTTAATTGACATTTCTAATAGTTAAACCCATTTGCCTTCCCTACTTCTCCCACCATCCCATTCTGTGAGCATAAAATTGTAAAATGAAACCATCTGGAATAAAACCCTGGGCCTCAAACTGAGCAAACAGCTATGAGCAAGATACCTTTGAGAAGTGTAAAGAAAAACCAGATGAGTGGAGAACGCCCCAGTTTAGAATGAGACAAAAAGGTGACTATATCACACAGAGGAGCTCCAGCACAGAAACAGCAAAAGAATATTGTAATTACCATCCTGGCCCGCTGATTTATGGAACCGGGGTTCCAGGGGCCCCGCAGAACTAGTATCCCGAAGGCACAATACAGCACTACCTAATCAATTCATGGGTGACCCCACAGCATCTGTCAGTGGAGGTTAGTGGTCATTTAAAATTCACTGTGAAAGAAGAGCTTTTAAGGAAGCCCTTAATCAAATGTAATTAGTCTAGAGGGTGATAGAGGACCCATTTAGACATGCCTGTGTGAGGTAATAGAAAGTAACCCTAAGTAGGGTTGGCCTTAGGGCATCTTATTTACCAAATCAAATTTAGTTTGATTTTATGCTTTGTTCAAAATGGCCTCTGAGCAATCTCTTTCCACTCCTTACCGAACATGATCCTGGCCTATTTTGATGACCAAAGAGGTCCTTGTGGTTTATCCCTCCATGCTCCTCCTTATAGTTGCAAAGAGAACCACAGTTATTCTCACAGACAACATGCGTCATTGTCTTTCTGATTCATTGTCATAAAAATAAATTTGAACAATGCGAAGACTCACATGGAAAAAAAGATCAATACTCATCAATAACTCTTGTTAACATTGTGCTATGTGGCCTTCCAGTTATTTTTTTCTTTGTCTTTATGTAGATTGATATTATCTTGAGCTTTCCTTTCCTGTGCTTTCTAAGTTTCAGCCTTCCCTTAGAGAAATCCACATGGCTTCCAGAAGAAGTGGGGTTCCTACAGCAAAAGCCAAAAAGACAGTAAACTAGCAAATTTTAGTCTGCTTGACCTATAAAAGTGGCAGTTACAATGAAAACCGAAGCCCCAGAGGGGAGCCAGGCCTAGAATTTGTGACAAGATAATAGATTGGAGAAGGGGAGAACAGGACATCTTGAGTTTTCCATCCCTTGGGATACTGGTTGGGGGTCTTGGAGATGGGGCCATCTTGAGTTGGGACAAGTCAGGGGTAGGGTAGGATGGTGAGCAGGTGACCAGATAGGAGGGACCAGGTACAGGGCAGTCATTTGAAGATCCAGGAACTGCTGAGAGCCCTCCTGTCCCTGCATCTCTGAGAAGCTGAGGCAAGGTCTGTAGTCTTCTTTGTAGTTACCACTCATCCTCTTTGCTGAGGAGAACTGTCAGCCAGTCTTTAATTTGAGAGAGGGCCTCCCAATCATAGTAGAGAACAGGCTAGCTAACCGACAGGAACCCCAAAAGGAAACAGGGGAAGTGTGTATTTTCAACTCTCAGACAAGGAAGAATAACTTACATTTTCATATTGGATTGTGGCTTTTGTTAGGCTACCTGGATGTCCTTGCTGTCCCCAGGAAAAGGCTTTAGTCTCCTTTGAGTTACTTGGAAAAACAAATCCTGAGGAGTCCCTTTCTATCTGAGGTATTTTGAAATAGTTGCCTAGACCTAAGATCACTGAATTATGACTTTAATTAGCATGAGAAAGATGACTCAGAACTTCACAGCTTTTTGCCACCATGATCATATTGTACCCGAGCATATTATTCCGAGAGCTGCAAAAAGGATTTTGAATGTGTTTGACATAGAATAGCAAACACTGGACTGCCAAGGCATATGGTAAAGATAGATGCATAGTGCATATGGAAAGCGTCAAAGTCATCGTTTTTTCAGCCCCAAGCCCCTTGGGGAACAATCAGTCTAGTTCTCCTTTCAGCTCAGACACCTTGGTGCTTGGTGTGAAGGAAGAAGAGCGACCTCCATTCTGATCCAATGTTGCTATAGCAATCACATCCGCCAGCTCCCATACATGTCCCTGGAAGATGCCCAGGGGAGTGGAGGGGACGCGCCTCTTGCGACTTTGCTGCTTCCCTTATGGCTGGGCTGGCAACAAGTTGCTGCCTAACTGAGAGAGAAAGCTTGCCTCTAGGAAGATAAGCAAGTTTATTCTCTAGCTTGAAAAAGAGAGAGGCAGATTTTACTCTTCTGATTTATACAGGGGAACAAATGCTACTTTTCCTACTTTATCAATGATGGAGTGATAGCACCAGGTTTCCAGACCTGTCCATAGCCTGTGGAGCATTGGAGTGTGAATTCAGAAATTCTCAAATCCTGGTTTCCAGTGGATATGTTGGGGCTTCCTACCAGTTAGATCCATGGTCCCACCCCCATCCTTTATTTCCTTCTTCCACATTGTATTCCTCTGTGTAACTCTTGCACATGGCAGCTGACTAAATAACAAATCAAAGCCTAGCCCTGGACACTCCACTGTCTGTGGGTCTTATTTCCCATCAGTAAATGAGGGGTTAAACTAGGTCAGTTCTAAGTTCCAAAGCTCCAAAATCTCCTAAGCTTTTGCCACTAGCATTTTACCTACTCTCTGTTTTTCTGCCAGAGCTGCTGTCTTCCCTGGACCAGAGTGGAGGATACTCTTAAATGGCTCATGAGCCCTCAAACCTGGGGCTTTGTCTATAATATTATACATCCAAAGAAAGAATTTACCAGCTGCAGGAGGGGACCAATACAGAACATGAATGTCTGAGAGCACGTAACGGCAATGTAAGTGAGGCCAGAGCAGAGGAGAGAGGCTCTGGGTCATGTGAGCGATCTGGAGCAATGAGGGGACATGTGTGTCTGGGGTGCTTCCTCGAGGCTCATGGGGGCCCACACAAAATACCCACTTCCTTGTGCATTCATTCTCTGTTTCCAAGTCATTTTCTGACAGGATTTTGACTTTCCAATAGCAAGAAAGAGGCCAGGCTAAAGAATAGAAGAGCATGTTTTATGTTATCTGTTCAGTAACATCCTGATTCAAACACTGTGATAGACTGGATACTGGACCCCTAAAACATCTGGACCCTGATCTCTGGACCCCACAAATGTTACTTTCTGTGGAAAAAACGGGGGCCTTGGAGATGTGTCTAAGCTAAGGATCCTGAGATGAGGAGATGAGCCTTCATTATCTGGGTGGGATCTAAATGTCATCGCAAGTATTTTTAAAAGAGGGAAACGGAGAAAGATTAGACACAGAAGAGGAAGGCAATGTGATAACCAAAGAAACTAGATGCTATGCTGCAGGCTTCAAAGATGGAGGAAAAGACCGTGAGTCAAGGAGAGCAATGGATGCCGGTGGCAGCCTCCGGAAGCTGGAAGAGACTAACAACAGATTCTCCTCTGGATCCTCTAGAAAAAACCAGCCTTGCTGGAACCTTGACTTTGGCCCAGCAAAAATGGGTTTGGACTTCTGACCTCCAGAATTATAAGAGAATACATTTATGTTGTTTCAAGTGACTAAATTTGTGGCAATTTGTTACAGCAGCCAATAAGAAACTAATACAAACATAAACCCTCTTGTAATGTTAGTATTAATAGTCACTTGTCTAGCTTAATAGCTTAAAAGCAATTAGACTTAAAAAATAATATTAAAAAAAAATCTAGGTTTTGGGCATGTAGCCCCTAGGCCACATTATAGTAAAAATCTGGGTTTTTAAAAATATTTTATTTATTTATTTGAGAGAGAGAGAAAGCACGAGCAGGGGGGAGAGATTAGAAGCAGGCTCCCTGCTGAGGTGAGAGCCTGATGAGGGGCTGGATCCCAGGACCCTGGGACTGTGACCGAAGCTGAAGGCAGATGCTTAACCAACTGAGACATCAGAGCAAAAAATCTTCTAGAAACTTCCTGGTTACCTCAGGCAATGCCTTCAACTTTGATTCATACCCTCTTTCACTGTGCAATAGGGCAATAGGACATAGTTTCCTGAAAAAAAGATATTGGTTGGTTGATTTTTGCATGTAACTATAAGGAATCTAATAGGGTTTAAGAAAAATAAATGCAGGGGTGCCTGGGTGGCTCAGTGGGTTAAAGCCTCTACCTTCGGCTTAGGTCATGATCTCAGGGTCCTGGGATAAAGCCCCGCATCGGGCTCTCTGCTCAATGGGGAGCCTGCTTCCCCTTCTCTCTCTGCCTGTCTCTCTGCCTACTTGTGATCTCTCTCCTCTCTGTCAAATAAATAAAAATAAAATCTTAAAAAAAATAAATATACCCAAAGAAGGTACCAATAGCTCATTACCTGTTGGTAAGAGGGGCACCTACTCCCGTTCAAATACAGACTTTGCCCCTCTCTTCCTTATTACAGGATGCCCTTATTAATCTTCTATAGGCATCAGTGCCACCCAGCCCTGTCTGAACTTGCTGCTAGATTGGTATTTCTCAAACTTTAATATATGCATAATATGCGCAGGAATCACCTTGTTAAATCTTGTTAAAATCTTGTTAAAATGCAAATTCTGATTCAGGTCTGAGGTGGGTTCTGAAATTCTAAATTCTAATAAGCTCCCAAGTGATGCCAGTGCTGCTGGTCTGCAGACCGCACTTTAAGGAGTAAGGTGCTAAACTACATTCTGGAAGTTTTGGCCTAAGGTGGACTCAAATTGGCGTTACCGATAATAACACTATCTCGTGGCATTTTCAAGCCCTCGCAGAACTGACTGGGAAACGCCTCCTCTAAATGTGTGGCTGTAACCCTAGGTCCTCTCCTGCCTTCTAAAGATTCTTTCCTGAGAGTGTAAGCACCGACCTTGCAGGAATCTCATGCCCTTCTTGAATGTCCGGACTTCTCCAGTTCTTGGGAATTTTCACCCCAAATTGTCTTCTCTGTGCAATTCACATGCATCCTTAAGTTGTTAAGCGTATGCTCAGCCTTTAAATAAAGGCCTTTTCTCTTGATCTGGATTTGTATCTAGACCTAGACTCACCAGGGCCTTGAGTCCCATGAGCAGTCCGGGATTCACCATCAACCCCACAAGCTGCCTTGCCTTTGTAGGCTTCCTGCCGTATCTCAGAGCCTCTTTTCATCTCTTCCTGTTTTAAAACTGCCACTCCCTATTGCATCCCCTATCGATTTCAGTTTTTCGTCTGAATAATGACTCTGGTCTTTGGTTAATTTATGGAGCACAGACAACTGACATACCCTGCACCTCATAAAGGATCGCATATTTCCTCCTTCACCTGCTCCTGGTTCTCACGCTCAGCCGGCTTCCTCGGGCCTCTACCAAAGGGCTTCCCAGCTCTCTGCTGCCCTCTCCTGGCGTCCTGATGCACTGTGCACACTTCAGCCCCTGGAGGGCCCTGGGAACTGGACATCTACTACCTTTATCGGTGTTTTGTTTTGTTGGTTTTTCAAAAAAATATTTTATTTATTTATTTGACAGAGAGAGAGAGAGAGATCACAAGTAGGCAGAGAGGCAGGCAGAGAGAGCTCCCTGCTGAGCAGAAAGCCCGATGTGGGGCTGGATCCCAGGACCCTGAGATCATGACCTGGCGGAAGGCAGAGGCTTTAACCCACTGAGCCACCCAGGCGCCCCATGGTTCTGAAGGAGAACATCCCAACCAGAATGAAAACCACAAGAACAAGCATAGAGGGGGGGAAATTTCGGAGCATAATTATAGAAAACCCCAGTTTAATGAAGTCAATCCTAGCTCCCTATCCTGGCTGGAGGAACATCAAGAAATATTGTTCTCTGGGTCCCACTCCAGCCTGACTAAATAAGAATCTCTGAGGGTCGCCCTGATTACTTACACTTTGAGTAACCTCCCTCGGTGATTCCAGTGAATATGAAGAGCTCCTTGCTTAGACCATAAAGTGTAAGGGAGCTGGGAACTGAAACTGGGTCATATTGTGGAATAGGTTAAGTAACGTACTCATAATTCCTAGACAATTTTGTAACCTTTTTTTTTTTTTCTTAAGGAGCTGTCCCCAGCAGACCACCCCCCCACACATATAAAAAAGTGTCTTGGGGCGCCTGGGCGGCTCAGTCATTAAGCATCTGCCTTCGGCTCAGGTCATGATCCCGGTGTCCTGGGATCGAGCCCCACATCGGGCTCCCTGCTCAGCAGGAAGCCTGCTTCTCCCACTACCATTCCCTCTGCTTGTGCTCCCTCTCTCGCTGTGTTTCTCTCTGTCAAATAAATAAAATCTTAAAAAAAAAAAAAAATTTTTTTTTAAAAAAGTGTCTTAAAAAAAAAAAAGTGTCTTAGTACTTACCTCTCATTTACAAACCAATTTCTGAACCTCCTGGCTGGGCCTTTTCCTCAGGCCTGACCCTGTCATGTCTGTGCTTGTGCAGCCTTTCCACTGCATTAGGTATTGTGCCCTGTATCCTCAGGGTCAATCCTCAGGGTCAACCCGCAGGGGACAAAGGACTCCTCCTCACGAGGCACGGCCCCTCCATCCCATCAGGCGCCGGACCAGCTCAGGGAAGCCCCTCCAGAACGCACTCCGATGAGCGTAGCTTTTCCCCACAGCCAGCGCCCCTGCTCCACGGACAGACCTACATGGCGAAGGGTTCGGCAGGGAAGACACGCGGGATTACACTAAGGAGGGATAGCGCAGGGTTCTCTGACCCTGTTGTCACCACTAAAGCTGCTTCCATGGCGTTCCGAGTCTGTAAGAGCAATTGTCTCCCGCCTCCGCCGTGATCTTTCCCGTCTTTCATTTCTATCCCACTCCACAAAATCACCATCCTTTCCCAAAAGACTTTCTGACCACCCCACTTCTCTCTCAGTCACGCCCCCTAGCGCTTCTCTTGTGCACCATTATTTTCCACTGATAGGCTAACATTTTCTTCAAGGTGTATACATACTCTATCTTAACTTTTTGTGTGTTTAGTGGTTATATTACAAGACTATCTCATCTTCTTTATACCTCCTTGTTACGCTGGAAATGCATATCAGGAGGCCTTGCACGTACTGGGTGTCCAGTTAGAATCTGCTGATTGGATTTCCTCCAAGCATCGCTGACTCAATCCATGAAAATAAAACCTAAACTCTGCTAAGCATCCTTCTGGGGAACTCGACCCCCCCCCCCACCAGTCACCAGCGCTTACCCAGTTTCTCTTTATTCTTCAGAGGCCAGATTCCCTGTTCCTTACCTCCTTCAGCACACACAGCCATTTCAATTATCTAACCAACCTCAAACTGTCTTTTCTCCTTCCCTGTGTTTACTCTGCTTCGCTAGAAGATCGCTGGCAAATTCAAATTTGCATTTTTAATCAGGCATTGCATCAGATTTTTATTCTATTATTCTGAGTTCCTCTTACGTTTAAGCTATTGCTGGGTGTAGGGGTGACAGCATAAATGTAAATAAGAAAGTAATTTGCTTTTCTTCATCTTTAAAAAAAAAATTGCCTAAGCCTTAGAGAATCTCATATGAAGTAATATCACTTTTTCGTCCTCGCATGGAAATGCTGCTGGTTATTTTTAAGGTAAAAACAAAGGTTCTTCTAGGGCAAAACCCTCCGGATTCCAAGCCCCTTCTAGGAACAAGCATTATTAAAATTGAGTTAGAGCTTTGGCCCAGGGTGCACTCACAGAAGGGGTAGAAGCAGTGCAGTTCACTTTGCTCCTTTCTGCTCTGTGCCCCACTGTTCCTCCCCTATGCTCTTGTCCATCACAGCTGTCCCTGATCCCAGGATGGGGTGTCTTGTCACGCAGAGCTGCTGTAGCCTTCCAGGTTTCTCTATTAGCTTTATTTCCTATGCAACTGGGTTCCCCCCCACCCCAGGGGTCTGCCCTCCCCTGTCACCCAAGTGAACCACACAACTGACTGAACATCCACCAACATTTCCTGCCTTTAGTTTCCTTGTTGCCCTCTTTGGATGTTTGGCTCTGATACACCATCCCACAAGCACCCAAAGTGAGCCTTTGTTGCTCCTCTCTCTCTCTGCTATCCCACTCCCAAGTCTGATGGCCCTTGAAAGATCGATCTTAAGGTGAACCTGAGGATCTGACCATCTTGGATAGAATGCAGATGATCTCTGCTCTTCACATTGAGTATATGAAGTGGACCCCAAAACCATAAACAGAAAGGCGGAGAGACACCCAACAATGTGAGAAGGTGATGAGGTCTGCAGGGAGCCACTCTGCAGGAGATGAGGGAGGAGATGAATATTAAGACACAGGCTCTACCAGCTCTGCCAGATACAAGTAGTATTTCCTTGAGCCAAGTTACTTAGCCACTGAGGCTCCATTTTTCTTCAATCCAAAAAAATGAAGATACTATTACCTCTGGGCTATCTTAGTAAGCAAATAACAAAAAGCAGTGACACTCGTTATTGTGTCAAGCACTGTGCTGAACGTTACATATATTTTATCTTTCATTCTTCACAGTATCCACAGGACATAGAAAGGTGGATACTATCCTCATCCCACTTTACAGACAGAAAGGCTGGCGTGATTGGCTATGGAGGCACTTTTTCAAAGGTGGCGATATGTCGTATTTGACCAAAATATTGACTTAGAACCCTGAAAAGTGAATCTAAGAAAGAATCACCTTGTGAATAGGTTACGGGAACAATAAAGAGAACAAGGCCAGCAGAGCCAGGACTGGAATCAGCCAACCCTGAAGGGTTGGGCAGAGGGAAGTGCCAGACAGTTGGGCAAACTGAAGCTCAGAGCAGCAACTGTGGGAGTTGTTCATGGAAGGGCGTGAGTGTAGAGCTGAAGAACACAGCTGCAGCCTCAGGCTTCCTCTATCTAAGTCTTATTTTGGTCAATTACCAGCTACTTTCAGGCACTTCGCCTGTATTAGATGGAGAAAATAAAACCTACTTCTTTAGATTATTATGGATAAAATGCTTGGTGGGATGTCTGATATACAGTAAGTGCTCAATAAGTGCTTAATCATGTGGCTCTAGACAATTTGTCTCTCAGCAGGGAAGATCAAGAATCACAGCAGTAGCAAGTCATTGACATGGAAATGAAACAGAGCCGTAGGGTTCTGACATGTCTAACAATCCAAAGGAAATAGCAGAAAGACAGAAGCGCAGGTCAGGGTTCCTGGAATACGGGCTGACATATTAAGGGACATTTGCAGATGGCCCCAAGGTTGACCTCAGCCTAGGAGAAGGTCCAGGGGAAGAAACTGCAATTTCCTTTCTTGTCTGTCCTTTTACTACACGCACGCACACACACACACATACACCGTATGAGTGTGTATTGAAATTTTCTCCTCTGTGGCTGAACAGATTTGCTTCCCACCTCCTCCCTTGGGCTGTCTTCCCATTTGAGACAGAGCTCTAACCCTTTCCTCTACCCCGAAATGTGCCTGGGTTGTTGGCTTGCAACCTTGGCGAAGCAGAAGGTCCCAAACAGCTGATAAACAACAGGCAGGGGCGCTTCGGTGGTGGACATTAGAGCCAATAATCAGTAGGTTGCAATGGTGCAGAACGCTGGATGGGAACCATCTGTCTAGCGGGTAGGGTTTAATGGGGCTGATTCTTAAAGCACTACTTAGCCTGTATTTGATGGCTCAAAGCTGGCTGGCTCCCTCTGCTTTCCATTTCAGAACCGGGACAAAGCAAATAAGGATTTGAAGATTTCTTGAAGACTAACTTTGCCAGTGTGGTTATTTTTGTTACTCCCCAGCTATTTTTCTGTAGTGTTTTGCAATAAAACCTTTAAAAGAAAAAGGACAGGGTGCTTATTTCAAACACATAAGGGAAGAGAGAGGGAGAGTGGGGCATTTTGATCTACTTCACACACTGTCTACTCTTAAAAGAATTCCTTAGATAACACGTAGCTTCACCAACCAAGGAGTGCTTGCTGGAAGATGGAGGTGGGTTTAAGGTGCAAAGGAGGAACACCTCTGATTTTTGACAAAGAAGATGGAGTTAGTGGAACTTCCTCTGACTGCAGCTCAAACTAGCTACCAAATTGGACTGTTTCTATTTTTCCTGCCAACATTTTTGGTTGTTATTTATTTATTTATTTATTTATTTATTTATTTAAATTCCAGATAGACAGGCCCTAAAGTCCTGAAGAAATGGTTTCTCTCCACTCTAGATCTCAGCTGGGTGGAAGCTGTGCAGCAGCTAGAAATTTGCATTTCTATCACTCCTCTCTGATGCCTTCTTCAAAAACTCTTGGTCTCATTGCCTCTGGCTGACTTCTTACATTTCAGCCGGAACTTCATTTTAGGAAAGACCATCATTTCTTGTGAACAGCAGACTTTGTTCTTTCGGTGCGTGTGCCTTTTTACCTTTCCTGGTGAACGATCTGTAGGTGACAGGAAGATTTCGTTTTCCCTCCAGCTAAGTTAAATCATTAGGAGCAACTTCAAATTTAGAAAACCCCAATTCCTTACATTTTTAAAAACGATTTCTTTTTCTGAGTATTCGGAGTAAAATCATTTTTTAAAGTCAAAGTTATATTCATTCAAAACTGTTTCCTCTGGTTTTATAGTTTTTAAACTGTATTGGACTACATATACACCCCCAGGGGTTGGGGGACTCTTAATATTAAGAGCAATTTTCTACCTCTAGTAAGGGGAGAGTCCTAAGCTAGATCGTTGCCTCTCCAACTTTGCACCCACAGGCCCAGAGGCTGACTTTATTCCTGAAATTAACTGTGACTGAGTCTCAATTGTAAGTCAAACTAGACTGGAGTTAGGATTGCCTGTATGAAGGGTACAGGGTTGG
>CM053609.1:45848850-45886601 GCA_028646535.1 Procyon lotor
AACAGGACCAGGGATGAAGGGGAAGGAGAAGACACACTCGGCACCTTGGGGACAGGTCAGCCTTCCTGCACATGCCCTCGCTAAGTCATCTGTCAGGGGAGGATGTTCCCAATTCTCCCTTCACTTTTATACCACCTTCCATTCCTGGTTCTTTTCCAACAGCTCTGACCACCTCTTCTCAGTCTTCTTGAATGGTTCCTTCTCCTTTTTGAAGAACGTAAACGTTGACGTCCCCAGGGTTCTGTTCTCATGATGCTTCTTTTTCACTGTGGAGACTTCTCAAGGCAATCTTAAACACCGCAGGGACTGTTCTGTCGGGCACACACCTGTAATTCCCAGTTCTGTCTCTCGCTCGACTTTCTATCCAGGTTCATATTTGTGATTCCTAGTAGACATCTTCACCTGAATCATTTTAAAAGAGCTCTCTCTCCAAACTAAAATTATCGTCCTCCCTTCACATGTCACTTCTTTTTGTCATCAGTATTTGCTAAAGAATTTGTTCCCTAAAGTCTGTGGATTCTTGACCCTATTGGCAACCCCCCTCCAGCCCCCCCCACCCCCGCTCCATCTCTAGAATTCTCAAATCTAACCCTTCACCCTATTCCTACCTCCGTGGTATAAGGTTTTATCTTTGTTATCTCTCACCTCGGTTAATTCAGTGGCTACCTCAATGGGTTCCATGCTATAGAAAAAGATTTCTTTAGAAAGAATAACTTTTGGTTTTACTCTTGTTACAAGAATAATGAAAGTAAACCGTTGACATTTTAGAAAACAAAGATTAAAAAATGAAAGAGATAAGGATAGGGTGGCTGGGTTATGGATATTGGGGAGGGTATATGCTATGGTGAGTGCTATGAAATGTGTAAGCCTGACGATTCACAGACCTGTAGCCCTGAGGCAAATAATACATTATAAGTTAATAAAAAATTTAAAAAATTTGAAAAAATTAAAGAGAAAAACCACTTAATATTCCACCACACAGAAACAATAACTAGCTATTTTAATATGCACACAGAAAGAGATATATAGGGGCGCCTGGGTGGCTCAGTGGGTTAAAGCCTCTGCCTTCAGCTCGGGTCATGATCTCAGGGTCCTGGGATCGAGCCCCGCATTGGGCTCTCTGCTCAGCGGGGAGCCTGCTTCCCCTTCTCTGCCTGCCTCTCTGCCTACTTGTGATCGCTCTCTCTGTCACATAAATAAATAAAATATTTAAAAAAAAAAGAAAGAGACATATACAACACAAGCTGGTGCCTTAGGTTGAATTACCCCAGAAGTTAACTCTGAGAAAAGATTTGAGTAGGAGTATTTTATTTAGGAGGGGATTCCAGGAAGCACCAGTATGAGCCGGAGAAAAAATATAAGCCAGAGAAAAAAATAGAGCCAAAAGTGGAACAAACCACTGGTATGGACACTGGGGCTCTGTTCCACCAGAGATGTCTGGGGACCATGTAGAACATGTTTGAGTTACTTACCTCAGGGACAAGAAAGCTGGGGTATTTTAGCCGTCAACTCCTTTGTTCATGTTTAGCTGAGATCTGCTTCTGAGGGGTTAACTCTCTGGAACTCTGACCTGTTCTGTACATGGGCCATGCACACTCAGGTAGCCTTAACGCCGTTGTGTGGCAGGTGCCACTAGCATGTAGAGAAAGGACGTGGCAGTGGGAAACGGGCAGGACTTTAACAACATCTGCTGGATGGTTTTCTGCTACATATCTTTTGCAGTTTTCCATAATTTATCCAAAGTCCTTCTCTTAGCTCACAACCTCTGCCCTCTATCTAACGCTTGGAAATTATCATCTACCTCTAAATTCCCAATTCATACTATGTCACACTATGTCATACTCTCTCCCACTCTCTCCCACCCCCACTCACCTGTTTGTGCAGCTGCTCCCACCTGGGTTACTGGCCCTTATTCGGCCTAACATATTTTCTCCTGCAAGACTCAGTTCTTGACATATCTCTTCCCTGATTCTTCCCAGCAGTCACCTCTATATGCTCCCAACGAACATTATATATACTCCATGACAGCCTTCTTCTTTTGTATTTTTTCCAAAGAAAATATATGTGTGTATAGTTATAAAATTGAAACTTCTCAAATTTAAACAGAAAAAGAAATGAAAGACAAAAAATTCGATGAAACTCCACCTGAAGTGAGAAACACCTTGAGTATCTTGACAAACATCTTACCCGACATTTATTTCTGTTTCCCGAAAACACACATTCAATCACAAAATTTTATGTAATTATGACTATTCTCAACTATACTCTTTTTATAATCTACCTTTTTTTTTTTACTCAACAGTATATCATACCCATCTCTCCAAGTCAGTAAATGTAGATCCATACCTTCACGTGCAATGTTTGATTGTAAATATGTACTTTCATTTATTTATCTAAGCCTCTATTTGTGGGTCATTTCAGCTGTTTCCAATAGTTTGCTATTATAAGCAACCCTGTTATGGCTAGACCCCACGGGCTAATTGCTTATTTATTTGTGTGTTTCTGTCTATTGGCCTACTAATTCTCCAGGACGTGCCTTTGACTGCTCACACTTCCACTTTTTTCCTCTAAGAGAAGAGCATTTTCTCCCTTGCTTCGTAGTTTTCATGCCTTTTGAAAATCTTTTTCTACAAGGTGAAAATAGGCATTCACAATCCATTAAAGCATATCGCTCATCTTGTATTAATTAAATCGAGGAAAGCCTCACAACACTTTAGGGCAGTGGGTTTTAAACGTTTTTTGATCTTGACCTACATTAAGAAATATGTTTTTTTTTAATCATGAATCAGGACATACTTCTATCTAAACAAAGGTTCACAAAATAATATTCTTACAGTGTGCAATGTGTCTGATATTTTCTGTTCTATTTAAACATTGTTTTATTTTTTAAAATTTAAACATTATTTTAAACAAATATGCTATCATATTTATTTCTTTAAACCCCTGAGGTAGTCCTCTAAATTGATTTTAGGAGTCACTAATGGGTTGTGACCCTGTGTGTAAAACTCATGTAGGGTACCAGCAGGACCGAGGAGGTGTGCTTGTCCTGATAAGGGAAATCTGTGTTCTGAGGTGGCTAACCAATCCAGCTGGGGAAGCCCAGTCCGGGCCGCAGGGCCATTCCGGGTTTTACCACCCCCCCACCCTGCCCGCCACTGCCCCACCAGCCAGGCCGCAAGAGTGGCAAAGATATGGAAGTTCAAGTGTAGAAACTACCCCCTTTGTTTGTGCTGGGGGCTCAGACCTTGGGAGATTACTCTCCTCTGAGCCTCTTGGCATTAAACAACCTTCCAATCCCAAGGTCTCCGAGTGCCCCTTGGTTCTTTGGTCAGGATCTAGTCCGCTTCCCCTAACAGTCCTGCTGCCTTTTTTTTCCCTTACAGCTTCACTGTAAGTATGCAACTATGAAATAATATTTTCTTCTCTTTACTGCCTGAAGTTTTGTGTGTCTGTGTGTTTTTAAGATTTTATTTACTTATTTGAGAAAGAGCAAGCATGAGCAGGGGTGGGGAGTAGAGGGAGAGGGAAAAGCAGACTTCCTGCTGAGCAGGGAGCCTGAATCGGGGCTGGATCCCAGGACCCCAGCATCATGACCTGAGCCAAAGACAGATGCTAACTGACAAGCCACCCAGGCGCCCCCATTTTAAACATTTTATTTCTTTATTTGACAGAGAGAGACACAGTGACAGAGGGAGCACGAGCAGGGGGAGTGCAAGAGAAAGAAGCAGGCTCCCCTACCAAGCAGGGAGCCCCATGTGGGGCTTGATCCCAGGACTTTGGGACGGAAGACAGCCTCTGAACAACTGAGCCATCCAGGCGCCCCAAGTTTTGTGTTTTAAACACTAATCTCCAGTATCCATGAAGCCACCTGTCAATGCATTGTCATTAACAGAAATGGCTTCTAGCAATGAACTTTTCAGGGATCATACACATATGCCAATCAAAATTATGGCATCATATATGTGTACACACATGCATGCGTATGCACACACACACACACACACACACGGTGGTCCAGGAGAGGCAGAAACTGAGGCATAGGAAATAGAGTCCCTACTCATGAAGTAAGTATATCCTAATGGGAAAGGAAGAATAAACCAATTTCAGAATCCTTGAAATCTCAGATACTCCTGAATCTGGGAGTGAGATTTGTGCTGATGTCAGAGGCTTCAAGTCAGGCTTCCAAGGTCCTAGATCAGCAAAACTTCCTCCCACCTGGCACAGAGGGCAACCACTGTTCAGGCCCAGTTTTCCTTCATTGTTGAGAATCTACCTCAACTTCCTCTCACCCCTAGCATATGAAAGCTCATCCTCTAACAAGTCTTCTTTATGAGGACCAAGGGGTATCTATGGGATGCCTCCTTCCCACCTTCCCCACCAACCAGGAGAACCTCTGATGGGACTCCCTCCTCCTAGTTAGCAACTTTTCCATTCTGCTTTCTCACCTTAACCTACTCATCAGCAATTATTTTCCAGAAGAGGCATCTGATTGCCATAAGGATGGCAATCACAAGTCCTTTTTGGCTCTTTCCTTTAGCTTTCATTTTGAATGAGAGCCCTTGGAGCTAATGAGAGCCCTTGGAGCTTACAGGTGAATGACCTTCAAAAAGACCTTCAAAAAGAGCCACGATTCTGATCTTGGGTGCCAACAGAACGGAAGCCTTGGGAGAAAAAATACTCTCCCATTATAGGAGCTTTTAAAAATATTTTCTGTTGTTTTCATTTTTTTTGCTGATTTATGCATCTTCTTGCTTTTAGCAATTTTAATCAGGTACATAGTTGGTATGTATGTATAAACCGATCTTTTAATGTAATCAATTGATAATTGAGCATCTGCTGTGCTTCTAGTAGTTACGGGGCGTTATTCAAGGTTCTGGGAGAAATACAAAGAAATGAAGAATGTGCTCCTGGCCCTCAAGCAGAAAATGGTTCTTTGGGAAGGGAAGTGTACATAAACATAAAAAGAAAATGTGTAGCAGTTAAAACCAAAGGCAAATTTGGAGATTTAGGAGATCATTTCTTTAGGAATCCAAAAGCAGGTAGTATCAAGACAGGCTCCGTCTGGGGAGATAAAATTGGATCTGAAAGATGGGAAGCATTCACGTAGTTGATGGCCTGGAGAATAGGTCCTGAGCAGCAAATATAAGCAGAATAGCAAAGAGGAACTCTGGTGGGGTTTAGGGGAGCAGTGGTTAAATCCTGCGGGTGGCAGCAGGTTCCATAACTACCCTGAAGGTCAGGTTGGGGGCTGGACCACAGCATCTGTTCAAGGCCTAATTTTGCTGCCCACTTAGGGCATAAAGACCTAGAGGAATCCTTTGGATTTGCAGTTCATTTGCAGTCATCCTGTCCCCCATTTTGGATGAATTTTGGAGTGCTGTCTCTAAGCATGTATTTCCAAAAGCTCTCCAGACAGCAATACATGCCCGGTTAGCTCAGCGCGGAGCATTCCGTGGGATCCACGGGAGAGTGGAGAGCACCCGGGAACAGTGCTTGATGGCAGTCACATCCAGGTTCACTTGATACCGCCCCAGGGACCCATGGTGTTGTTTTTAAATCCCTCAGCTTTCCCTGATAAAGGGGTTACACTATTTATAATATGCAGCCAGTAGTCTAATTATAAGAATGTTTACCTCTTGTGTAGGGAAGGCAGCATAATGTAAAGGAAAGCACATCTGCATCGGGCTTGGAACAGACCAGGGGTTTGCAGTTAACTCTCTGTGCAACCTCGGGCAGGTCACTTTCCCTGAGCCAAATAATCTCATCTGTAAAATGGGGGTGATGCTCTCGATCTCATAGTGATCATAAGGCTCAGTTTGAGGAAAAGAGAGACGGAAGGATTTTGTAAACTCTCAATCACTAAGCGTCGGTATGATTGCTTTTGTTTCCTTGCCATCAGGCTAGTTTGTTCAACTAACTGGGGACGTTACCGAATTCTATCATTAACATTTTGTTTCCTTAAGGCCAAAACAGTGAACCTGAACTTTATTTGGTTATAGATAAGACTGAAAATATTAATAAAAATGAGATAACTATGATTTATTAGTATATGGTAGGCACTGGTTATGAGAGTTTCATATTCTTATGTCATTAATCCTCATAACTCCATCAGGTGGGTACTGTTATTATCCCCACTTTGCAGATGGGAAAAGTGAGGCTCAGAGGAGTTGGGTAATTTGTCCATAAGTCGAAGAGCCAAGACTCCAACCCAGGCCATCTGACTCTGAAGTCCGTGTGATCAAACATGCCTCTTCCCTAAGTAAACAGAGACACTCACATTTCATGGTTTCCCTGAAGGTGAATGGAACACAAATGTAAAAGTCTGGCTGTGAAGGAAAAGAATGGTCCGCATTTAACATCCTTTAAAATGGAAGATTCAGGGGAGCCTGGGTGGCTCAGTCGGTTAAGCATCTGACTCTTGATTTTGGATCAGGTCCTGTTCTCATGTTCTTATGATCTCAGGATCATTAAGGTCTGGCTCAGTACTCAGTGGGGAATCTGCTTGAGATTCTCTCTCCTTCTCCCTCTGCTCTTCTCTCCTCATTCACTCTCTTGCTCTCTCTAAAACAAATAATTACTTAGAGAGCGAGAGCACAGAGGCAGAGGGAGAAGCAGACACCCTGCTGAGCAGAGAGCCAGTGGCGGAGCTCAATCCCAGGACCCGGAGATGAGGACCTGAGCCAAAGGCAGACCTTTAACTGACTGAGCCACCCAGGTGCCTCAATAAATAAATCTTTAAAACAAAAATAAAATAAAATGGTCGATTCATTTATACATTTTGTTCCCCTAACTTTGTAGCTACATTTTAAGAGATAGACACAGAGACCCAAAATGTCCTATTCCTCACTTACACCTATACATCTTTTTTACCCTAATTCTACATGACTCTGTTGGCAAATGTTAAGGCTAGAGATCAGTGTGTTCCACTGTGCCTACCAGTCATGAGCCTTCCCTTCTGTCCCCCTGGCCAGGCAACTCCTTGCTGGGAACAGCATGAATGTTCAAGGTATCCTGCTGCTCAGTCCTGAAAAGTGAACATTGTTTGGATGAATGTTGTCCAACTTCAGAAATCAAAGCCTCCCCTCCAGAGTTGGCAGCGCAGAGCTCTTAGAAAGGATATTTAAACCATTTCCGTAACCCACAGGGAAACTTGCTACGGAAAGAACTATCCCTGGAGTAAATATAAAGCATTGTTCAAAATGGCCATCAGAGAGCAATTTTCAGGGGGCCAACCCTCCTCACCAGAATGTTCCCTCCACGAAGAAGATGCTTTAGAAGGCAGACATGCAAAAACACAACTTCCTGCCTGAGGTCAGTGCCTTCAAGGAGACATAAGGCTGCTGGAAAGGGGGCTGGTAGGGGGCTCAGCCAGAGTAGGGATTCTCAGATCCCAACTTGCATTCCAGAAGTTTCTGGATTCCATGTGGCTCGTTCTCACATAGATTTTATAGGATGCGAAAAGGGAGGATTTCAGCTGCACACAGCTCAACACTCCTATTATGGAAGAATTACCGCACTCCACAGAGTGTCGGCTCTTTGCCTTGACAACATCTCCCCAGGTAACATTAAAAACATGTCATCTATAAAATCGAATGGCATTTGTTTTAAATGTTCCTTCCTCTTCTCACGTTCTTTTTTTCCTTCATGAAAACTAGAGTACATTTAATTGTTTGGGGGAAGGGATGTGTCATGTGTGGGTGTGAGCAATACAAGTGTGTGAGGGAGGTGAGGTGGCAGAGGCAGGAAATACACCCAGCTGGGCTGGCGGCCGGGAAATCTACTGCCCCTGTCGTCAGCATCGTCGCCTTCATGTTAACATTTGCATATATTATATCACTGCATCATTACCATAACCTAATCAAGTGGACACTACTATATTCTTATCCAAACTGAATTACTAAATATCTTTTTTTATGGGGCGCCTGGGTGGCTCAGTGGGTTGAAGCCTTCGGCTCAGGTCATGATCTCAGGGTCCTGGGATCGAGCCCCACATCCGGCTCTCTGCTCAGCGGGGAGCCTGCTTCCCCCTCTCTCTCTCTGCCTGCTTGTGATCTCTCTCCCTCTGTCAAATAAATAAATAAAATATTTTAAAAAAATAAAAAAAATATCTTTTTTTTTTTAAGAGAGAGAGTGCACACCTGTGTGAATGGTGGAGGGTGAGGGGCAGAAGGAGAGAGAGAATATTAAGCAGGCTCCATGCTCAGTGTGGGGCCTGTCACGGGGCTTGATCTCACAACCCTGAGATCATGACCTGAGCCGAAATCAAGAATGGGCCACTCAGACAATCGACTGAGCCACCCAGGCGTCCCTGAATTACTAAATATCTTGTCCAAAGTTACATAGCTAGCTATTAAGTGTTTGAACCCAGGCAATCTGGGTTACAGCTATTCTACTCTCAAAATCAAGCTACTGTTTCTTAATAGATATTTACTAATTACTTATGCTGAACATGTGAAATGGGGGAGAGAAGGGATAAGTTCTTACTGCGTACCCACGGCATTAACTTAAATTTAATGACAGATAGTTTTATCCCTATTTT
This sequence comes from Procyon lotor, assembly GCA_028646535.1. Taxonomy (NCBI): domain Eukaryota; kingdom Metazoa; phylum Chordata; class Mammalia; order Carnivora; family Procyonidae; genus Procyon; species Procyon lotor. Next base: position 45,857,390 of record CM053609.1, read on the forward strand.
GATTCCTGTTGCACTGTTTTATTTGTAAAAATAAAAAGCTAAGCTTAAGTCATGTGTCCAAGGTCATTCCATTAGGAAGTAATGATGCTAGAATCCAGGGACCATCTGGGCCATTGACACCAACTAGAATGTGAGAGATGATGCCAATAGAAGGAGCTTTCTGACGCCTCCTTCCTGCCTTTGTTTGTTTGTTTTTTGGGTTTTTTTTGGTTTTTTGGGTTTTTTTTAATAGCAGGTGCATAGCCTTGGAGAGGGATGAGACTCAGGTAGCTGTGGCAAGCATCTTACAGGATTCCTTAAGGTTCTCTCTCACAGTCCTTTATTCTTATTGCAACTTTAAGTTTGCCTCTGAACTTGGACTTGTTTGGGCTTTCTAGCCTCTCCCCACCTTCCTGACTAACTCAGCCCCCAGAACTGCCAACTCAGTTTTCCTCCACTCACTTCCTAGTTTTCTGCTATCTGTGCTCATGCTGCCCATTCAGACTCCAGTCCCGCCCGGGGCCCACTGCTCCTTCCTCACCCTCCTCTCCCAATTCTAGGGCAGAGCAGAGAACATGGGGTCTAAAAGTTGGTCTCCTCCCCTCAGAAGCTTGCCGTGTAACAGAGAATGCAAAATACACATGTGTGAAACAACACAGGACAGTAGCAGGCTAGCCTGTAAGCAAAGAGTAAAGGCTGAACAGAGGCAGAGAGAGTGCAGAGGAGCTCAGCATAGATCAGGGCTATTTTCTCAGATGCTGGTAATAGCTGAGCTGTCCTCTGGCTGACAGTGTCCCAGGGCAATGCGATCTCTCCGGTGGCCAAAATTTTAACTTTCAGGGGAGACAGCCCAAAACTACCAGTGAACAGGTGTATGCTTTTAGCAGGTACTATGCCAACGCCCACCACGGGGGACGTAGCACCTGGGGGGGGGCAGTGTACCACCTGTGATCTGTCCAGGGAGGAAAGTAGTACTTCCTTCTACAGCTGAGGTTCCATGACGTGGCTTTTAATTCAGACTTAACCATGCCACCCCACCCAGCTTCCTTTTCTTTCCCTACAGTCATTACCCTAAAATGAATTTTCACTTTAGAAAGTGACCTTGCTGAGCTGAAGCTTGTAGTTTTAAAAGCCCCCTAAGGTTTCATTTTGAAGTCATCATGGACTTTAGATTGACTTTCTCTTGAAGGCAGCTTAAACCTTGTTCATTTGGGACCACAAAAGAGAAGGTTTAGGAATCCCAAGGCCTCAATTGCCAGCTGTCTCATTTCTCTGCTCACATTTTTTTCTCCTCTCCAGCAAGAGTAAGATGAGTGAAATAATTTCTTTCTTTTTAGATATCATTGTAACATTCAAGTTTTCCATTACTGTCAATTTCTTGAAAGTTGTCTCATTACCATTTTCAGAACAGTTAAAAAAAAATTTCATCAAGGAAAAAAATGTGTGTGATCTCTAAATGCAAGTAAGTTGTCACGGGATTTCATTGACATAAATTTGTCCTCTCTTGTCTTCATTTCTGTTTTCTCAATTCCTGTTTTAATATTTTAGAGCCTTGGAAACCTGCCCAAGTTTCTTTGATTTGAAGAGTTGCAAAGAAGGGGCCTAGATTACAAAGTAAATGGTCTTGGTCACAAAGTATATGCAGGGATTGTTGAGACCATTAGCTGGTGCCCCATGGAACTTCTAAGAACAAAGGGAGAGATGCCAAAAGCCCAAAGTAATATAAATACCATTCTAGAGGAAATCAACCTCTAGGCTCCAGGGTTTTCTGCAAACTCCACATGGTTTTTATGCATTTAAAAGCCAGGAAGGAGAGAAGGTTAGTGAGCAAACCCGAGGAGCCTGGGGTATCCTTATCGCCAATACAACCAGCAGGTGAGAGCTCCCTGGTGTTACATCCAGTGATAAGGACCTAATCAAGTCTTTATTTCTCCAACCTGAAGGCACTTTTGTAAAAGCACATGGATTAGCACTAAGGAGCTAATTATTTTGCGAGTTGAGATCACGTTTTCAAAGAGAAAAAAAAAAATCTCCCAGCATCATGAGCGGCAGCCTCTTTTATAAGCCTTTCCTGGAAACAAGGTCATTGGCTTGGAAACTACCTCAGGGAGTGGAGCACGTCGTTTGTCGCAAGAACCAGCCTGTTGTGAGGTAGGAAATGTGGGTCTTCTATGAGGCAGCAGACAGAAAGAGGAGAGGTTTAAATCGGAAATGCAGAGGTGGCAAGCCCTAGAGCTGTGCGCTCCTTATCTTTAGGTGGTGCTTGCTGCAAGCTCCGTTGGTTGGAAATCGTGTAGTACCTGCAGGGTGTGGAAGGTTTTGTTGTTCTTTTAAGTGAGCAGTTTCAGCCGGACCCTTCAGGATAAGAGAGAGGGCAAACCCCAAGGTGGGTGTCACTTACAGTCCTGAGAAGGACGACCAGCAAGGCTTTCCAAATGTGGTAAAAATGGCACCGAAGAGAGGGCCTGGTCTTAGGCCTCCATTATTTCAGAAACTCTTTATTTACAAACTCAACTGTTTGTTGCTTCTATGTTCTCTGTTCATCAATATCTTTTCGTTTGGTTTTACGTGAAGTCTCCTTTGAAGGGTTACCTTGTTTCACCAAAGGAATTATTTTGCCTGACAAGGTCAAAAAACTTCATCTTCTAAAATTCCTCTACCTTTCAATGTTCTTATTAATTCAACAAATATTCATCAAGTGCCTGCTGCGCTCCAGGCATGGCTCCTCCAAACTGAGGAGTCATTCATTAACAGAATTAACCAAATCTGCTTTCACAAAGCCTCTTGGCAAGGTGAGTAACAAAACAAGTTATTACCAGCTGATCAAGGTTACAGGGAGGAAGGAAGCATGGAAGGATGTTAGGGAGTTGGGGAAAGGGGGGTGCTTCCCTTCAAATGGTAAGGTCAGGGAGAGCCTCGTTACTATGGTGACATATGAAGGAGAAGGTAGGAGCCATGCAGGTAGCTGGAGGAGTTGAGTGGGGGATGTTGGAAAGTAATCTAAGCAGAGGGAACAGTGAAAGATAATTATCTTGTATTAAATTCTCTAAAAGGGGTCAGGTCACATAGAGTTTGGGGAGGTCATCGTGAAGACACTGACTTTTATTTGGAGCGGGTTGGGAACTCTTGCAGGGTTTTAACTTGGAGTGACATGAACAGACTTAATACTTCTAAAAGTGACTTCTAGCTCACTAATGTCTAGACTCCAGAGAGATAGAAGTGAAAGCAGGGTTTTTGTATTTGCGGACAATTAAAATAAAATACATTAGGTAGTAGATATATTCTGCCCCCTGATACCTGCCTTTTAAAAGGATATAATCCTTCAAGTCACTTTTTCTTCTTAAATTTCCCGGAGTTTGAATCTAGATCACTTTTCATCAGACTGTTCCAGTTGGACTTTTTTTTATTGCTCTGGAAGAAATTAAGAGAACCTATATTCTCAAGGCCTTTTTCTTAATGCAAAAAATTGTTTTAGCTAAAAGTTTCCCCAAGTGCCTAAGAAGATAAGCACTTTGAGAATGATAAATAATACATTTTAACGACCTTTGCAAAGAAAGTATCTTAAAAAGTGTTCTTGGTATAAGCCATTCCTAAGAAACTGACTTTGTAACATAGTGTTAGGGAACCTGGTAGTCACCACCTCACTTACAGATAAATAGGCTCAAAGTCACACTACGAAGACAGGACAGGGCCGGTACTTGAACTCGGCTCAGTCCAGCTGAAAGTCCTTCACTGATGGTTTCTGGCCCAACTGAGTGTGTTGTGGCTTATCCTGTAAGCATGTTTAAAAGCATATCAGGAATCAATTACCTTCTACATTGTATACTTTGGCAAACTTCTGTTACTCTCTTTAAAAAAAAAAAAAAAAATTGGACCTGTGGTTGTCTATAATGATGGGAGAAGAGATGGAAATAAGAAAATGTATGGAGCGGGGAGTCAGGGTTGGAATCCTAGAGATCACACCTGCCCTCTTGAATTGTTTAGTGGGTGTGGGTGAAGGGCCCATGCACCACCTCAAATCACCTGACCATGAACCCAAGCCTGAGGGGCCAGCTTGCTGGGAGTTGTTAAAGTGATTCTCTTAGTCTCAGATGGAGTGAATTGAAATAATCTCCATCCTGATCTAAGACAAGTTATTAAAAAAAAAAAACTAAGACAGCCAATGGCTACGCAAAGGGAGCCATAGGCTGTCAGAAAATAAACATTTACCAACAACTCAAACTACAGTTTCCCTCTGAAGATGCAAATATCCTTCTGGGTAAAATCGGTCAGACCCGACCTTTAAAAACAGAATGATTGGCTAATTATCAATTTTTTTTTTTAAAGTCAATCTGTCAGACTATGAATAGAACAACCTTTAGGGTATTCTGAGAAAATGAGTTTACACAGAAAGTAACAATTATTTCCAAGAGCAATACTAGGAGACCTGGTGGTCCTTACTGCTGTAGCTATCGCAGCCTGGTGTGAGCATCACTCATGAGGCTGACTGTCCCCCTTGGAACACAAAGAATGCAAGCCTAGGCAGGCAGCTGCTGATGGGAAACTGAGAAGCTGCCAGCAGCTAGGTTCGCTGGGGAACTCTCAGATGCACCCATGCGGACTACCAGGGGGTTTGGTTGGACGGTGACCAGGTGCCTGGGAGGGATGACGGCAAGAGGCACCTGGCCTGGAAACAGAGCTTCGCGGCTGTCGGGAGCCAGGATCAGGTGACAGGGAGCCATTCCTCCAGGAGCTGAGACCGTACATCCTGGTGGTGATGAAGGCATAGAGGGAGACTCCTCTTGCCGTTGCCACACGAGACTGCCTTCAAAGGGAGGCTTTACTCTGCAGAGAAAAATTATTCTGCTGTCATCTACATGCGCAAAATACTTCGTGTGTACACCAAGTACTTTGACCTTACAGAAAAAAAAATTCCCAAGGGCAAAAGAGTTTTCACATTTTCAAGATAACTTGTTTTCTTAAATCTCTCCCCCCACCTTTTTGTTTTTAAGCTGGAAGACTAGTGAGCAGAAATGAACTAGATGATTCCGAGGATGGAGTGGATTTCAGGGAGGGGCTTCCAGAATTTATATGGATACACTGGGTGGTCCCTGGGTACCTCCAGAAAAAGACGTTCTCAAGATAGGGTATTACTGTATGTTTAAAAAACACTTCCCTAAACACCAAACACCAGAGTGGAAGTGATCAGAGGGGGCAGAGGGTAGAAGTAGAGATAACAAATATTTTTTTAATAAAGATTTTTATTTGACAGAGATGGATCACAAGTAGGCAGAGAGGCAGGCAGAGAGAGAGGGGGAAGCAGGCTCCCCGCCGAGCAGAGAGCCTGATGTGGGGACCCTGGACCCTGAGATCATGACCTGAGCCAAAGGCAGAGGCTTTAACCCACTGAGTCACCCAGGCACCCCAACAAATACTTACTTTTATCACCCATCTCAGGAGATTAGCCTTTCTGTATTTCCAATAATAGAATAATATGTATAAGTATGCAAATGTAGAAAATAGGAGTTTTTAAACTTTAAAATTTGTACAAATAGCTTTCAAGACAAAAGCACTTTTGCTTTTAAAGTCCTTTATCAAGTTGACAAATACAAAATATTAACAGTAACATCAAATACTGGTGATATAGAGCACTCTCAATTTTATTAATGAAAATATAAATTGGTACAACTTTGTGAAATGTATCAGTAACTTTAAAAATATGCATCCCATTAGTCCAGCAATGCTATCCTGGTAATATAGCCTGTGAAAATAACTTTTAAATGTACAGAAATATTATTTAAAATGTGCTTATCACTTTTTAAAAAACTAGAGTAAAAACTTAGACCTAACTCAGATGGCTACCTCTGAGGGTTTCTATTACAGTAATGCATATAAATATTACATTAAACACTTTTGATACAATGTTGAGTGACTAAAAAAAGACTTGACTTCTGATTGGACTTGTGCTCTTAGCAGTAATGGTGCATTAGATTTTCTTTATAACTGCCACCAAAAACAATAAAAATGCCAAATATTCTCTTAATGGCTCTTCAGGTATCAAAAACCAGTGAAAGATGCAATGATTCATAGATAAGCCAATGTGTAGCACAGCATTTGTTCTAATGACATTTGCTAAGTCCTAGTGAACTTGAACTTCTGATGTAATACCTGGTCAGGGTCATCTGAGAGACAGGAAATAAAGGAGGAAAATCTAATGTGAGATTCTAACATTAAGCTGGGAGCCCTAAAGTCCACATTTTCACTGTAAGGGTATAGAAGAAAAAAATTCATTATGCAAAAAACATGGCAATATAGGGGGTAAATAAATCTCCCTTGAGAATATATAACCACAGGCCAGTTTTCACATGGGTTTATGGTCAGAAAAAACTTAAGGAGTTATTTGAGTTGCAGGTTGGTAGTATCCCATCCAAAATCAGAAAGAAAGATGACCTCTCTCTGGAGAGAGACAACTTCAAACCACTCTTCAGATAATTCCTATGAATGAGGTTCCCATGAACGTGCACTTAGTCAAATATCACAACACATAAGCAAGCCAGACACAACAACAGAACTCAGTGTTGCAAAAAATTCAGATGTCATTAGCGTATACAAAAACCATAATTATCTAAAAAAAAAATTGAGACTAAAAATATGAACAAGAAACAAAAATATTGTAGAAATCAACAAAACATGTGAAAAGAACCAAACAAAATTTCCAGAAATAAAAATATAATTGAAATTTAAAAAAATCAACAGATGGGTTAACTTATTGGACATCACTGAGGGGGAAAAAGCAGTGAAATGAAATACAGATGTGAATTATGTAAAATGCACTACAGTATTAAATAGGAGGGATTAAGAGACACTTAGGATAAAGTGACAAGTTCTAAGATGTCTAAATTGGAGTTTCAGAAGGAAATACTGAAGAGAAAGTGTTAGAAGCAATAGTTTAAGAGATCATGGCCAAAAGTTTCCAGACGTTAAAAAACGAAACAAAACAAAAAACAAAAATGAATTTGGGAAGTCCAACTCCAGGCAATATAAAAATTTCTCCTCCAGATATAAATTATAATGAAACTGTCAAACATTAAAGGCAGTGATCTGTAAAGCAGCTAGAAAGTAAAGATGTTTCTAACCAAGGCATTGTAAATAGCCTCATTGTGTGATTTTTCTACAAAAATAATGAAATCCAGAAGATAATGATATTTTAAAATGCTAAGAAAATAATCATCAACTTACAATAGAATGTGTGGTGAAATTATCTTTCAAGAGGAGGAAGGAAAAAATAAATTCAGGCTAAAAGAAAATATTGAACTCAATAAGGAGCTTCAAGTAGAATACCAAATAGAAGGCCATAGGTACAGAGAGGAATGGTAAGCAAAGATTTTTTGCAAATACATAGGTAAAACAAAAATATTGACTATATAAAATACTACTTTGAAAAATTAAAAAAATACCCCAAATACTAGACAGTAATAGCTCTATAACTTGAGAAAAGATTGATTCTATCTGTAGCATTTTGATGTCTTTTTATTTGAGAAAAATGTAAAGATACTGATTAACATTAAATTTTTTACATATCCAGGTTAAAGTATCTGGGATAACTACTAAAAGAAAGGATATAGAAAATATAACCTCCAAACTCCTAGAAGGCAAAATAAAAAATTCAATCACCCACGAAAAACCCAATTATGAATATACATGTGTATATGTATATATACATATATGTACATATATAGATGATAAAACTAAGGTATTTTATTGACCTATAATTGGCATATAACATTGCGTTAGTTTAACATTGTGTAAAATGTAATGATTTGATACACTTATATTGCAATATGATTATCATTGTAGCTTAGCCAACACCTCTAATTCATCACATAATCATCATTTCTAGTGTTAAAATAACCATTTGTATCTAGTGTCTTAGCAAGTTTAATATTTTTAACACAGTTCTATTGTCTATAATTATTATACTGTGTATCAGATCTTCAGGACTTATTTATTAAACTGAAGTATATATGTGTCCTTGAACAATATCCCATTCACTCAGTCCCCGGCCCTTCATGACCACCATTCCATTCTGTTTTTTGGGTTTGTTTGATTTTTTTTTTTAAGATTCCACATCTAAGGTATATCCTACAGCATCTGTCATTGACTGACTTATCTTACCATAACATCTTCGAGTTACGTACATGCTGTCCTAATTGGCAAGATTTCCTTTTTTCTCATGGCTGTGTGTGTTTGTGTGTGTGTGTGTGTGTGTGTGTGTGTGTGAGAGTGAGAGAGAGAGAGAGAGAGAGAGAGAGAGAGAGAGGGAGATCTTTCACATCTTTATCCATCATCCATCAATGGACACTTGGGTTGTTTCCATATCTTGGCTATTGTGAATAATGCTGCAACAAATATGTGAGTTCATATATCTTTTTGGTAACCTGTTTTTACTTCCTTTAGAAACATACCTAGAAGTGGAATTACTGGATTGTATGGTAGTTTGATTTTTAATTTTTTGAAGATCCACCATATGGCCTCCATATAGTTCTCCACAGTGAAGGTGTCCCTTTACAACCTCAACAGTACACATGGGTTCCCCCTTTCTCCACACCCTCACCAATGCTTATTGTCTCTTGTCTTCTTGATGATAGCTATTCTTCTAGGTGTGGGATAATATTTATTGTGGTTTTGATTTGCATTCTCCTGATGTTCAGTAATGTCAAATACCTTTTTATGTACCTATTGGCGATTAGGGTATCTTCCTTGGAAAAAAATGTCTATTTAGTGCCTCTGCCCATTTTTTAATTGGATTGTTTGTTACTGAGTTGTGCAAGTTCTTTATAAATTTTGGGTATTAGCCTCTTGTACATGGTTTGCAAATATTTTTCTCTCATTCCACACATTGCTTTTTCATTTTGTTAATTGTATCTTTTGCTGTGGAGAAGCTTTAAGTTGATGTAGTCCCACCTGTTGACTTTTTTTCTTTCATTGTGATTTCGTTGTCCTATCCAAAATATCATTGCTAAGACAGCTGCCAACGAGCCTCCTCCCTCTATTTTTTTAAAGGAGTTTTATCATATCAGGTCTTCTGTTTAATTCTTTGATCTATTTTGACTTCATTTTTGTGAGTGGTGTAAGAGAAGAGTGCAATCTCAATTTCCTGCCTGCTGTTACCCAGTTTCCCAACATCATTTGTTAAAGAGACTATCCTTTCCCCATTAGATACTTTTAGCTCCTTTATAAAAAACTAGTTGACTGTATATACAGGAGCTTAACTCTGGCTCCCTGTTCTATTCTAGTGGTCCGTGCCTCTATTTTTATGCTAGTATCACACTTTTATTTACAATAACTTTGTAGTATAGTTTGAAATCAGAAACTGTGATGCCTCTAGTTTTGTTCTGCTCTCTCATAATTACTTGAGCTATTGAGTCTTCTTTGGTTCCATACAATATTTAGGATTTTTGTCCTGTTTCTGTGAAAAATGCCATTGGAATTTTTTTTTTAAAGATTTTATTTATTTGACAGAGAAAGAGATTACAAGTAGGCAGAGAGGCAGGCAGAAAGAGAGGGGGGGAAGCAGCTCCCTGCTGAGCAGAGAGCCCGGTGCGGGGCTCAATCCCAGGACCCTGAGACCATGACCTGAACTGAAGGCAAAGGGTTGCTTTAACCCACTGAGCCACCCAGGCGCCCCCATTGGAATTTTGATAGGGATTGTGTTGTGTCTACAGACGGCTTTAGGTAGCATGGCTATTGTAACAACATTAACTCTTCCAACCCATGAACATGAATGTCCTTTCATTTGTTTGTATCTTCTTGGATTTCTTTCAGCAAGTCTTTAATTTTCATTGTACAGAAATTTCACTTGTTTAAATATATTCCTAGGTATTGTTTCTAATGCTAATATTAATGAGATAGTTTTATTCTTTTTCAGATGTTTCATTGTTAGTATTTAGAAATGCAACCGATTCCTGCATATTGATTTTTTTTTTCTTTTTTTTTACCTTGCAACTTCAATGAATGAATTGATTAAACCTAATGATTTTTCTTTGTGATTCTCAATATATAAGATCATATCATCTGTTGGGGCACCTGGGTGGCTCAGTTGGTTAAGCGTCTGCCTTCAGCTCAGGTCATGATCTCAGGGTCCTGGGGTTGAGCCCCATGTCAGGTTCCATGCTCAGCAGGGAGTCTGCTTCTCCCTCTCCCTCTGCCCCCCTCTACTTGTGCAAGCTCGTGCTCTCTCTCTCTCTTTCTCTCTCATAAAATCCTTAAAAAAATAAAATCGTATCTTTTTATAACAGAAATTTTAATTCTTTTCTGATTTGGATGCCTTTTACTTCTTTGTCTATAGTATAGTTCAAGTCCGTCATTTTCATGTTTATTTTCTCTGCATGATCTATCTGTTGTTGAAAGTGGGGTATAGCCGTCCCCTGCCATTATTGTATTGTTGTCTGCTTCTCTCTTCACACTGTTAGTATTTGCTTAATATATTTAGATGCTCCAATGTTGGGTGCATATATATTTATAATTAAGTCTTCTTGATGGATTGAAACGTTTATCATTATGTAATGATCTCCCTTGTCTCTTGTTTCTATTTTTGACTGAAAATAGTTTTGTCCAAGCACAGCGACTTCTATTTTCTTTTTGTTGCCTCTTGTACAGAGTATCTTTTTCCATCCCTTCACTTTGAGTTTATGTAAGTCCATAAAGCTGAAGTGGGTCTCTTATAGACAGCATATGGTTGGGTCTTTTTACAAAATTAATCTATCTATCTATCTATCTATCTATCTATCTATCTATTTCATCCAGCCACTCAGCCTTTTGTTTGCTGAATTCAATCCATTTTTATTCAGAGTAGTTATTGCTATGTAAGGACTTAACTATGTCATTTTATTAATTGTTTTCTGGGTATTTTGTATTTTTATTGTTTGTATTTCTGCCTACCTTTGTAAATTTGTTATTTTTCATGGTGGTATGCTCTGTTTCCTCTTTGTCTTTTGTGGATCTAGGTTTTTGCTTTGTGGTTACCTTAGGGTTTGCATAAAACATTTTTAGATAAAATTGACCATTTTAGGCTCATAGTAACATATCTTTGATTTCCTATAAAAACTCTACCTTTTTACTCCATTTTATATTACCTGTGCCACAATTTATTTTTTTATATTGTATATTCATATTAACAATTTATAGTAGCTACTGTTATTTTTACCACTCTTTTCCTTTTGCCTTCATACTGTTGTTTATTGGTTAACATATCATCCTAATAAAGAGTTACACTTTTCAATTCTATTTTTTCACTTTTACCAGTGTATTGTGTGCTTTCATATGTTACTGATTAGCATCTTTTTATTTCAGCCTGAAGAACTCCTTTCAGCATCTCTTGCGTGGCGCACCAATGGTGGTGAATTCCGTCAGCTTTGTTTGTCTGGGAAGGCTTTTATTTCTCCATGTATAAAGGTAAGTTTGCTGGATAAAATATTAATGGCTGGCAATTTTTAATCTTTCAACACATTGAATATGTCATTCAACTCTTCTGACCTGTGGAGCCTCTGATAGACTCATGGGGGTTTTTTTCATAGGTTTTATTCTTTTTTTCCCCTAGCTGGCATTAAGATTCCTTCTTTATATTTGATTTCTGACAGTTTCATTATAATGTGTCCTGGAGGTCTTTTTGCACTGAAGTAATAGGGTGGTCTATTATCTTTGTGAACCTCTATGTCAGAGTCTTTCCCCAGGTTTGAAAAGTTCTCAACTATTATTTTTCAAATAAATTGACCCCCTTCTTCCTCTCTTCTTCTTCTGGACTTGTGATTATTCTGATACTTGTCTTTTGATGAAATCCCATAGTTTATGTAACATAAAACTTTTTCAAAACAAGGGAACATTAGACACAAATGTTAGGACAGTGTTCTCTCTAGACGGCGTAAGTGGGCCAATATCCAAGAGGAGCACACAGAATTCTTCTAGGATTAGCGGTGACTTCAGTCTCCTAATCTGGGTGGTGGGTACATAGTCTTTAGATTACCATCTTTTATAACTTTAAGAAAATTCATAAGTATCATTTTAAAAGTATTCAATATTTAACACAAAGCCCAGTATAAAAATTATATAGAGAATTCCATATGCAATACAATTAGAATTATATAACAAAAATATATAGGTTAGAGAAAAATATGCTAAATTTCTTTTTTAAAAATGCATTTAAGGAGTAAGACCAAGTGGGAATTTTTTGCCTAATCTATTTTTCTATGTTTTATTCAATGAGCATACATCAACTTTATAATTAGAATGATTAAAACCATCTTTTTATCAGGTCACTAAATCTAATATTTAGGAAAAAGCATTTATTTTCAAACCACCAAAAATTGTGTACAAGAATAATAAATTATGAATAGCATCTCTGAGTCACCTTTCTGGACATCAGCAAAGAGGGTAAATGACTCTACTGTGTTGCATGAAATGTTGACCTAGAGAGTTGCTGCTCCATATGCCCCACAACCAATCCACTTGAGAGGTCTAATAGTTCACCTTCCAGGATACCTCCTGCATCCATTCCTTCTCCCACCCTTAATAAATCCTATTCAGGGGCATCTGGGTGTCTCAGTGGGTGAAAGCCTCTGCCTTCGGCTCAGCTGGTGATCTCAGGGTCCTGGGATCGAGCCCCGCATCAGGCTCTCTGCTCAGCGGGGAGCCTGCTTCCTCCTTTCTCTCTGCCTACCTGTAATCTCTCTGTCAAATAAATACGTAAAATCTTAAAAAAAAAAAAAAAAAAAATCCTATTCAGAGTAACCAAGTGGCTCATCTCATTTTCCTCCTTGAAATTATGCTGTGTTCCCTTAAACAGATTCTTCCCAACTCTTAGTTGGGTTAGTCACTGATTCCAAAAGCATGCATGGCACCTCTGCATCCCAAGGCCTGTGCCTTGCCCTTCCTGCGGGCTCTTCTCCACACAGCCATTCTCCCAGGACCAGTTGAAACTCTACCTTCTCAGACCAACTTGTTTTTTTATCCTCAGACCTTCCATTATTGGCCTTTATTCTTTGCAGCTTCGTATTAGAAGTACCAATATTTAATTTTTCTAATTTAAAATGAGTTTTATTTTTTATTACGAGTTTTATTAATGAGTTTTATTATTTTATTATATTTTTATTACGTTCAGTTAGCCATTCTAGTACATCATTAGTTTAAAAGAACCAATATTTATTGTAAGTTATGTTTTTTAAATAGGCTTTACTTTTTTTTTTTTTTTATAAAGACTTCATTTATTTATTTGACAGAGAGAGAGATCACAAGTAGGCAGAGAGGCAGGCAGAGAGAGAGGGGGAAGCAGGCTCCCCGCTGAGCAGAGAGCCCAATGCAGGGCTCGATCCCAGGACCCTGAGATCATGACCTGAGCCGAAGGCAGAGGCTTTAACCCAAAGCCTTTAACCTGAGCCACCCAGGCGCCCCTAGGCTTTACTTTTTTTAATGCAAACATTGTCTTGTATTTTCTTCTAGATTTGTGTGAATATACGTAAATTGTTTATAGAAATAGGATATTTTATCTACTGATTTAAAGTATGAATTTTTCCCACTTAAAAAACTCCCCAACATTCTTTCTATGTAATAAACATCTCTATACATTTTAGAGATTCATTAGTATTCCACCATGGAAATGCTACATCATCCTTTTAAAATAGGCTTTACTTTCAAGAGCAGTTTTAGGTTCAAGACAAAATGAGGTATATCCATATACTCCCTTTCCTCACACACATATAGTCTCTCCCATTATGAACATTCCCCACCTTGATGGTGCATTTGTTACAACTGATGAACCTATGTGGTGGATACATCATCACCCACAGTCCGTAGTTAATGTTACAGTTCATCTTTGGTGCTCTGCATTCTATAGGTTTGGAAAAAATGTATGACATGTATTCACCATTATGGTATCATACAGTGTGGTTTCACTACCCTAAACTTCTCTGTGTGGCACCAGTTTGCCCTTTCCTCCCTGTGGCCCCTGGCAACCACTAATCCTTTTACTGTCTCCATACTTTTTGCATTTTTCAGAATGTTATATAGCCTTATATAGCCTAGTCATAGAGTATGTAGCCTTTTCAGGTTGGCTTTTACCACTTGTGATATGCATTTTAGTTTCTTCCATGTCTTTTGATGGATTGATAACTTTTTTTTTTTAACTCTATATAAAATTTCATTATCCAGATGTACCACAGTTTACTAACCCATTTACCTACTGAAGGAAATCTTGGTTGCTTCCAAGCTCTGGCCATTATGAACAAAGCTGCTATTAGCATTCATGTGCAGGTTTTTGTGTGGACATAGTGTAATTCCTTTGGGTAGATACCAAGAAGTGTGATTACTGGAATATACACAAAAAGCATGTTTAGTTTTGTAAGAAGGTGCCAAACTATTTCCAAAGAGAGTGTACCATTTTTGCATTCCCTCCAGCAATTAATTAGAATTCATATTTCTCCACATCCTGGCCAACATTTGGTGTTGTCAGAATTCTGGATTTTGACCATTCTAATAAGTGTGGAGTGGCATTTTATTGTTGCTTTAATTTGTTTCCCTGATGACATATGATACGAAGGATCTTTTCACATGTTTACTTGCCATCCGTATGGCTTCTTCTAAACTATTTTGAAAGAACCTCTTTGTACCTAATTGTGGCTCTCAACCTCTAAACATTCAATTCCATCTATCTACCCACAATTCCCAGTCCAGCTAACCCATAGGTGCCTGCCTTTCATGCTTTAGAATGGCATTTCTGCACCCATCAGGAGATTTTTGGAGATTGGTAAGTTTCCTGTAAAATGTAGTTCAATTCCAGGTTAGCCTTTCAGAGTCAGTCATATATGATTTGTTGTACTACTACTGGAATACAAGAATAAAGACCAGTATAGAGAATACAGCCTTGGCTCATCTAGGGGGTACAGATAGAGGACAACAGCCCAGAGGATGGTGCGATAGAAAAAAAAAATGTGGGAGAATAAAGATTAGATTTCAGGTGGGTACATGGTCCCTTATTTGGGATCTTGCAGAAATACCTATTCACTGAGTTTCCTGACTGACCTCAGCAGACAACAAAGTAGCATTTTCCCTTACAGCCTGGAGTAGCAGCCGCATTTGCCCAGTTGATAGGCACAGCTGGCTCAGGTGTTCTTGGAAGAACAGATTTAGGGTAATCTCCTGAATTAATTGTTGCCTAGGTTAAGGGAAAAATAAAAATAACTGCACCCAAAATACTGATAGCTCACTTTGGAGTTCAGTTACAGTTAAGGAGACTGACAGGGCTTGTTCCTGGCCAGGTAGTACCTTCAGCGACTGACAGCCGACTCTCTTACCATGCACTAAACTTAAGTGACAGCCAGCTACCAAAAGTCAAAATGTCTATCTAAAACCAAGGAAACCAATGAATTGGTAGACAATTTTTTTAGGCGGTCAGATAAAACTTCTGATGATTTGAAACATTTGGTGGTAGAATAAGATGAACAAAAGACAGTGGCTCTGCACTCAGACCCACTTAATACCACCTTCATATACAGCTACACACTGTGCAACACACTGATCTTTAGGGGGAAAAAGAAATTTCCCTCTTTCCCACCCATGAGTCGTGTAAGCATAAAAATGAACGTGTAAACATAAAAATGAGAAGGGGAGTCTTTTCCATTCTCCTTTAAATAATTAATGACCTAAATACATATGTTGTTCTTGAGTGGCCCTGTGCCCGGTAAGATGCCTCCTTTTACTGTTCTGCCACCTGCGAAAGGCAGAGCTTAGGAGTCATTTGCTGTCACGCATGTCATTATATCTGAAACAGCCTGGGGTTGTCAAGCTCTCCATCACAGTACTGCAGAGGGGTCACAGCTGTCTTTGTCCATTAGAAATAATTCTAGCCCATTTGTTGTTTAGAATTATTTTTTTTTCCCTGTCTTTAGTAGAATATGTAACCTTGTCAGATTGTTATATGCAGACCAAGCTGCTTTTTAAAATGTGGAAGACTGGAAGGAAAATGGCTTTGCTGCTTTGTCTAGGTGTCTGCGTAACACACAAAGTGTGCCTGCTTCCCGGGAAGGAAAGTACTGGGCCTGAGGACTCTGACTTGTGCAGGGCACTGTGCCTGAATCATTGCTTAAGGCACACGTTTTCCCTGAAGCAGAGTCCAAAGAGGGCGGGTATCACATTGTGACCAAGTATAGTGACCTGGTGTCCGTTCTGCATGCCCTCTACTTCTCATCAAAAGCAGTTTATAAATTTGAGTGGCATTTACCAGACAGGAGAAGGGGAATAGGTTAATGGAAAGATACAGTTGTCCTTTCTGACATTCATCTCAAGAAATGTTTATGTTTGCTAGTCAGTTTAAGTCTCTTAGATCCATTGTTTCCTTCAGTCTTAACCTCCCTGTGAAATAGCTATTCCGTGTTTTCTTTTGCAAACGAGGAAACTGAGGTGTTGTAACTTGCCTGGAGTCTACAGAACAGTTGGTGATGAAGGCAGATTCTACCCTCAATCTTCTAACTCTCAAACCACTGATTCTTACACTAGAGCATCTGCCTTTCTCTATTTCAGATTCTCTCAATAATGAATATAGACGTCCAGCCATGGATTTATGTAAATGCTTTTATAGTATTGGATTGGGACGCACAGCATAACCATCCCATGCCAACTTAGAGCACCCAGCTCCACATTTTTCGCTGTGGGAAGCAGAACTCTTCATCTTCCTCCTTTGCCCTGCCCCTCTCCCCACTTCGTTCGCTCCTCTGTTCCTTTACTTGGGGAGGACGCTGTGCTACTGCTCATAGGAACCTTCCTAATTCTAGCACTTCTCCATTTCCCTATTTGGAAACAAATTTGTGCTCAACCCATTCCACTTATTTTTATGCATTTTGGTCACATCCTTTCTTGGGGCTTTGGCTTTCCACTCTGTTGACGCTTTTTACTTGTGCACAGAGCCTGCCCTCCTGCCTCTAGTCCAGGGCGGACTTGGCTTAGATTGAGGACACCCATACGGTGGTTCGTTCATACCGGTCCACTCCAAGAAGCCTGGAGGTAGCTCCCTCTAGGCTCAATCCACACAATACTTCTACTCACTTGGTCCTTCATCTGTTCTCTTGCATTATATAGGTCTATGTAGGGCCATCCTTTGTTTAATTAAAAGCTTCAAATAGATAAGGGGAAAGTTGTGTTTCTTTCTGATTCTCCTTACAGTGCTCGCTTTGGCAGCGCATATACTAAAATCTGATTTTCCTTACACGACCTAGCCCCATGTCTAAGAATTGAGGAGCTAAAAAGTAAGCATTTGCAAAATGAAGATTCCTGTCTTTGAGGCATTTTAATATCCATTTTCCAGACATTTTCCAATTTCAGGGTCTAGAGCTTTAGGGAGCCTGTTTCCTGCAGATTGCTGCTGTTTTGTCCATAGGTACAAGTGCTATAGCCAGCTTATTTCTAAGCCCTTAACAACGATGTCTGGCATATCATTGGTCATTATGGCCACATGGCTTAGCTAGGCTCATACTTATAGGATTCCCTCCTTGGAGCATGATTAGTAGATTATAGAGTTTTTGGTCTGTAATACGTTAACTATACAAGTAAGTATTTTCTGATTTGTTGTCCCAATCTTGTTCTCCCAGAAGTTTCTATGCTATATATATTCTCATTTTTATGGCCCGTGAGATCTTCCTACCATCTATTCCAGCATCTTGATGTTTCACTTTACAGATGAATTTAGTGACTTATGTAAACATGTAGATAATAAATCATTCTCTTCTACAGGTAATTTATAAAATTGATATGCCAACAAAGAAATTCTAGATTCCAGGTACTATCAAGGCTCACTTTCCCCCTAAAGCACCTATTCTGCCTTCTCATTTACTTGAGACTTGGAAGATGGGTTGGTTCTGACCCCTCAGAAAACAGTAACTCAGCCTTGCCTAATTATAACCACACACAGCTTGCCTATCATTTTATCCTCACATAAATTAAAGACCATTCTAGTTCTGTTTCTTGTGTGGGGTAAAAATAAATAGTCCTATTGACTTCGACTTTATAGAAATTTCTTCTCAACTTCTCAAGTCCAAATCCTCATGATGGAAAATGTATCTGATAATTGTTAGTGCTATTTTTGACAGATGTTCAATATGTAATAATGATCTGCTGCTTTGACTAATCCAGCCAAATCAACAGATTTAGACAGAATCTAAAGGCCAGTTTGGGAGCACTGCCAGTATCTATTCCAAGGGATTTTAACAATATAAATCCTCAACTGAGATTGAGAGAGAGAGACAGAGAAATGTGAATTATTGGGCTATTTTCAGAAAACTGAACAGAGTATAGCTCAAAAAAAAAAATTCAAACAGGAAAAAAGAATAAAAATATGGCCAGTATAATAGTTCGTAGGTTCAATATTTACCAGTTTGTGTACCATCTGAGCTATTTCCTTTAATCAACCATGCACATGGCTCTTTTATTCTCAGGGGACATTATCGCCATGACAACTTTATCAGACTAAACACTGAAACACAGCTCTTGGAGTGATCTCAATTTGGGTACGGTTTAGAATATTATTTATGTTATTCTTTTATCAACATACTACTTGTGCCAAACAGAGATGAGAAAAATTTTTAAATGACTATTAAAATCACAATAAAAAATGTAAAAACTTTACAAAGAGAGAAGGAATAAGCCATTAGGCAGAAAAATGGGCAATCAAAGGAGCTATTGCGCTTGGCAGATGGAAAAGCAGCAGGTGTCATGGTGTGATGGGACCTCGCTTCCCATCATGCATGCTCTACAATGATGCAGGCTGACAGGGAAGGGAATTAATGTGTCGGAGCAGGTACTTTCTGTCCATTAGCTGATTCCCAACCCATCCTCACAGACTGCTACCCGTGGCTCTTTGATAAAATGGTTTACAACACACCGCTCCAGAAGTCGTATGGGGAAGGACGGCTGTGAGTGACCCTCCCTTCAATGCCTCCTCAGCTTAACAGAGTGTGAGTGACCAAGTAAACATTTCTCCACCCCAAACGGGGATTCGCAATTTCAGCCCATGAATAAATTACTTGAGTACAGATGCTATGAATACATCAAGGTGACCAAGGGCCACAGCCTCTTGGTGTGGGGGATGGTAGGGGACACTGCTGAAGAGAATTCTCAAGGTAACGAATTAGCTCTCAAACAAATGAGTCTTGGGAAGGCTGTCCAAGTACGCTCACCTGTCTGCTTTTAGAGGAAAAACGTCTAATTATGAAGAGTCCGCCTGAATTGGTGGGTCAGCTTAGATAGACCGAGCTTATTAGGCACAGTAAACACAGCTGCGTGGGGGTTTCATCACATCAGGCTGCTTCCTTCCTGCCCTTTCCTTTCTTTTCCTTTCAGGTCAGAGTTTAAGTCTCAAATCGGTAACACGGTCGCCTGTGAAACCTCAAAATGAGAGTGAAATAGAAGAAAGGAGTTTAAAATTAAATGTGTACAATTGATGAGATTAGCGGTTTCCAGATCCTTGTCCAATGAACTAATTGAATTGCTAAATTGTTTATTAGCCTTGGCTGTTAAGACAACTAGATTAAGAAAGGGTAGACCTTATTACTGTTTTCTGTCCATTTTCGTGACTGAATTGGAGAGCCAGGAGTGACTGCTACTCATATGAGTCCTCAGAGGAAGGAGGAGGAGTGTGGACTGGCATTTATGTGAAAACCCTAGAAATTAAGGACCCCGTGGAGAAGCATTAACAATCTAGGAATTCAGTGCTAGCCTTTCTCACCTCCTAGTCTAAGTAAGGGACATGTAATTCTATCTCACAACATCCTGTATTTTTTTCTTTCTGCATGCTTATCATGTTGCCATTTGTAAGTAATTTTCATTTAAGGTCAAACCTCACTGAATTTTAAGTGACACAAAGAAACTGGATATATCTTGTCTTGGCACCTCGGAAAATGCTACTCACAAAATGCTAAGTCACATGGTAGGAATTCAGTGAATATTTGTGGAAAGGAAAAAGGATGAGGGAAGGAGATACTAATGTGGAAAGAAAGAAAGAGACCAAGAGAGGACCCAAAAGATGAGAAATAATCTTCATCACCTTTCTATAGATCTTCTTTAGAAGCCTCTTGAAAAGCTCAAATTTATTGAGATGCCAAACAAATTCTTCACTAAATAAAAAGAATAAGGAGAAAGACTGAGGATGAGAAGAATATATCTATGTTGTCAGTGATAGGATGGACATCACTGAATGGTGACCATCCAAGGACATCTATAGGCAGGTATGCACACCCTTGGTCTTGAAATTCATCTTATACAGAAACTGGGGAAATGGAAATATTTCAGCTAGAATAGAGTAAGTTTTAGCCTCTGCAGAGGCCATATGCAGAGAACTTAAAATGATTCTTGAATGTCTTGTGGTTCTTATCCCAGATATTTGGATTGAGGATCTGTATTTGGTAGTGAAATGTGTTTAACCTGGATCAGATCACTTTTATTCACATCCCTTTTTAAATCAAGTATGAGCGTGTGGACTATGTAAGATGGTGGGAACACATTTTTAATACGAGAATAAAACAGATACAATAATAATGACACTTAAAGTTCACGGCATAGTACTTACTAGTTTTTAAAACTATTTAATATTCTTCAACTCTTAACACGATTGATTAATCCTATTATTTAAGCCTTCTGAAAGATGATTCCAAAATGAGCTCAGCATTGCTAAAAAAGAGACTCAAAATAGGGTCTAGAGGATATTAAGGAAGCAAGGCCTGTGTATGTCTCCAGCTTCAACTCTCAGAACGGAGAACTTTTGACTTTTAACTTTTGACTTTTGTCAGTTGCAACTAACCATCTACTGGAACACAGCCTTCTACTTTGGATTAACATAGAGACAAAGTAATATTTGTTAGCTAAATAGCCAATCTTGTGGTAGTGGGTTCAACCCTGCCAGCCCCAATCATAGACTGTTTCAAAACAACTTTGTAACTGCGGGTTTTGCCTCTATAAACTCCCTAGTGGCAATTGAGAGCAAGCATTTGATTTCAGCCAACTCTGGGTCTCTGGGATTGCCATCTCTAAGACCTCAAATAAATGCTTTTGGTTGCTTTACATTCCTCTTCTTGGTTGGCACCATTAGCAGGATTAATTTATCCCGTAATTTAACTTTTAATAGGACAATTAATCTGAGAGTAAAGATTTATTAACCATGTACCATTAGTAAAGTTAGTTCTCTATCCCCTAGTTTTTTCATCTCAAACTGTCATAAAAGGCTGATCAAAGTTTATATATAGGACAACACATGGAAAATACTCTATGTTCATTAAGTGTTAACTATTAGCATCATTATTTAGAACACAGACATCACCAATCACAACTTATAGATCATAACAGAACCCCAGAAAAGTGAACTGATTGCAATGCCCCTGAGGTGGTAGTCCCAAAATTTTCAAATTCTAAAACCATAATACTTTGTACTATGACAATTTTACTCTGAGCCACAGTTGATCTTAAGACCTCACTTTGAGGATGTGTGGCCCCTTTGAGATACCCCTCATTACAGGATCCTAGGGACAGTGACTTGGTGTGGAGCCAAGGCATTGAGGCAGCGGGAACAAGGCCCTGGAGCACCAGGCCTGCAGAAGAGGTCACTCAATATCAAGGACTTCCCAAAGCCTCCAGAGAGTCTGACACTTGGCTTGCCTTCATTTTTGCTCCTGTCAATTTCAAGAGACACAAGTTTCTAGGGCTGAAATTGATGTGTTTATGTGACTATTCCAGGCTGCTGAAAATGACAGAGGCTGAAACAGATGAAAGTAACCAATTTGTCAATTTCAGCAAAGAGACTGCTTTGAAGGCAGAGATTGACTAAGTCTTTACCTTTTCTGCCTGATCACAAAATTTAATTTTTCCCTCACTTAAAAAAAGTTTCCTATTTACTCTCAAAGTATTTTGGACTGTCCTTTAGATACAACCTGAACTGGCCTGATATTTTAAACAGATAATCAATTCTATCAAAATTCAATCTAGTATATTGTTTAGCAGAGTATTGATTCCCGTTGTATTGACTGATCAGTTTATTCAAAATGTTTTCAAAAAGTCATAAACCGTACTCACTTGAAATTCTACTGCTAGTGAGTTTTGTTGCATCTCATGAAAACCACATAGCTCCTACTGATTTTCTAGTGAAACACTCAATCATATCTGTGCAGACATCCTTACTGCATTTGTCAACTATCTGGTTTTGACAAATTTGGCCTGATTGAATCAAAATGGTTTGTGGAGGTTTAAAAATATACTATGGAAAGCATTGGAGTTAGAGAACTAGAATCCAGCATTTCTATTTACCGTTCTGTAAACTAGCACAAGTTATCAGGCTTTTTTTTTTTTTTTTTAAAAAGATTTTATTTGACAGAGATCACAAGTAGGCAGAGAGGCAGGCAGAGAGAGGGGGAGGGAAGCAGGCTCCCTGCCGAGCAGAGAGCCCACCTGGGCTTGATCCCAGGACCCTGAGATCATTACCTTAGCCAGAGGCGGAGGCTTTAACCCACTGAGCCACCCACAAGCCCCCAGGCTTTTTTTTTTTTTTTTTTTAAGATTTTATTTGACAGAGTGAGACAGGGAGAGAGGGAATGCAAGCAGGGGGAGTGGGAGAGGTAGAGGCAGGCTTCCTGCTGAGCACAGAGCCCATAGCCAGGCTTGATCCCAGGACTCTGGGATCATGACCTGAGCAGACTGCAGACACTTAACAACTGAGCCACCCAGGTGCACAACACACCCCCCCCCCCGCCCCCCAGTTATCAGTTTTTAATTCTCAGCCTTTCCCCCTGTAATATGAGATTCAAATACAGCAACATGTTCTAAAATGGGCTCTTTAGAAAAGAATACTTTATTTCATAGGATATTAATAGATCTAACCAAAAAAGGCATGATTAAATAATTCAGAAAAACATTAGTTATGTTTCTGGACAGCAGGACTTCCCAGAGCCTTCATCATCTTAATGTGTTTAACAAATACCAATCTTGGGCACAAACCCTGGTGTATAATGAAATTAACTATACTTCTAGACACCATTCTGCCAAATTGGCTCTTCTCTTCAGTCAAGTTGGGAAACTTGATTCTGAAATCTCCAAGGGCAGAAGTTAGGTGTAGCCCATCTTGTCTTAAGCCATTAACCCACAAAGGTTACTCCTGGGATTGTCTACATTAGGGATCAGCAAGCTCTTTGTGTAAAGGGAAAGATAGAGAATAGTTTAGATTTTGCAGACCATTCAGATTTTTGTAACTCTTCAACTCTATTACCAGTTCCCTCATTACAGTGCAAAGATGCTGAGCCATAAATGATTAATATGTACATTTTTTTCTTTAACAATTTAAAATCTAAAAACCAGTTTTAGCTTGTGGGCTATGCAAAGAACAGATGGTGGACTGGATTTGGCTTGCAGGCTGTGGTTTGCCATCTCTGGTCTAATTGGCTCCTTGATACTTTTAGATTATGTTAGTATCACAGGAACTTGCAAGACTGTGGATGGTCCCATCTGCCTAGACATAATCATAAGCCATTCCCTCTTAAGTTGTTAGCATCACAACATCATCTGTATTCAGGAAACAAGACAGAGGTTCCCTTTCTTCCAAGACCTCCATATCTCTCTAAATGTGTCCAAAACCACTACCACCTTTCACCACCTTCTCAAGTCCCAAGGAATTTACAGAGAAATTAGTCTCCATTTGCATTTTGACAAAACTCCAAACCTCCATCCCTTTGTGGGTGATTTTTGCTTTCCAGCCTTCACAACCTTCCTTGAGGCAGCGAGGACAGGTCCTGATTCAATGAAAGAACAGCTAAGCTACAGGAAAGGGAAAAAAAGTATTTAAATCTCTCAAAATGCCATCCTTGTTACATATGCATTAGGAATCCCCCAAATGCCATGCAGTATTTTCCTGGTGGCTTCGAGCAGGAAATGCTTTTTTAGGATGTTTTATGGGAGAATTTTCCCATGGCGGCACTTTGAGGAACAACAGCCTAGACATTCTCTAAGGTCCTTTATAGCTTGACTACTCTAATGAGGACCCGGTACCCTGCCAGAAGGAAGAATCACAGTGTAGATCTGGGGTGATGTTGCTATAAATCTTGGGATTGTACTTCATCCCCAGCCTTCGCTCTTCCTACTCAAATCCAAAATTTTCTCATGTATAATAACGTCTGCATATTTGGGAATATGTTTCTTGGTGGAGAAATATCAAGACGTTCATAATTATGACTCCTCCCTTTTATGTATTACATTACAATTGGATGGTTGGCTGTATATACGGACAGACAATGAATGAACTGGTTTTCCCCACTGTAATTCCTTTTGTCTTCAGCCTCTTTTGTAAACTTCTGTTTGATTTGACACTATGGTCAACCTTTCTGGAGAAGAATTGTCTCCAATGAGATATTTTATATAGTCAGTGTGGCTTCTTTATAAACTATTAATCTGTACCCGGAAGAATGCTCTTAGAATACATGGTCCCTGGGCTTTGGATGATAAAACCAAAAGAAATAAAGAAGTGACCTTACTCTTGAAATGACTTGTTTGGTTTCTCTGACATGATTCCATCCCTTTTTTAAAAAAGATTTTATTTATTTGACAGATCACAAGTAGGCAGAGAGGAAGGTAGGGGGGAAGTAGGCTCCCTGCCAAGCAGAGAGCCCGATGCAGGGCTCAATCCCAGGACCCTGAGATCATGACCTGAGCCGAAGGCAGAGGCTTTCACCCACTGAGCCACCCAGGTGCCCCAGATTCCATCCATTCTTACTGAACCAGCCCCTTGTGCTCTCTAAGCAATAAAAATTGACAAGTGGCCAAACGAGAGTTTCAGGCAAGGCTTTATTGGGACTTACGTTTGAACACAGGAAAGACAGCTCAAAGGAAAAAATCCTCAGGCTGATTCCCTGAGAAGAGGTTAGGGAAAGTTTTTTTAAAGAAAGTGGGGGAAAGAATGACCTCTAAGCATGTAGAGACAGAAACTTATTAGCACCTATACACTTAAAGGTCATGCTTCTTCATGTGTCAACCAGGTCTAATTAACATGTTAAATCTCCACTCCTGGGCATGATTTTTAGTATTATAATGAGAGGAAAACACGGAAAGTTCAGTTCTGATTTCCATCGTGGTGCAGACAGGCTTGGTCTGGTCTTTGCCATTTTTTATAGTAAGCATCTTCCTTTCAGCAAGCAGCCTCCCTTTGTATTCTTGCAAGATCTACTTAAGAGGCATGGTTTTAGCTCCCCCTCCTTATTGAGGCAGCCAAGGTTGCTGGGTTTCACAGTCAGGGTTCAGGGAACCTGAATCTAGTCCCTGCTCTAACTCGGATCGCTGTTTGCTCTCCTGGCCGTGTCCCCACTTCCCATCACCTACAGGAAGAACAAAGCATCTGTGGCTCTCGACTTACAGAACCCTCCACATCTAATAACTTTAACTTTGTGTAACTAATGCCACATGTAAATTTCTTATTCTCAACTCCCAGTATCTGGTGTTTTGATTCATTTATTTATTCATTCAACATCTGCTGAGTGCCTTGTAAGCGTCTGGCACTATGAGAGCTTTAGGGTGCGTAATGGTGAACAAAAACACAGCCCTCACCTCCGTGGACTGTCATGCTTAATGGGAGAGAGAGAGATTCCACAAGTAAATGAACAAAAATATAGTTCAAATCAAGTAGGTTCTATATCTAGGGTAACCAGCCAATCCTGGTTGGCCTGACTGTGCTAGTACTAAAAGACCCTCATCCCAGGAAACCTCTGATTCCTGTAAATAAGGGTAAATAAGGATGCTTGATCATCCTCCTGAGGTAAAAGCCGAGGGCTGTAAAAGAATAATACAGTAGATGTGCCTTATATTGTATAGCCCGGAAACCTTTCTGTATCATTTGAGCTGAGAGCTGAAAGACAAGAAAAGCGACAACAAAAGAAACCCAGCCATATGCAGAAAAGAAGGAAAGGGAAGTCCAGGCAAAAGGAATACTTTGTTTACAGAGAGATTGGGGCTTTCAGGAAATAGAAGGAAAAAACTATTTTAACTAAGTCATATTAAACAAGGTAGACGGCAGGCTGAGATAAAATTAGAGAGGCAGGAATGATTCTTATTGTAGTCCATGGTAAGGAGTTTGGGTCCTATTCTAAATGCAGTAGGACACCGTTGTCTGATTTAAAAATTAAGCTTTCTAAATATTGAGACCCTATTTTGTGCCTAACCCATGGATACAAAAACATTAATTGTAATCTTTTTTTTTCAAGATCTATGTCACCTGTCAGGTAAGACTGTCCTTGATGTAACCAACTGTAATACAGAGGAATAAAATAAATAAAATAAAATAAAATTAAAATAAAATAAAATAAAAGCTTAACCTATTCTTTCCACCTCAGGAATTTCTCAGGCTCTCCCTTCTGCTTCAGATCCTCCAACAATCATTTGGTTTCCCTGTTTTCGTATACCATTATTTCCTATTTCCATGTGTCTGCTCTGTTTGGGGTCTTACAGCCTGGTGATGGGCCGGGGTTAGGGGGGTGATCTCTCTGGAGTTAATGTGTTTCTTCTCAGATACTGCCCCTTGGTTGGCTTCTCTTGACTTCACACACCGCAGCCAGGGCAGTAGAAGACCTCCTTCCTACATATCCTAGGACTGTATCCAGGACCGCAGGCCATGTTCCTCTGGGAGGAGAAGACACTTAAGGCAATGACTCAATGCATCCACGTCTCATGGGACATGGCCATCCCCAAGTTGATGTTTGAAACTTTAAAGAAAGTACATAGAGCCCTCACAAAAATGTAAAAGAAATGCCACGGGCTTTGATTTCTGGCCGAGGTCTCATGCAGGAAAGGGGCATTTCTTCAGCTTGCATTAACAACTCTGGTAATGAGAATGGAGTTATTGACAGACGTTTCCGTTCCATGGAGTGAACAGTCCATCATAATGAGGGGGAGTGTGGTTGTTAACTGCTATGTTGTTAGGACAATAAAATAATTATTTTTCATCATTCATCCCATGTGAAAAATACCTTCATTTGAATGTTCTGAGATTGCTCCCAAACAAGTCCAAGGATCAGACCAGTCTACAAATTTGCCTTTGGTTAGTATGATAATGAGACTTCAACTGCACACCAAATAATTGTATTTATTAAAATTTATGATTGTGCATTAGAGTTCAGTAGTATTCAGGAGGTCTTGAAGCCATAACTTATAGCCCCAACCTCACCTTCTTCTATACATTTTACTTTTAGAAACTGCTATTTAAATGCAGATGGCTGTATAAATTACCACTTCTAACCTGAAATATTTCCAGCAATATATGCTATGATTAATTGGCACTTCAGACCTCCTCTTCTCCTCGGGGATCATCTGTTGTGCAGCCTCTGGGATAGAATGATCGGCTTTTCTCTGACAGTATACATTCTCTTTGCGGTTTTCAAAGGCTGGCATTGAGCAGCAGTGGTGTGCATTTAGTCTTCATCTTCCAGCCCACCTTTTTTTAAAGTTACACACAATAGCCAGCCAAGCACTCAGGTGACAGCCACTCTCCCTGAGTCCAGCATTTCTCCATCACTTTCTTCCTTTTTTATTACCAAAGGCCAAGCTCATAACACCTATGTTCTTCACTGCTGAGTGTTGGCAAGACCCAAACACTGCCACTGACAGTAGTTAAAAATGCGGCTGGGTTAATGCTGACATATTGCTATCTTTTGAGGGGCCGTTTGATGTGTGTTCATTTATAATCTAATTGCATGTCCACTTTTAAAAATCAGCTCCTGGTGTGGAATGGATAAAAATACAATTACCAAATGATATGCGTAATCATTCACTGCTGTTAGTCCCAAAAGGTGATATTGCAGTGACATTGAGAAAATTAGATCTATTCTTCATACAATTACATGGCTACACTTTCACTCTAATGCCATTCTAATTGGGAAGGAGCATTGAAATGTGAAACTGGGTGAGTTTCACTCCCTAATTATCACTGAGCAACTCATTCTTAAGATAGGTTTCTGGAAAAGACAGTTGCCAGAATGCTTTGATAGTCCCAAATGTTCATTCTTGCTTCCTTGTCAGGTAAAACTTGTTTTCCTTCCGTAACATTTAGATGGCCACTGAGAGCTTGCTAGAAATTAAGATTTGGGCGATTGCCTGTCGTTTATTTAGTCCGTTTATGTTTTTGAAAAGCAAAATTCTGCATGGATCTACTCCTCCTACTTTTATTTCAAATGGGCCCTCAGAATTGAATAGTTGGTCCACTATTTTACGGGTGGTTGTGAGCCTCAAATTTCATGATAGAAGTGCGAGCCATTTTGTAAACTATTGGTGATACACAAACATGAGCTATTACTGTTATAATTGCTGCTGCTGAGGTGGTGGTTAGTAGTAACTGTACTAGAAGTACTCTCTGTCCATAGGAGCCGGGTCCTGATTTAGGTTAGCCGTCTTTGTGGCCAGTGCCCATAGAAATTATGAAGTCACACTAATATCACTGGCTGTGATTCACTTGTATCCCTGTGGAACAAGTCCATCTTCTCTGGATGTGCATTTACTAAGGCTTTTCCTCCATTCCCTGTTTTGGAGTAATGGGTTTATAGAACCAACACTACAGCTAGAGGGACCTCATCCCCCATCAGCTATTCTATTAGACTGTAAACACTGAGAAGGTAATAACTGAATTGAATAAATAGCTGCAGACTGTCTGAACAAAATAGACTCCCTTATTTTATATTTCTTTATTATTTATGAGCATATATTTCTTGGTGTCATTGAGCACAGTTGTAATAGATGTTTTAAAATCCTCGCCTATGAATTCCACATCTAGGTTATTAGTTATGATGGTTTAAGTCTCCATTGATTGTCTTTTCCCTTGAGAATGGATCAGACTTTCCAGATTTTATTTTATTTTTAAAATTTTTAAAAATATTTTATTTATTTGACAGAGAGACAGTGAGAGAGGGAATATAAATGGGGAGAGGGAGAAGCAGGCTCCCTGCTAAGCAGGGAGCCCAATGTGGGGCTCCATCCCAGGACCCTGAGATCTTGACCTGAGCCAAAGGCAGACCCTTACTGACAGAGCCATGCAGGTGCCCCCATACCTTCCAGATTTTAAAATTTTGGAATGTATTCTATTTTTTCCCCATGATTTATTTATTTTATTTTTTCTCCCAAACATGTTTATTTTTTCAGTGTTACAAGATTAATAGTTACAATTAATCTTGTAACACTGTAACCACACCCAGTGCTCCGTACAACA
>CM053609.1:45887101-45912850 GCA_028646535.1 Procyon lotor
CAATTTTTTTTGGCTTTTGTTCGTCTTGGGTCTGTGAATTTGTAGTTCTCATCAAATTTGGAAATTTTTAGGTTATATCTTCTAATCCCCCTCCCTTTCTGCTGTTAGGATGCCAGTTATACACATAATAAGATGCTTAAAGTTATCCCACCATGCTATTCTCTGTCGTTTCACTGTCTCACTTGTCCTCCCTCTCTCTCGCTTGCTTTCTCTCACTTGCTCTCTCTCGCTTGCTCTTCCTCTCTCATTTCCTCTCTCTCTCTCTCTCGCTTATCCTCTTTCTCTCTTACTTATTCTCTTTCTCTCTCTCTTGCTTTCTCTCTCCCTTACTCTCTCTGTCGCTTTCCCTCTCTGTCGCTTTCTCTCTCTCTGTCACTTTCTCTCTGTTGCTCTCTCTGTAGCTTTCTCTCTCTGTTGCTCTGTCACTCTCTCTCTCTCTGTCGCTTTCTCTCTGGCTTTCTTTAGCACTCAATTACTCTCACTCTCTGACTCACTTTCTCTAGCTCACTCACTCTCACTCTTTCTCTCCTCTGGCTTGCTCTCTTGCTCGCTCGCTCAGCTCTCTTGCTTACTCTCACTAGCTCTCTCTTTCCTCTGGCTTGCTTTCACTCTCTCTCTCTCTCTCACTTGCTCTCGTTTGCTTGCTCTCTATCTCTCTCTGTCTTGCTTGCTCTCTCCCTCTCTTTCTCTTGCTTGCTCTCTCTTTCTTTCATTTTGGATAGCTTCTATTACTTTGTATTTATGATCATTAATCTTTTCTTCAGCAGTGTATAATTTGATACTCAAGTATATTTTTATTTCCCGGTACTGGATTTGGACATTGCTCAATGTAACTCTGTCTTCTTGACTATTTTTAATGCTTTGTCTACTAATTCTATCCTCTGTGTCATTTCCAGGTCTGTTTTATTGATTGACTTTTTCTTCGTTATTAGTTGCAGTTTCCTGCTTCTTTGCATACCTGGTTAAAAAAAATTTTTTTTGGATGCCAGACATTATGAATTTAACTTTGTTGAATGGTGGTATATTTTGTAATACCAAAAATATTCTTAAACTTTGTTCTCGGATACACTTAAGTTACTTGGAAATATTTTTCTTTCAAAGTCTTCTTTTGTTTTGGCGTAACCAGAGCTTACATGCCATACTCAGTGCTTCAAGAATTTTGAGATTTTTGTCTTTCTCCCCTCAGCTTCCCACACACAGATTTTCCTATTGCCTCAGGTGGTTTCTTTGCATGCTCATGCTCATCAGTGCTTGGTTAATGACTCAAAGGGTGCCCTCTACAAATTTATGGCACTCTCTTCATGCAGCTATTTCTTTTTCCTTACTCTGCCCATTTTAAATGTAGCTGCTTTGACCCCCTGGAATCCCAGCTCCATCTTCTTACTCAAGAAGACTGTTGAGCTCTGCCTGTATACAAGTTGACCCTTGAACAGCACAGGTTTGAACTACACGGGTCTACTTATATATGGATTTTTTACGACAAAGTACTGTAAATGTATTTTCTGTTCTTTGCGATTTTCTTCATAACACTTTGTTTTTACTAGCTCACTTTAAGTGTATAATATATAATACATATGACATACAAAATATGTGTTAATTGACTGTTCATGTTGTAAGTAAGGCTTCTGGTCAGCAGCATTAAGTTTGAATAAAGCCAAGAGTTCTACATGGAGTTTTTTTCTTCCAAGTTTTTATTCAAATTCCGGTTAACATACAGTGTAATATTAGTTTCAGGTGTAGGATTTAGTGATTCATCACTTAGATAAATCACCCAGGGCTCATCACAACATGTGCCCTCCTTAATACCTATCACGCATTTAACCCATAGCCTCATCCCATCAAGCACCTTCAGTGTGTTCTCTACTTAAGAGTTTATTTCATGGTTTGTATCTCTCTTTTATCACCTGTGTTCATCTGTTATCTTTCTTAAAGTCCACATTTGAGTGAAATCATGTGGTATATTTATTTCCCTGACTGACTTATTTTGCTTAGCACAATACACTCTAGCCCCACATCACTGCAGATGGCAAGATTACGTTATTTTTTATAGCCAAGTAAAAGTCCAGCTAAGTAATATTCCATTGTGTGTGTGTATACACACACATACATACCATTTATCCATTCGTCAGTTGATGGACATTTGGGCTCTTTTCATAATTTGGCTATTGTTAATAATGTTGTTATGAACATCAGGGTGCATGTATGCCTTTGAATCAGTATTTTTGTATCCTTTGGATAAATAACTGGTGGTGCAGTTGCTGGGTCATAGGGTGGTTCTATTTTTAACTTTTTGAGGAAACTCCATGCTGTTTTCCAGAGTGGCTGCACCAGTGAGAATGCAAATTCCCACTAACAGTGTAACACAGTTCCTCTTTCTCTGCATTCTCACCAACATCTGTTGTTTCGCATGTTAATTTTAGTTTAGCTATGTTGACAGGTGTGAGGTGATATCATTGTAAAAACTCATTGTAGTTTTGATTTGTTTTTGCCTGAAGATGAGTGATATCGAGCATCTTTTCATGTGTTTGTTAACCATCTGTGTGTCTTTTTTGGAAAAAATTTCATGTCATCTGCCTATTTCTTTATTGGATTATTTGTTTTTTCAGTGTTGTGTTTTATAAGTTCTTTATAGATTTAAGATACTAATCCTGTATCAGATATGTCATTTTCATATATCTTCTCCCATTCTGAAGATTGTGTTTTAGTTTTGTTGATTGCTTCCCTTGCTGTACAGAAGCTTTATATGTTGATGATGTCCTAATAGTTTATTTTTGTTTTTGTTTCCCTTGTCTCAGGAGACAGATCTAGTGAGAAGTTGCTATGGCCCATGACAAAGAGGTTACTGCCTATACTCTCCTATAAGATTTTGATGGTTTCCTATCTCATGTTTAGGTCTTTCATACATTTTGAATTTTTCTGTTTATGGTACAAAAAAACGTGGTCCATTCTTTGCATGTTGCTCTCCAGTTTTCCCAACACTACTTGTTGAAGAGACTGTTGTTTTCCCTTGGATATTTTTTTCCTGCTTTGTCAAAAAATGATCATATTGTTGCAGGTCCATTTCTGTGTTTTCTGTTCTGTTCCATTGATGTGTGTTTGTTTTTGTGCCAGTACCATACTGCCTTAATCACTGCAGCTTTGTAAAAAACTTAAAATCCAGAATTGTGACACCCCAGCTTTTCTTTTCTTTTTTTTAGTTGCTTTGGCTATTTGGGGCCTTTTGTGGTACCATGCTAATTTTAGGATTGTTCTAGGTCAGTGAAAAACACTGGTGGTATTTGATAGGGATTGCATTAAATATATAGATTGCTTTGTGTAGCGTAGACATTTTAAACAACGTTTTCTTCCAGTCCATGAACATGGAATTTTTTCCATTTCTTTGTGTCTTTAGTTTCTTTCATCAGTGTTTTATAGTTTTCAGAGTACAGGTTTTTCACATCTTTGATTAGGTTTATTCCTAGGTATCTTAAGGTTTTGGGTGCAGTTGTAAATGGAATCAATTCCTTGATTTCTCTTTTTGCTAATTCATTATTGGTGTATAGAAATGCAACAGATTTCTGTATGTTGATTTTGTATCCTCTGATCTTACTGAATTCTGAAATGTGTCACTTCTAGCAATTTTTTGGTGGAGTCTTTTGGATTTTCTACATAGAGTATCATGTCATCTGCAAATAGTGAAAGCTTGATTTTCTCCTGCCAAAGCTGATTTGGCTGCCTTTTACTTCTTTTTGTTGTCCGATTGCTGAGGCTAGGACTTCTAGTATGATGTTGAACAACAATGGTGGGAGAGGACATCTTTGTCTTGTTCTTGACCATACAGGAAAAGCTCTCAGTTTTTCCCCATTGAGGATGATATTAGCTGTGAGTTTTTTTACATATGGCCTTTATGATGTTGAGGTACGTCCCCTCTATTCCTACTTTGTTGAGAGTTTTTATCAAGAATAGATTCTGTCCTTTGTCAAGTGGTTTTATTGCATCTATTGAGAGGATCATATGGTTCTTATCCTTTCTTTTATTAATCTGATGTATCATGTTGATTGATTCATGAATGTTGAACCACCCTCGTAAGTCAGTAATAAATCCCACTTGAGCATAGTGAATGATTTTTTTTTAATGTACTGTTGAATTTTATTTGCTAGTATTGAGAATTTTTGCAACCATTTTCATCACGGATGTTAGCCTGTGGTTCTCTTTTTTAGTGGAGTCTTTGGTTTTGGAATCAGGGTAATGCTACCCTCATAGAATGAGTTTGGAAGTTTTCCTTCCATTTCTACTTTTTGGAATAGTTTGAGAAAAAATAGGTATTAACTCTTCTGTAAATGTTTGGTAAAATTTCCCTGGGAAGCCACCTGTCACCAGACTTTTGTTTGTTGGGAGATTTTTGATTACTGATTGAACTTCTTTGTTCTGGGTCTCTTCAAGTTTCTGTTTATTCCCATTTCAGACTTGGGGAGTTTGTATGTTTCTAGGAATTTATCCATTTCTTCCAGATTGCCCAATTGTTAACATATAATTTTTCATAATATTCCCTTATAATTGTTTGTATTTCTGTGCTGTTGTGATTTCTCCTCTCTCATTTATGATTTTAGTTGGGTCCTTTCTCTTTTCTTTTAGATAAGTTCTGCTAGGGGTTTATCAATTCTATTAAGTATTTCAAAGAACCATCTCTTAACTTCAATGATCTGTTCTCTATTTTTCTTTTTCTATATAATTTATTTCTGCTCTAATCTTTATTAATACTTTCTTCTGCTGGATTTAGGCCTCATTAGTTGTTCTTCTCTAGCTTCCTTACGTGTAAGGTTAGGTTGTGTATTTGAGATTTTTCTTACTTCTTGAGATAGGCCTGTATTGCTATATATTTCCTTCTATGACTGCTTTCACTGTATTCCAAAGATTTTGGACTGTTTTGCTTTCATTTTTTTTTATTTCTTTAATTTCCAGGTTAACCCATTCATTCTTTAGTAGGGTGTTTTTTAACCTCCATGTGTTGGTGGTCTTTCCAGATTTTTTCTTGCAGTTACGTTTCATAGCGTTGTGGTCTGAAAATATGCATGTATGATCTCAGTCTTTTTGTACTTGTTGAGGCCTGACTTGTGACCTAGTATGTGATCTATTCTGGAGAATTTCCCATGCATACTGAAAAAGAATGTGTATTCTGCTATTTTAGGATGAAATGTTCTGAATATATCTGTTAAATCTATCTAATCTTATGTTGTTCAAGGCATTATTTTCTTGTTGATTTTTCTGCTTAAATGATCTGTCCATTGATGTAAGTGGGGTGTTAAAGTCCCCTACAATTATTGTACTATTATCAAAGAAATTCCTTTGTTATTGTTTTATATATTTGGGTGCATAAATATTTATAATTGTTAGATCTTTTGGTTGGATAGATCTCTTTATTATGATATAGTGCCCTTCTTCTCTTGTCACATTCTTTGGCTTAAAAACTTGTTTGTAAGTAAGTTAGGAGTGGGGGAAGGAAATGGCACCAGCCAACTCCTTTGTCCCCAGAGAATGGAGTTCATGCTTGCTGCTGTCAGAGAAGCCCTCCCAGAAGAGCAATAATTTCCTCCATGCACCCAAGGCATTTTTCAGATCACTACTTTTACACTGCGTCCAGTTTGCTTGCCTGCCTGAAGCAGCACAGTGCATTTTGGGCTCTATCCCAGCAAGTCTGTGAACCTCTAAGTCTCCAGTCTTTGAGACCCACTGGTGGCAAAAGCTCATGAAAATCAACCCCTCTCGTTTTCCCATGGGATGTTTTGGGAGGTTTTTCTTGGGTGATCAACTGTGTTGTACTCTCCCTTTCTCTCTCCCCCTCTCTTTCCTCTCACCTCTCTCTCATGTCTCTCTCTCTCTCTGCAACCAGATCCCCTTCCCCTCTACAGCATTGGCAATCTGTTTCTTCCCAAAACCACATCACCACAACTCCTACTTTCCATGTGTGGCCTCCTCTCTTTAGTTATGTAGTTTGTTCTGTCAGTCCCCAGATCAATTTCTTGGGTGTTCGGAATGATTTTATGTTTATCTAGGTGTATTCAAGGGATGGGGTAAGCCTCCTCTTGCTCTTCCATCTTAGCTCCCCACAGTGTCTACATGGCTTTTTTATTTTAATTTTATTTTTAATTTTTTTTTGCTTTTTTTTATGTTTTTTAAAAAGATTTTATTTATTTATTTGACAGAGTGAGATCACAAGTAGGCAGAGAGGGGGAAGCAGGCTCCATGCTCAGCAGAGAGCCTGATGCAGGGCTGGATCCCAGGACCCTGAGATCATGACCTGAGCCAAAGGCAGAGGCTTTAACCCACTGAGCCACCCAGGCACCCCTCTACATGGCTTTTGGACTATGCAGAGTATCAGTACCCCTAATGTCCACGTTGCTCAGAAGTCAACTCTATATATTTTTCATGAGGTGTAGCATGGAAACTCTCTCCAGGGACTTAGTTGAGGATAATTTTAGGACTTACATTGTTTACTCTTTCAGTGATCACTGTCCTGGACTGCTTGAATCTATCTGAATCTACCCCTTTTACTCCATTTTGACCCAGAACACTTCTCTTTTCATAAAGTTAGACTGTTATAAAATTTATTCCTCCCATTTTTTTCCTATAAGGTAAAAACATTAACAAAAACATAGTAAAAATAGCTCTTTTTTTTTTTTTTCATTCCTGCCATCTTAATATAGCTCTCCAGACTAGTAATGGTTACATCAGAACTGGGCTTTGGGAACCATTTTCCCATTCCACTTTCATCTCTATAGACTCCTACCGCCATTCTTTGATATGGACAGTTAATCTCTTCTCAACTTATTTGATAACTAGCTAAAAGTTAATTACTTAATTACTTCTTGCAATGCCCTATCCTTACTTTTTTTCCCTCTTCCAATAAGATGTTTGCCTACCAGGTCCTCTCATATGAGAACTCTAGTGCTTTCTCTACCATGTTGGGCAGAAAATTTCTCTTAATCCTGGGCAAGCTACCTGGATGATCTGTGACTTACATTTAAAGATGTAAACCAGTGCCATAGGTTACCCATTTATCTTGGATGGAGGATGGTGCTAAAGAGGGTAATGGTTTAGTTAACACTTATCTTAAAAAAGATGCTTGGGGGGGCGGGCAACAGAGTGAATGTAAGGGCATTTTTTATAATAGTGTAAATATACATGTTTAATGTAGTGATGTGATTGTGTTTGTTTTGAGAAGAGGTTATTGCTTTCTGTTTTCTTTAGCATTCAGTAACATAAAGAGAGATTGGAACCTACAGGACGGAAGTATTTTTCACTTTAAGATTGACTTCCAAGCGAAGTATGTTGACTGGTTTTACCTTGAAGTTTTATTTCATGTGATATTGTGAAAAAATTAACACCCAAATTTCAAGAAATGTTGAAAACCCAAGAGCTATTGTTTCATTTTTCTAATTTATGAAAAGGATAAATCAGGGGGAGGGAAGTGAAGGGATTAAAAACAAGCAGGATTTACTCCACAAAAACGACAGCCCTGCAAGTGGTCAGCAGGCATGTTGCAAGTGTTGGTTTCCCTTCCACTCTGGGTGTACCACTGTCATGGCCTGAGGTGCTAGGGGAGAAAATGGAACAGACTGTTCCTCATACCAAACTTTGTTGAGGTTTTAGTTAAACCCATAGAACTTGTTAAAGAATCACTGCCCAACATTAAATATACTGTCTTTTAGATAGTATAGTTTATAGATAGACTTTTAGAAGATTAATCTATAGTGTACTCTGGAGCTTTTTCCCCCCATTATCAATCAAGTTAAAAAAATTTTTTAAAGAACTATTTATTTGACAGAGAGAGAGATCACAAGTAGGCAGAGAGGCAGGCAGAGGGAGAGGAGGAAGCAGGCTCCCCACTGAGCAGAGAGCCCGATGCGGGGCTCGATCCCAGGACCCTGAGATCATGACCTGAGCTAAAGGCAGAGGCTTTAACCCACTGGGCCACCCAGGGGCCCCTGAAAATTTATTTTTTAAGTGAGATTTATAGATCTTATAATAAGATTCATGGGAATCCAAAAGAGTATATATTATATATATAATATATATATTATAACAAGTAATACAAATACTGTATTATAACAAGTAATAATGCAAATACTGTAATATAACGAGTAGTACAAATACTGAGGTCAAGAAAGATTGTACAAGCAGTTCAGAAAAAACAAAACAAGAAAACCAACTAGGTTAGTTCAAGGATTCTCTTCTATAAGATAAATCAGAAAAGGAAGAGGAGCAGGAGTAATCAGAAACAAGTTTTGTGAAAATGGTAAAAAGGAATAAGTGAGGGTTTTATGAATTGGCTCTGGACCCTTAATCATGAGTCCCT
Organism: Procyon lotor; assembly: GCA_028646535.1. Taxonomy (NCBI): domain Eukaryota; kingdom Metazoa; phylum Chordata; class Mammalia; order Carnivora; family Procyonidae; genus Procyon; species Procyon lotor. The sequence goes on from CM053609.1 coordinate 45,895,437, forward strand.
CACAAGGCAAGGAAAAGTATTCAAAGAATTTGTATCATCTTCCCAATTACTTAGTAGCATCCTACACAGTAGGTGCCCAGTAAATGTTTGTTAAAAGTAAAAACTGCTAAAGTTGCCTGCATGAGGTTCAAATGTTCAGTGCCTGGCAGCAGAATGAGCCAGCCAGTGGCAGTCTCTCCTGCTGAGGTCTGAGCCCCTGCCAGTTTTAGGTGACAATGTGCTATTCTTCAGATAAAGATGGACCAGAGAACCTAGTTTTTCAGTCTGCCAAGAACCATGCAAATTAGTTCTGCATATTGAGGACTTGGACTTCCCTCATTTGCCTATCACTTAAAACTTCTCCTGTCATGCTATAAAACTGGAAATAAATACACATTTTCCTCCAGTATCTCAGTTTCCACTGGGCTCAGATCAGAGAGAAAAGTGAATAGCAGTGTGAAAGGAATGATGCTTAAGACAGAAACCACAAAGTAGGGGAGAAGGAGAAATCAGTTCATCCTGATTTAAAGATTTCTTTAACATGTGATTTCCTCTTCTTACCTGCAGGCAGTTTTCTGAAGGTGCACATTTAATTTCTAGGGTAAATATAAAGCTTTAAAATGCAGCTCTATACTGAAGCTATTGGTACTGTGGCAAAAATTATATAAGAGGAAAATGTTAAGTGACTTGTTTATCTCCTGGATTAAGACCCTCCAGGTTACTCCTTCAAGGTTGTGTGAAAGGTTGAGCAATCTGTGGTACAAGTATTTTAATTAGTTGACAGCAATTGGGATGAATTACGCTTGATCTCTGTTCAAGATGCTTGTATAATAAAATATTTCATTGTTTCATTTTTTTAGAGTGTATTGGATGAATGGAATAGTATGATATCTTGAGAATTTGTTCATTTAAAGCCCTGATTGCAATATTGTTCTGAAAAGTGGAATACAACATCAAGGCTGTAGTGAAAGTGTGGTAGGGGTGTTTAGTCCCTGGGTATCTTTGTAACTTTGTCCTTCTAGTTCATTGTGACACTGACATCTCACCATAAAACAGCTCTGTAACTTTTAGTTGCCTTCATCTTTTGCAAGCAAGAACATAATAGCTTCTTAATTGGTCTCTTTGCCTTGGTCTTTATCTACCCACATCTTTCTTCCTTCTTCCACTCTAAAGCCAGAGTGTTCCTCCAATAATGCTAATCTGACTGGGCTGTTCCTTATCTGAAGTCCTTTTAATGCCACCCTATAAGATAAACCACAAGATTCAACAGGGACTTGAAATATCCCGGCTGGCTCTCTAGTCCCATCTGCTCTACTCTTTGTCTTGCACAGTATGCTTCAGTAAGAGTTAACTATTGGAAAGTCCCCATTGAAATCACACTATTTCTGTCTGAATTTCTGCTTATGCCATCTCTTCTCCAAGGCATGTTCTTTTCCTTTCTCTTCTCCAAGCAATTTTTATATTCATCCTTTAGGAAAACTTGGTTATTACCTCTTCTACCTTCTTACCTTCCTCTTAATATGGATGAGCGGCCCTTCAGTGATGCCCCCAATATGACCCTGGAAGTGTTCTATCAAAGCATTTCACTTTATTAAAAGTGTCCATTTATGGGGCCACCTGGGTGGATCAGTCGTTAAGCATCTGCCTTTGGCTCAGGTCATGATCCCAGGGTCCTGGGATTGAGCCCCACATCAGGCTCCCTGCCTGGCAAGATGCCTGTTTCTCCTGCTACCATTCCCTCTGCTTGTGTTCCCTTTATCGCTGTGATTCTCTCTGTCAAATAAATAAAGTCTTTAAAAAATAAAGTGTCCATTTATGTGTTCATTCTTTATTAAATGGTAAGTTCCTTGAAAACAAGTCTCATGTTTTGTTCACCTTTGTGTCCCCAACCTCTGGTATAGGATGGAACAGGTGCTTATTAAATGCTTGTCTGATGAATGAGTAAATGAAAATATGTTCTATTCAACAATATTATACTATTCTATACTATAAAAAGTAATGTCTTACTTTTACTTTTACTTTTAATGTTTTACTTTTACCTCACTTTTACAGTGAGGAGTCTGTAAATAAATCATACACTCATACATGGCTAACATTTGTGGAATGAAATGCCACAAAGAATTAAGTTGCTGAGAAACAGACTTGGACACATGTATTATTCCATGTAATGGTATATATTTAACAATTCATTTAATGGTACCTATCACTGCCTCTTTGTCCTATACTGTGGTTTAAGGAACCTGACCATTTATCTAGTCAAGGACAAGAAAGGTGAATACATGAACACATCAGACTGTAGCTCTGAGCTTCTCAAATACCAGTATGCAGAGAAACAGCTTGAAGATCCTGTTAAAATGGTGATACTGATTGAGCATTCAGGGAATGATACTTGAAGCCTTGTGAATCTAGCAAACTCCCAAATAATGTTAATGCTACCGGCCATTGGCCCTCGCTTTGAGTGGCAAGGATAGAGAAAACCTCAGCTCCATGAAGAGTAGGATATCTGGCAGGGAATTGAGCATCAAAGTATTTTATTGCTGTGCACATAATTATACTGAGAGTTTCTACCACCTTGTATTGGAATCTAAGTGGATTTCAGCTAATACTGTTCACATACAGTTTCATGACTGAATATTTTTTATGATTGAATTCTGATTATTGCAAGTCATTTCTACATAACTTCAGAAATTTTCATTGTATTTTATTTGTATTGTTTTATGTCATTTTGCACTAATTTTTCAGTACCAAACCCAGATTTTTGATGTGTGAGTCATGGATGAGGCCTCTCTGGATTTACAAACCATATAAATAAATCAAACAGCAAAGTTTTAAGAAAGGTCCTGTTCAATATAGAAACTTGGGAGGAAATGACCAAAATATGATAATATTCAAGGTCATAGAAAAAGAATTCGGCGGGATTAAAAATAAATGAACTTTAGAAATCTAAAACAGATCCAGATTAATCAAAAGGAAAATGACTCTTGGAAAAGAAGTCTAAGAACCAAATAAAATCTAAATGTGTAGAAGGTTGGTGTTTTAAGATTAAAATATTCAAAATTAAATGTGTAGGGGCGCCTGGGTGGCTCAGTGGGTTGAAGCCTCTGCCTTTGGCTCAGGTCATGATCTCAGGGTCCTGGGATCAAGCCCACCCCCCCATTGGGCTCTCTGCTCAGGAGGGAGCCTGCTTCCCCCCCCCTCTGCCTGCCTCTCTGCCTACTTGTGATCTGTCAATTAAATAAAATCTTTAAAAAAATTAAATGTATGTAGAAAAGCCAAGAAAAAGAATATGAAACAAATTAGGCTAGCCTTCAAATGTCATAGTGTTTAAAACCAAAGAGACTAATACAAAATGGAAAGAAATAATGGTGGTTGCCCACATTGTACTGTCACCATCAAGCACAGAAGCCTTTCTAAGTGCATTATCTGTCTTATTTCACTTAATTCTCTCAACAACCCCATGGGGTAGCTTCTATTATTAAGTCCAGATGACTAAAAAGAAATAAAACTAAAATGCTATTTAACAATCTCCGAGGAACTAAAAGGTACAATAATCCTCTTTTTTAAATAGTCCTTCTCTGAGACTCTAATGAAAATAAGAATTATTCATTTTATTAACACTTACTGAGCAAGTAACAAGAAAGCACATTTGTAATGACATCGCATGTATTATTTAATTTTAATAACAAGCCTATGAGTTAGGACCTAGTATTGCTTCATTTTAGTGATGAGAGAATTGAGGCTTAGTAAGGTTAAATAACTGTCCAACATCACCGAACTAGTAGGAAACAGAACCAAGACTCAAAATTCCCCCTGAGTAGAGTTTGTTTCTCATTTTGTAGGTTTTTGTTTTTGTTTTTGTTCTTAAGGCCATATCCGTGTGCACATCCTGATGTGCAAAAGTTTCTTTAGGTATATATCTATAAGTGGTATTGGTAGATCATAGGAAATACATATCTTCAACTCTGCTCCGAAGTGCCAATTCACATTTCACAGAAATTACATAATTTATACTCCATTCAAGGGGCACCTGGGTGGCTCAGTTGGTTAAGTGACTGCCTTCAGCTCAGGTCATGATCCTGGAGTCCCAGAATGGAGTCCTGCATTGGGCTGTCTGCTCAGCAGGGAGTCTGCTTCTCCCTACCACCCTCCCCCACTCATCCTCTCTCTCTTTCTCTCTCTCTCTCTCATCTCTTTCTCCCAAATAAGTAAAATCTTAAAAAAAAAAAAACTGATAAGAGTTCAACATTTTTTGCCAGTACCTGATACATTCTGACAGTTTCATTTTTGCTAATTTTGTGGCTTTAGTCTTCTTTCTTCTGGTTAATGCTATTGAATATCTTCAAATGTTTCTGGGTCATTTTGCTTCATCAGTCTTTGAATTCATGCTTATTGATTTCCCCTCAATTTTTCTATTGGGTTTTCCTTTTCATTCTGGTTCACAGTACTTATATATATTTATTTATATGTACTGCAAATATCTTCTCCAAGTTTGTAACATTTTTAAATTTACTCTTTATGGTATCTTTTAGTACAGAGAAATTATTGAATATTTTTCTTCATGATTTGTGGGTTTTTTTGTATCTTTTTAAAGAAAGTTTTACCAACTAGATGATCTAACAAGTATAAGGTTGTCTTCTAAAAGTTTTATAGTTTTTTCTTTAATCTTCCTGGATTTGATTTTTGGGCAATTGTAAAGTAGGGATCTGTACCAGGTATAATCAGAACCCACCCTCATTTCTTCACCCAACTCAGAGCTCACTCAGGGCTTCAGGGAAGAAAAATCCTACACTTGGCTTTGTACTTCAAGCATCTGCTTGTCAAGAGGGCCTTTGTGGGGCCGCTTTCCTTGAGGCTCTGGCTGCTGGAACAAGTAGCCCTATACAGGGCTGGCTGAAAGAGAGTCAGTTCCCCAGGAATGATCTTCAAAAAATGAGGAAAAAGAACGAGTGGAAAAATAACCTCTTTACCTCTACATGGGACAACTGTGAGGTATGTTTCACAGTCTCAGGAAGTTCACAACAGACTTAAACTTTAGTTGCAAACAGTGATAACCACTTCTTAATATATACCTCATTGGCTTTTTCCCCTTCCCTGTTGCATTTTTCTCACTAACTTCCTGAGATCACCTCCCAAAGAAATACTTTTTCCCAAATTCTAGGTTCAGGTTCTGTTTTGGCTGTAACCCAAACTGTCCTAGGAAGCAGACCCTCAGGATAAAATTCTAGAAGTACATCATTTTCTAGTCAAATGGCAAAGTGTCTCCAATACTGGTATGCTGCCATGTCACATTTACTAAGACTCCCACCTACAGTTTATTGGGAAGGAGCACAAGCAAAAGAGGAAACACTGACTTATACATAGTTACAACATTTGAAATATATGAGGGTTATGGTAATCAGGATAGTCAAGTTGGCTGAGTTTTGTTAACTGTCTTAGAAGCATGAAAAAGAAGCAGGTTCATGTCGCTTGAGTATTAGGATTGTTGGGAAAGACAGCTACTTAAAGAGACCCTCATCTCCTGCAGCCAGAAGGCAGAATGTACTAAAAATCAGGATTAATATTTGATTGTGCAGATGGCAGGAGTTAAGAAACTGAAATAATGGCCTTGGTATGTATCTTATGCTAAAAACAAGGATAAAGAAGACAAAGAAGAGATGGGTCTCTGAAGTCTGAAGTGGAGATATTTGAAAACCTGGAGCTCATAGTTTAAACCCTGTGGGCCACCCAAGATTCCCCACCTCTTTGTTAAGAGTAGATCTGGCTTACGTGGCTTAGAAACCATGAAAACATGATTCACAAGATGAGTTTGTTCTCCATATAAAATAATTAAATCTAATATGCAATAAAATCAATGTCTCACTTCATTGATTATATTAAGGTGCTTGGAACCAGTCCTGATACACTGCTAGGATGGTATGGTGCAGCTTGGAAATCCTACTTCCACAGCAACCGCTCTCAAATGTGGTCTACAAACCCTTAGGGATCCTAGAGACCATTTCAGGGAGTCCACAAGGTCAAATTATTTTCCTACTAGTACTAAGATTGTGTTTGCATATTCTGTTTTGTTGACATTTCCACTGAATATGCCAAAGCAATGGTGTATCAAATTGCTGGTGCTTTAGTAAAAAGTCAAGGTAGTGGCATTTAACTGTACTAATATTCTCCACTGAAAATTTTTAAAGTCAGTTTTCCGAGAGATGCTTTTGATGAAGCAGCAGTCACAATTATTAATTTTAAAAAATCTTGGTACTTGAGTACATGTCTTTTTAATATTCTATGTGACAAAATAGGAAGTATGCATAAAGCTTCTGCATACCAAAGTATGATCATTATATCAATGAAAAGCACTTATGCAATTATTTCCCTTGAAAGCTGAGCAAGACTCTTCAAAGGAACGGCATTTTGTCTTGAAATAACAACTGACAGGCAAAAGATGGTTTTTCAGACTTGGTTTATTGGGAGTCATTTTCTTAAAAATTAACAGAACAAGACTACCATTTCAAGAGGAAAAAAAAAATAACTGACAGTATCTGTTGCCAGTGATAAAATTTGAAATTTTAAGTGAAAATTAGAATTGTAGGAAATTTGTATATTTCACCTTGACCTTGGCAACTTCTAAAACCTGAAAACTGATTAGATCAGTGATTTTATTAAATATGACTTTTTTTTAGTATAGTTGACATACAATATTACATTAGTTTCAGGCATACAGTTTAGTTATTTGGTGAGTTTATACATTATGCTACGTTGACCACAAGTGTAGCTGCCATCTTTCCCATTACATCACTATTACAGTATCAACTATATTTCTTACACTCTGCTTTTTATTCCCATGACGTATTTTCTAATGGGAGGCCTGTATTTCCCTCTCCTCTTCACCCATTTTGCTTAACCTTCCACCCACCCTCCTCCTAGCAACCATTAATTTGTTCTATATAGTTCTGAATCTTCTTTTTATTTTTATTTTTTGAGTTAGTGTTTTTGTTTTTCTCTAGATACTCAATATTAGAATTATTGGATCATATGGTATTTCGGTTTTTAAATTTTTGAGAAACATCTATACTGCCTTCCACAGTGGCTATACCAGTTTGCATTGCCACCAACAGTGCATGAATGTTCCATTTTCTCCACATTCTACCAACACTTGTTGCTTCTTGATTTTAGCCATTCTACAGGCATGAGGAGATGTTTCATTGTGGTTTTGATTTGTGCTTTCCTGATGATTAGTGATGTTGAGCATCTTTTCCTGTGTCTCTTGGCCAGCTGTCTGTGTTCTTTGGAAAATTTCTCTTCAGATTCTGTGCCTATTTTTTAATTGGATTGTTTTTTGGTGTTGAGTTGTATTTTTTATATATTTTGGACATCACCCTCAATGGTGAAAAACTGAGAGCTTTCCCTCTAAGATTAGGAATAAGATAAGAATGTCTACTCTTGCCACTTTTATTCAACATAGTACTTGAAGTCCTAGCCACAGTAATAAGACAAGAAAAAGAAATGAGGCATCCATATTGATAAGAAGTTAAACTGTCACAGTTTATAGGCATGATACTATACATAGAAAATCCCAAAGATTCCACTACAAAACTAGAAGTAATAAATGAATTCAGTAAAGTGGCAGGGTATAAAAGTAATACCCAGAAATTGATGGCATTTCTACACACTAAATCACAGAAAGAGAAATCAAAGAATGTGACATTTTTAGTATCGTATGGTGAAATGAATCAACATATGGAAGATCTGGTTAACTCAGTGAACTAATATTTTCTAAATGGTTAATGCATGTTTTAAGATCATGCATGACTAAAAGATTGAGAGTGCCACAGTAAGACAATGGATTTTAATGTAACAGGAGGAAAAAGTTCAAATAACTATTTCAGATTTCACATCACAGCTATGCTTTAAGAAATTACTTGTCAACTTATAACAAAGTATTAAAGAAGAATATTCACAACTATCCGAAAAGGCTATTATATTACTCCTCCCTTTTCAAACTGTATGTTGTGAAGCTGGATTTTCTGCACATACTTCAACTCAAACAACATATTACTACAGATTGTATCTAAAAACAAAATCTAGCTACCTTATATTGAGTCAGATATAAAAAAGATTTGCAGGGTGCCTGGGTGGCTCAGATGGTTAAGCATCTGTCTTTGGCTCAGGTCATGGTCCTGGGGTCCTGGGATCGAGTCCCATATCAGGCTCCCTGCTCCTTAGGGAACCTGCTTCTCCCTCTGCCCCTCCCTCCCGCCCCCCTCTCTCTCTCTTTCTGTCTCTCATGAATGAATAAATAGATCTTTTAAAAAAAATTTGCAAAATGTATAATAATGCTACATTCTTACTACTTTTTAAAAATATTATTTTTCATAAAAATATATGTATTAACCTATGTTATTTTTAAATATGTACACATTTTACTGTATCTGTTTTAATATATCTGTTTAATATGTAATATGATAAAGGTAGATAAAACCCACATAAACAAAAGCTTTTTTGTTTTTTTTTTTTTTTAAAGAGTTTATTCATTTGAGAGAGAAAGAGAACACAAGCAGGGAGAGAAGCTGAGGGAGAGGAAGAAGCAGACTCCCCACTGAGCTGGGAGCCCGATATGGGGCTCAGTCTCAGAACCTGGAGATCGTGACCTGAGCCAAAGGCAGATGCTTAACCATCTGAGCCATCCAAGTGCCTGAAAAGCTCTTTATTTTTAAAAATTTTAAAGTTTAATTGACATACAATATTAGTTTCAGTGTACAACATGATGATTTGACATTTTGTATACATTGCAAAATGATCACCATAATTCTAGTTATCATTTCTCACCATATGGTTTTTCTTATAAAGGGAACTTTCAAGATTCACTTCTTAGTATTTCTCAAATTTGCAATACAATATTATTGACTATAGTCACTGTTCTATACATCACATCCCCATGATTTATTTATTTTACAACTGGAAGTTTGTATTTCTTGGTCCCCTTCACCCATTTCATACCACAACTTCTCCACCACCCACTGACAACTCTGTCTTTTGTCTATATCTTTGAGTTTTGTTTTTGTTCTGTTTTTAAGATTCCACATATAAACAAAATCAAACAGCATTTGTCTTTTTCTGTATGACTTACTTCACATAGCATTTATACCCTCAAGGTCCATTTATGTTGTTTTGCTGCAAATGGCAAGATTTCATTCTCTTTTAGGGCTGAGTAGTTTTACACTGTATATGTATACCAAATTTTTTAAATCCATTAATCAATGAATACTTAGGTTGTTTCCACATCTTGGCTTTGTAAATAATGTTTCAATGAACATAGAGGTGCATATATCATTTTGAATTAGTGTTTCCGTTTTCTTCAGGTAAATACTCCGAAGTGGAATTTCTGTATCATATGGTAGTTCTATTTTTAATTTTTGAGAACATCAATACTGTTTTCCATAGTGGTTGCACTAGTCTACATTCCCACCAACAGTGCACAAAGGTTCTCTTTTTTCCTGCATCCTTGTCAGCACTTATTATTTCTTGTCCTTTGACAATGTCCTTGTCCATTTGCCATTCTGTTAGGTGTAAGGTGATAGCTCACTGTGGTTTTGATTTGCATTTGTGATCTTGAACATTATTTTACTTGCCTTTTGGCCATCTTTATTTTTTTTGTCTTTGTTTTTGTTTTGAGAAACATCAATTCAGATCATCTGACTATTTTTTTCTAATATTTCAATTTTTAAAAAATTCTAGTTAACATACAGTATAATATTGGTTTCAGGAATAGAATTCGGTGATTCATCACTTAAATGTAACACCCAGTGCTCACGATATCCTGTGCCCTCCTTAATCCCCATCACCCATTTAACCCATCCCCCTGACCACATCTCCTCCAGCAACCCTCAGTTTTTCTATAATTAAAAGTCCCTTTTGTGGTTTGCCTCCCTCTTTTTTTTCTTTCTTCTATGTTCATCTGTTTTGTTTCTTAAGTTCCACAGATGAGTAAAATCATATAGTTTTTGTCTTCCTATGATGTATTTCACCTAGCATAATATATTCTAGCTCCATCCACACCATTGCAAATGGTAAGATTTCATTCTTTTCTATGGCTGAGTAATATTCCATTGTGTACACACACACACACCACTTCTTCATTATCCATTTATCAGTTGGTGGGCATTTGAGCATTCCCATAATTTGGCTGTTGTTGATAATGTGGCTATAAACATTGGGGAGTGTGTGCCCCTTCAAATCAGTATTTTTGTATCTTTTGTACCCTGCTGGGTAAATACCTAGCAGTGGAATTTCTGGGTCATAGGGCAGTTCTGTTTTTAGCTTTCCAAGGAATCTTCATACTGTTTCCAGAGTGGTTGCACCAGTCTGTATTCCCACCAACAGTGCATGAGGGTTCCTTTCTCTTCACACCCTCACCAACACCTGTTGTTTCTTATATTGTTGATTTTTAGCCATTTTGACAGGTGCGAGGTGATATCTCATTATAGGTTTGATTTGTATTTCCCTGATGAGTGGTGTTGAACATCTATCTTCTCATGCATCTCTTAGGCATCTGGATGTCTTTGGAAAAATATCTATTCATGTCTTCTGGGCATTTCTCAACTGGATTATTTGATGTTGGGGTGTTGAGTTTGATAAATTTTTTATAGATTTTGGATACTAATCCTTTATCAGATATGTCATTTGCAAATCTCTTCTCCCACTTTTTAAGGGACTGTTTGTTTTAAAGTTGTACAAATTTTTAATATACTGTGGATAGTAACCCATTATCAGATAGACGACTTGAAAATATCTCCCATTCAGTAGATTGCCTTTATTTTGTTGATGATTTCTTTTGCTGTGCAGAACCTTTTCAGTTTGATGTAGGCCCCTTGTTTATTTTTGCTTTTGTTGACATTGCCATCAGAGTCAGAGCTAAAATATTATCACCAAGAGTAATGTCAAGGCTCTTGACATTAAACCACCATAAATAGTGGTTTAATTTTATTCTTTTCCATGTAGCTTTCCAGTTTTCTCAACATCATTTATTGAAGAGACTGTCCTTTCACCACTGGATATTCTTGGCTCCTTTGCCATAAATTGATTGACCATATATGTGTGGATTTATTTCTGGGCTCTCCAGTGTGTGTGTGCATATGCACGTGCACACATGCACCTGTGTTTATGCCAATATCATACTGATTTCATACTATAGCTTTTCATGTAGTTTGAAATCAGGAAGCATGATGCCTCCTGCCTTGTTCTTAGGATTGCTTTTTTATCCATGATCTTTTGTGGTTCCATATGTATTTGAGTATTGTTCTAATTATGTGAAAATGCCATTGGAATTTTGATAAGGATGGCATTGAATCTGTAAATTGCTTTGGGTAATTTGAACAGCTTAACCATGTTCTTCCAATTCGTGAGTACAGAATATTTTTCCATTTATTTGTGTCGTCTTCAATTTCTTTCAGCAATATCTTACAGTTTTCAGTGTACAAGTCTTTAATTCCTTGGTAAATTTTATTCCTATATATTATTGTTTATGCAGTTGTAAATAGGATTATTTCCTTATTTTCTCTGACAGTTTACAGTATAAAAATGCAACAGATTTTTTTGTATATTGATTTTTGTATCCTGCAACTTTAAGAATATTTTTATTCTACAAATTTTTGGTAAAATCTTTAGGATTTTCTGTATATACAATCAAGTCATGCACAAATAGTGATAGTTTTACTTCTACATTTCCAATCTGGATGTTTTTCCCTTTCCCGCCTACTTTCTCTGTCTAGGATTTCCAATACTATGTTGAATAAAAGTAAACAACAGTGGGGATCTTTGTCTTCTTCCTGATCTTAAAGGAAAAACATTTAGCTTTTTGCCACTGGGTATGATGTTTTCTGTAGGTTTGTCAGATAGCGCCTTTATTATGTTAAGGTACATTCCCTCTATATTCTGCTGAGCATTTTTGTCATAAAAGAATGTTGAATTTTGTCAAATAGTTTTTTTTATCTGTTGAGATGATATCATTTTTATCTTTCATTTTCTTAACATCATGTATGATATTGATTGGTTTGAGAAGATTGAACCATCCTTGGATCCCTGAAACAAATCCTACTTGATTATGCTGTATGATCCTTTTAATGTATTATTGAATTCAGTTCACTAAGATTTTATTGATGTTTGTATCTCTGTTTATTAAAGGTATTGGCTTATAATTTTATTTTTTATATATTTTTTTAGTCCTATCCTTGTCCAGTTTTGGTATCAGGGTAATTCTGCCTTTTTAAAATGAGTTTGGGGGCATTCCCTCTCTTTCAGTTTTTTTTTGAAGAGTTTGAGAAGGATGTGTATTAAATCTTCTCTGAATGTTTGGTAGAATTCCCAGTGAAGCTGTCTTGTCCTAGAACTTTGTTGGCAGCTTTTTTTTTTTTTTTAAGATTTTTATTTATTTGACAGAGAGAAACACAGCGAGAGAGGGAACACAAGCAGGGGAAGTGGGAAGGGGAGAAGCAGGCTTCCCACTGAGTGGGGAACCCGATGTGGGGCTTGATCCCAGGACCCTGGGATCATGACCTGAGCCGAAGGCAGAGGCTTCACAACTGAGCCACCCAGGCACCCCTTGTTGGCAGCTTTTAAGTTATGATTCAATTTCTTCACTACTAATTTCGGTGTCTCTTTATGATTTTAGTCTTGGAAGACTGCAGGTTTCTAGGAATTTATTATTTCCAAGTGTCCAGTTTGTTCATAGCAATCTCTTATGATCCTTTGTAATTTTCGGTATCAGTTGTAACTTCTCTTTTGTATCTGATTTTATTTGAGGCCTCTCATTTTTTCTTAGTCTAAAGTTTTGCCAATTTTGTTCTTTTCAAGGAAGAAGATTTTAGTTTCATTTATCCTTTCTACTCTTTTTAGTCTCTATTTCATTTATTTCCACACCAATCTTTATTATTTTCTTTTTTCTACAAACTTTGGGCTTTATTTGTACTTCCTTTTCAAGTTCTTTTGAGGGCAGTTATATTGTTTCTTTGAGCTTCTTCTTATTTCTTGAGATTGGTCGATGTCACCATAAACTTGCCTCTTGGAACTGCTTTTGCAGCATTCCATGGATTTTGCATGTTGTATTTCCATTTTCATTTGTCTCAATGTATTATTTCATTTCTGCTTTGATTTCTTCATTGACCCATTCGGTAACATGTTATTTATATCCACATATTTGCAATTTTTTTTCAGTTTTCTTTTTGTAATTGATTTCTAGTTTAATACCATCTGATCAGGAAAGATCCTTGATATGATTTCAATCTTCTAAAATTTATTGAGACTTGTTTTGTTGTTTAACACATGATTGATCTATCTTGGAGAATATTCCATACGCACTTGAAAAGATGTGTATTCTGTTTTTTTAATGAAATGTCTGCATGAACCCTTGAAGTCCATTTCATCTAGTGAGTCACTAAAGGCCACTGTTTCCTTATTTTCATTGATGTAAATTATCTTTTCATTGATGTAAATGGTATATTACATTCCCCTACTATTATTGTATTGATATAAATTTCTACTTTTTAGATCCATCAATATTTGCTTTATATACTTAAGTGTTCCTATGTTGAATACATACATATTTATAAATGTCATATTTTCCTTATGGATTAACCCATTTATCATTACATAATGTCCATCTTTGTCTTTTATTACAGTATTTGCTTTAAAGTCTACTTTGATATGTGTACAGAAGACTTTTCTGATTTCCGTTTTATAAAACCTCTATTTTCATTCCTTCACCTTCAATCTGTGTGTCTTTTCATCTGAAGTGAATTTCTTGTCAGCATATAGATGGGTTTGCTTATTTTATCTCTTCATCACTCTTTTGATTGGAGCATTTAGTCCATTTACATTTAAAGTAATTATTTATAGGTGTATACTTATTGCCATTTTGCTAATTGTTTTCTAGTTATTTCTCTAGTTCTCATTTTCTTTTTTTCTTCTCATGCTCTCTTCCCCTCTGATCTGATGGCTTTCTTTTAGTGTTATGTTCAAATTTCTCTATTTTTTTGTGTATCTATTACTGGTTTTTGGCTTGTGGTTACCATGAGGTTAATATATAACATCCTATGTGTTACCAAGTTGATGGTCGCTTAAGTTCTAACACATTATAAAATCACCAAATTTTTACTCTTCATCTTTTATGTGTATGTTGTCATACTTTACATCTTTTTATTTTGTATATCACTTGACTAATTTTTGTAGATATAATTTATTTTACTACTTTTATGTTTTAACTTCCCTATTAGCTTTGTATGTGATCTACTGCTTTTATCATATGGTTATTTTTGCCAGTAAAATTTTTTCCTTTCATTATTTTTTACTTCTGATTATGGCATTTCTTTGCGCATAAAGAGTTCCCTTTAACACTTCTTGTAAGGCTGGTTTAGTGGTAATGAATTCCTTTAACTTTTGTTCCCCTGTAAAACTTTTTATTACTCCTTCAAATATAAATGATAATCTTGAGGGGTAGCATACTCTTGGTTAAACACTCTTCTCTTTCAGTACTTTGAATATATATGTCACTGCCTTCTGACTTTCAGGGTTTCTGCTGAAAAATCTGCTGATAGCCTTAGGGTTTTTCCCTTGTATGTAAAGGTTTCCTTTTCTCCTGCTGCTTTTAAGATTTTCTCTTTATCTTTAGTTTTTGTCATTTTTATTAAATGTGTCTTGATTGTGGACTTCATTGGGCTCATATTGTTAGAGTCTCTCTGTGCTTCCTGAAACTAGACATCTATTTCCTCAGGTTGGAAAGTTTTCAGCTATCGTATCTTCAAATAAGTTTTCTGGTCCTTTGTCTCTTCTCCTTCTGGGAACCCTATAATCTGAATATTATACTTGATGATGTTGTAGAGGTCTTTGTCTTCATTTTTTATTCTTTTTTCTTTCTGATGTTCAGCTTTGTTGGTTTCCTCTACCCTATTGTCCAGATAGCTGATCTGTTCTTCATCTTCTAATCTGTTATTGAGGCCTTCTAGTGTATTTTTCTTTTCAGTTATTATATTCTCCAGCTCTGATTAGTTCTTTTAAATATTTTCTGTTTTTTTTTTGTTGTTGTTGTTGAAGTTCTCACTGAGTTCATCCATACTTTTCTCAAGTCTAGTGAGTATCTTAGTGGCCAGTATTTTGAATATTTATTGGGCATGTTGCTTATCTCTGCTATCTTCAGGTCTTCTGTAATTTTATCATCCTTTTACTTGAGATATATTCTTGTGCCTACTCCTTTTGTCTAACTCTCTGTGTTTGTTTCTTATTATGTAGGTCACCTGCATCTCTGGGTCTTCAAAGTAGTGGCCTTGTATAGAAGGGCTTCTTCAGTGCCCTGTGGTGAAAACCACCCTGGTCACCAGAATGGTGGGCTTTATGTGCCTTCTTGTTTTAGCTGAGCTACAACTGCTGCAGGCTTGCTTTCTGTGAAACTAGTTATGAAGTCTGGTTACAGCTACTGTGGGTGTACTGGCAGGTGGATTTGTTCTTTTTAGCAGAGAGGCCTAGCTGCATCCACCATGTGCTCACTGGTGACCGACACTCAGCTTAGCTGTCTGTAGTGAGTCAGTGGGTGTGCTGCAGGTGTGTTTGGTCCTCCTCCCCAGGAGAGGAGTCACATTGGAGGGGAGCCAGTCCCAACTGGGACTGCCCCCTATGTGTGGGAGTACAAGATTCACTTTGGAGGGGCATCTGCTGGGGCAGGTAGATTGGATAGGGTGGGTCCACAGGGGAACACTGGTGCAGGGCTCACAGTGCTAGCAAGGAGGATGTAGAGTGTTAACTGGCTTTAGGAAGCCTCTGGCTATCTGGGGTGGGGGGTGAGGGTCGAAATGTGGCACTCACCATGGCTTTTGTTCCCAGAGAGCTCCTGCAGATCCCTGCCCATCCAACACCCACCTTAAAATTAATCATTAAATCTCTTCCATATATTCCTCAGGGACTTTTCAAACTGCTGCTTCTGTACATATCTCAGGCCAAGTATTTAGCAGTCTAATTCTTTAAGAGCAGACACACAGTTTCCTACAGCCCCCTAGCTCTCCAAGTTAAACTCTACTGATTTTCAAAGCTAGATGTGATAGGGAATTCACCCTCCCAGTGCAGATCCCCAGGGCCAAGGGTGCTCAGTGTGGTGTCTGATGCCCTTGCTCCTCTGTGCTTAATGATGTTTCTTTTGTGGATAGTTGTAGCAGTGGTTTGAATCTTGATCATGTCTCTGCTCCTCATACCCTTTTTTGATGTGGGTTTCTCTCTAGGACTAGCTGTAGATCTGTCATGCTAGTCTTCAGGTCATTTTCAGAGTGAGCTGTTATTCATGCACTTGTTCTCTTGATGTCTGTAGAAAAAGATGAACTCAGTATCCTCCTACTTTGCCATCTTTAACCCTCATTATTCTCATACTAGCTTTATAAGCGCTTGATCCACTATGTTTACTATGTATTTACTTTTACTAGTGAGATTTTAATTCTCATATGCTTTGATCTTACTAGTTATTGCCTTTTCTTTTCAGCTGAAAGAAGTCCCTTTAATATTTCTTGTAGGGCCCGTTTAGTGGTGATGAGTTCCTTTAGCTTGTTTCCTGGAAAACTCTTTATATCTTGAATTCTGAATGAAAATTTTGCTGGGTAGAGTATTCCTGGTTGGAAGTTTATCTGCTCAGCACTTTGAATATATCTTGCCACTCCCATCTGACTTGCAGTTTCTGCTGAGAAATCTGATAATCTTATAGGGGTTCCTGTGTATATAACAAGTTGTTTTTCTTTCACCACTTTTAATATTCTCTCTTCATCTCTTGGTATTTTAACTGTAATACATCTTGATGTGGGTCTCTTTCAATTTATTATGTTTAAAATTCTCTGGGCTTCCTGAATCTGGATACCTGTTTCCCCAGGTTAGGGACATTTTTAGATATTATTTCTTTGAATAAATTTTCTGCCTCTTTCTTCTTCAGAGTCCCTTACAATTTGAATGTTATTGAGGTTGTCCTATATGTCCATTAAGCTATTTTTACTTTTTAAAATTGTTTTTGTTTTTTTTTTTAAATTTTTGGCTGCTCTGCTTGGGTGAGTTCTATTGCCTTATTTTTGAGATCATTGATTCTTTCTTCTGCATCATCCAGTCTGCTGTGAAACTCATCTAGTGTATTCAGTTCAGTTACTGGGTTCATCAGTTCTATGACTTCTGTTTGGTCATTTTTTTAATATTTTTCATCCCTTTGTTAAAATTCTCAGTGTGAGCAAAGGAAACAGTCAACAAAACAAACAGGCAACCCACAGAATGGGAGAAGATATTCGCAAATGACACTACAGACCAAGGTCTGATATCTAAGATCTATAAAGAACTCCTCAAACTCAACACTCACAAAACAGATAATTACATCAAAAGATGGGCAGAAGACATGAACAGACACTTCTCCAAAGAAGACATACAAATGGCTAACA
>CM053609.1:45919270-45933347 GCA_028646535.1 Procyon lotor
CCCATAATCTCCCTTCCCAACCATCAGCTAAATCGACACTAGTTGCATTTTCTTCCTCCCACCACATAGACACCCACTCCCACCGCTTTCAGACTCACTCTCTGCAACTAGTCTCCCAGCTGGTTTTCCTGCTCTTCTATTTAAAAAAAAAAAAAACAAAAAACAAAACAAAAAAACCCCCAAGCCATCCCTCTGCTAAGTCTCCTGAATTCTGTAAACCTACCCTGTGCAATGTTTATAGTCACGTGATTTTCCTCCCACAGGTAAGTTACTCCCTCTGCAAAGATTCTCATCGAGTGGTCTGGGGTGGGTCACAGGCACACATAACTTTTAAAGCTCCCCAGGTGATTCTGACTTGCAGCCAAGCTTAAGAACCACTGTCTGTACCTGTGTTTTTGTTATGTTCGGTTAGCCAGCATATAGGACCTCAGCAGGTTTCAATGTAGTGTTCAATGATTCATTAGTCGCATATAACACCCAGCGCTCATCACGTCATGTGCCCTCGATACCTGTACCTGTTGGACACGTGGGCTGCGCTCAAGTTCTTTGCATCCAGACAACCTTAATGAACTACACAGAAAGATCAGACTGAGGTGAGTTGCCTCTGCAGTTAGGTTTTAGATTGATCCTTGCATCAAATATGAGATATCTCTGTCCCCTACCAGTTTCTTAAAAGTTATTGACTTCTCTCATCATGTGGCCAGGATGTACTTCTCAAGGTAATTGGCTCTACAACTGAAGAAAATGTTCCCAATTCTCCAGGCTGATGATTACTTACTCCATTTTCCTTGTTCATCATTGTGATGGACAAAAGCCTTTGCCTTAAATTCAAATAGAAACGTCCCTCTTTTAATCTAAGCCTGTTGCTTTTATGTTAGCCCCCTGTGGACATGAAAAGGCCAATAAGCTTTCCCTTTATACAATTGCTGATGCTATTGAGGACATGAATCAAGCCATACCTTAGCCTGCTGTTCTCTGGTTAAATAGTCCCCAGTTAATTAACAGAATTAAAGAATATAAAAACTGGAAGAAAGCTTAGGGATCTTCCAGTTGAATATTTTAAAATTTTATTTTTATTCAGTGAAATTGTATTATTAAATTCAATCTTAAACCTTATGTATGAAAATTGAAACAAGCAGAGCTCCTTCAGGTGTGATATTCTGGGAAACTCTCCGTGCAGTGGTAATGGATTAGGTGCCTAAAAGGAACTTTGTACTTTGCAAAATGAAGTTTAAAAATCTTTTTGTGGTCCAGCATTTCAACTTTACAGGGAAGGAAGTCAAAGTTCAAGGGCTCTTTGTGGATTTTCAATTTTCTAGTAATAGACATACTATGTGGAGTAATGTTATTAAAAATGCTTAACAATATAATGTAAAAATACTTAATGTAAACACTGGGGGGATTGTTTTTTAATTTGACTTAATAAACAATAGTCCTGGGGCACCTGAGTGGCTCAGTTAGTAACACTGACAGACTCTTGATTTCGGCGCAGGTCATGATCTCAGGGTTATGAGATCAAGCCCTGTGTTGGGCTCTGCACTCCCTCTTCCTGTACCGCTCCACTCCATCTCCTTTTCCCTCCAAAAAAATGAATGAATAAATAAACATCATTCTTTCTTTAATGAGCAATTGATGATCAGTACATAGATTTTACTCCCACTAACCAAAAAGTACCAAACACAAACTGTCTAACATCAGAAACTATAAATAAAGCTCAATGCAAAGGATCTTTGAGCCTCTGTTCACAAAGCAGTCCCGAGAGACCTTCGCTCCCTCCCATCATGTCACCTTGGTGAAGCAGCTACATACTCCTAAAGGATTTTATCCTACTTTGGGATTCTGAATGATGAATCCAGAAAGAAACACACACTACTTCTTCTATAGTCAGACACTATCCTGTGATTTTTGGTGAAAAACAAAAATTTAACTATCAGGATGCTCTTCCAACCTCTGCATTTTGACACCTCAGAGAACAAGTATACCAGAGGATTCTACTGCTAGGAAAATAAAGAGCCTGGACATTGCAGATGTAGACAAGGGTTTTCAAAGGCTTGAACTATTTTCTTCTCTTTCACTAAATTTCTTTTAATGAATACACATTTTTAAGTATGCTCATTCCTACCTTTCCTCCCCTCTGGAACTTTCTCCAGTTCATAATGGATAAACAAGCACAGAAGTAACGGGAGGTCTAGGTAATATGTCGGGGTGATAACCAGCCTCAGGAAAATTACCATATGGTTAGGGCTGGACCAAGACACAGGAACATTTGTATTTCTGGACAATACAATACTTGGGAGTTTTAGCAAATAAATATTCATTGCAACTTTGAACAGCATGTATTGAGAGAAGAGGCCAGACACATAGGAGGAAACGGGAAAAGGATGATGCTCCTGGTAGGTCTTAGTCTTTCCCCTCTCTATTATCTTGAGCAATTTTGCTTTAAGTAGGCATAGCCCATTCAGTGAAATAGCTTTATGGATCAGTGGCCCTGCTTGTCTCATTCTTTTGATGTCCGGTGGGTGGCCATCCACTACATGTAATTCCTTCAGCATGCCCTGTGTGTATGACATGAAGTCTTTACCCCTGCCCCTCAGCATAAGAAATTTATCAAATTACTCCTTCTAAGGATATGTAGAGATCTATTAGTGACATTATTAGTGCCTGCTATGAATTGACCATATCTTTTTGACTGAACTGGCTTAAGCTACTTCTTGTTAGGCATACTTAGAAGGCCCCCTAGGGCCACAGATTTGTCCCTCCGGGTCTCTAATATCCATGGAGTTAAGATTCCTCATTCTGCAAGGACACTGGAATAGTGTTGCATGGTGACAGATGGGAGCTACATTTGTAAGCATAGTCTAACAGAGAAATTGAATCACTATCTTATAACCTGAAACTAATGTAACATTGTGTGTCAACTATACTCAAATAAAAAAATTATAATAAAGATTCCTCACTCTGCCTATTCCTTAGAATACCTTCAGAGCCCACTTATAGGATTTTCTCTAGCATAGCACTTTCCAGATGCCAAGTAATGTCTTAAATTCTTTACACCTATTATCCCATTTACTCTCTTATAACAAAGTGCTATGAAATGCACAAAACAGTACCATTTTACAGATAAAGAAACTGAAGCTTCAAGGAATTTAGTGAGCCCTCTGAGGTGCAACAGTAGTGGGTGGTGGAAATGTGACTCGAATTAAGAGAGACACTCCAGAATCCACAAGTGTGTTGAATTCTCCATACTGATTCCCTACAACAGACTATGGCACAGTTCTAAGAAAGTTTTTGCCAGTCTTATGAAACTTTTGAGTCATAGTTACCCATTGTAACTTGACTAGATGTCAGCCCACATACCATAGGAATAGGCAAGCATTTATACTTCCACAGTGTTCAGTTATTGACTAGGAACAACTTTGGGGAAAGATGATATTGGTATAAATGCAGTGGTGGTTCCAAGAGGTGGCAGCTGAGATTTTCATGCCATTTTTCTCCCTGCAGCCAGTTCTCATAAAGGAGCTGTGAATGGTGCATTCATATGGCTGTCACAAGATCTCTAAAATATTCACCAAAGCCCCTGAATATTTTGGGAATTACATCCCATCTTCTGGCATACATGTGCCTTACCAGGCCATCTAGAGTACATGCAACTTTCATTCTCACCAGGTTTTATTTTAACATGAGGTCATCAATATAATGCACCAGTGTAATGACTTATCAAGGGTATTGAGATGATGTAGGTTCCCTTGTAGTATATTGAGGCAGATAGGAGGAGGGCTAACATAACCAAGGGTCAAGACAGTGAAAACATATTGCTATCTATCTAGATGAGAGGTTTTTATTCTCCTTCCTGTTATTTAAAAGAACCCATTAAGGGGATTCTGGTTTATGATGGCAACATAGGAAGACTCTGAACTCACTTCTTCCACAGAAAATACCAAATTACATCTATTTACAGATTCCTCTTGAAGAAGAACTAAGGGTCAACTGAACAGCCATTGCACAACAAAAGATAGAATATCAAAAGAGAACAGCAGGAGATGGGGACATGGTAACAAAGGGAACCCTCATCCTTGATGCTGTGAACTGCAGTGAGGAGGTATAGTACTGAGGGACCAGGAACAGGGATCTGTCCTTGGGTATAGACAAGTAGCTGTAGTTTAAAAGAGTAGTGTATAAAAGAGAAAGCCCTAGAACCTTAACAGTGGAGGCGTTTCTGGAACTCTCTCTAGGTGGAAGGGGCTTATAGACGTGGTTTATGCTCCTCTTACATCATGAAATCACATGGCCCATGTGTGTAGGTGTGTGTGACCTACACACATAGGCCAGTGTACAGTCTGGGCCCTATCCTGTCTTCCGCCTCAGTGACCCTAGGCTCTTAGCCCACACAAGCCCCACCCATCCCACCAAGGTGGCCACAGGGTGATACACACTGGGACATACTTGGCTAGTGTATACAATGGCTCCAGCCTTTGTGCCAAGGTGACACAGGTGCAAAACACCCTAGAACACTCCCTGCCCACATCACTTCAGCTTCAGATGTCTTGCTAGGGCAGACCCAGCACAGGGTGCTCCAGAAGAGCACCCAGGAATATGAGCCTGTGTCTGCATCAGTTCTAGTTACCCCAAAGCACCCAATGCATGGAGCACCACCAAACACTCTCATCCACATGGGCCTCTGCTCCAGTAACCTGGCAAGGGTTCTCCCTGTACTGAGCATCCTGGGACACCTAGGTTGGCACCCAGTTAAGCTTTAGCTGTCCCACCAAGTCACCCTCCCTGTGGAAAGCCACAGGACAATCCAGCTTGCAACCACTTTAGCTTCAGCTTTCCTTTCAGGGCACTTCAGTTCAGTAGTCCTGCCAGTGTGCCCTCAGGACATAGAACCTCAGCATACCCCAGCCTGCACCAACTTCAGACTTGGTCATGCCAGAGCATCCACTATGCCTAAGGTCCCATGATCACATCAGCCACAGCTCCGGCCAGCCAGCAAAAGTCACCAAGCACACACACTCCACATAGGGAATAACCACACATAAGACCAGACCTTCAAGGTTAAAAGTAGCAGCTCTTCCACCTAATCCATAGGAACACAGAAAGAAAAAAAAAAAAAAGGAGAGACAGAGGAATATAAGAAAAATAAGACAAAACCCTCAGAAGAAATGGAGATAAGCAATATGCCTGAGAAAGAATTTAAAATAATGTTTGTAAAGATGCTCACTGAGCTGGAAAGAAGAGTGGAATAACTAAGACCTTCAATTAAGGGAAAGAAAATATTCAAAAGAACCAATCAGAATTGAAGAATACAATAACTTTAAAAAAACACACTTGAGGGAATCCACAGTAGATTAGCAGATGCAGAGGTATCAGTGACCTGGAAGAGAGAAATGAAAGCATCCAGGCTGAACAGCAAAAAAGAAAAAAGAAAAATAAAAAAACACAAATGAGCACAGGCTAAGCAATCTTGTGTATAACATCAAGTGAACAACATTCACATAACAGGGGTCCCAGAAGAAGAGAGAAAGGGGCAAATAACTTATTTGAAGAAATAATAACTGAAAACTTCCATAACCTAGGGGGGAAAAATAGATATCTAGGTTCAAGAAGCACAGAGAGTTCCAAATAAGATAAACCTAAGGAGGTCCATCCCACAACACATAATAATTAAAATAGCAAAGGTTAAAGAGAATTTTAATAGCAGAGAGAGAGAGAAGCAAAATGTTACCTACAATGAAAACCTTAAAAAGCTATCAGCTGATTTTTTAGCAGAAACTTTGCAAGCCAAAAGATATATATGAAGTGCTGAAAGGGAAATAAAACAAAACCAAGAATACTCTACCCAGCAATATTATTATTTGGATTTGATAGACAGATAAAGAGTTTCTCAGACAAAAGTTAAAGGACTTTATCACCACTAACCCAGCCTTGCAAGAAATGTTAAGGGAACTTAAGCGTGGAAAAAATAACCATAATTAGACATAAGAAAATTATGAATAAAATGATGCAAAATATGACAGCATACATATAAAATATGAAGGAGGGAGTAAAAAAAGTTGTAGGTTTTTTTTTTTAAAACTTTTTAAAATAGGTTGTAGGTTTTTTTTAGAATGTGTTTGAAAATGTGTTTGCAACTTAATACGGACTGCTATGTGTGTAGGATCTTATATATGAACTTCATGTTAACCACAAACCCAAAATCTATAATGGATACACAATAAAAAGAAAGACACAACATTATAGAAACTTAATCACAAAAAAAGAGAGCAAGACAAGAAAAAAACAGAACTATAAAAATGTAACAAAATGGCAACAACATACCTATCAATAATTACTGTAAATGTAAATGGGTGAAATGCCTAAATGAAAACACATGGAGTGGTGGAATGGATTTAAAAACAAAACAAAACTACAACAAAATAATATCTCTGGTGAACACAGATGCGAAAATCCTCAACAAAATGTTAGCAAACCACATTCGATAATACATTAAAAGGATCATTCACCACAAGGATGTAATGAAGGTTGAATATTCACCAGTCAACACATACACCATAAAACAAAAGATAAAAATTAGGTGATTTCTCAATAGATACAGAAAAAGCATTTGACAAAATTCAACATCCACCCTGATAAAAACCCTCAATACAGTGGGTTTAGAGGGAACATACCTCAACATAATAAATAAGATAAAGATAAACCTATTATGTAAACAAAATAAAGACCATATATGAAAAACCTGCAGCTCATACTCAAAGGTGAAAAAACTGAGAGCTTTTCCTTTAATATTGAGAACAGTGCAAGGATAACCCCTCTTGCCACTTTTATTCACATTGTATGAAACTTCTAGCTCCAGCAATAAAGCAAGAAAAAGAAATAAGAGGCATCATATCGACAAAGAGGAAGTTAAAATGCCATTATTTGCAGATGACATGATGCTGTACATAAAACACCCTAAAGACGCCACCAAAAAACTAGATTAAGTGAATTCAGTAAAGTCACAAGGATACACAATTAATACCCAGAAATTAGTAGCATTTCTATACACTAATAATGAGGTACAGACAGAAAAATTAAGAAAACAATTCCAATTACAATTGCATGAAAAGAATAAAATACTTAGGAATTAACTTAACCAAGGACATGAAAGACCTGTACTCTTAAAACTATAAAACACTAATGAAAGAAACTGAAGATGGTAAAAACAAATGGGAAGATTCCCATGCTTATGGATTGGGAGGACCAATATTGTTAAAATGTCCATACTACTCAATACAATCTACAGATTTAATGCAATCCCTACCAAAATGCCAAAAAAAATTTCCAGATAACCAGAGCAAATAATCCTAAAATTTATGGAGCCATAAAAGATAGACGAAGCAATATTGAAAAAGAAAAAAAAAAAAAGCTGGGGATATCATGATTCCAGGTTTCAAGAGGTAGCACAAAGCTGTAGTAATCAAAATAGTATGAGACTGGCACAAAGACAGACACAAAGATCAATAGAACAGAATAAAGATCTCAGAAATAAATCCACACTTATGTGGTTAATTAATATATGACAAAGGAAGCAAGAATATACAATTAGAAAATGTCTCTTCAACAAATGGTTTTGGGAATACTGGACAGTGACATGCAAAGAATTAAACTAGACCATAACACCATACACAAAAATAAACTAGAAATGGACTGAAAACCTAAATAAGACCTGAAACCACAAAATTTCTAGAAGAAAACACAAGCTATTCTCTGACACTGGCCACAGAACATTTTCATTTTCTGAGATATGTCTCCTAAGGCAAGGGAAACATTAAAGCAAAAATAAACTATTGAGACTAACCACATCAAAATAAAAAGCTTTTGTATAGCAAAGAAAACCATCACAATAACAAGAATGTACTTATGTTTTTGGTACATTGTAAAGGGGATTGATAACCTAACTTTTGAAGGAGTCAAGATGTCCTTCAACAGATGCATCGATAAAGATTCATATATACAATGGAATATTACTCAACCATCAGAAAGGATGAATATCGGGGCACCTGGGTGGCTCAGTAGGTTAAGGCCTCTGCCTTCAGCTCAGGTCATGAGCTCAGGGTCCTGAGATTGAGCCCTGCATCGGGCTCTCTGCTCAGTGGGGAGCCTGCCTCTCCTTCTCTCTCTGCCTGCCTCTCTGCTTACTTGTGATCTCTCTCTGTCAAATAAAATAAATAAAATATTTTTTAAAAATTTAAAAAAAAAGAAAGGATGAATATCTAACATTTCCATTGACATGGATGGAACTGGAGGGTATTATGCTAAGTGAAATAAGGCAATCAGAGAAAGATAACTGACATATGGTTTCACTCATATGTGGAATATAAGGAATAGGGCAGAGGACCATAGAGAGAAAACTGAATAGGAAGAAATCAGAGAGGGAGACACACCATGAGAGACTCTTGACTCTGGGAAACAAACTGAGGGTCAAGGAAGGGGGAGGGGTGAGGGATAGGGTAACTGGGGGATGGGTAATAAGGAGGGCATGTGATCTGATGAGCATTGGATGTTATACACAATAATGAAGCACTGAACACTACATCAAAAACTAATGATGTACTATATTTTGGCTAATTGAATTTAAATAAAAAGGCAATGCACTAAGTGAGACAAGATATTTGCAAGTGATATATCTGATAAGGGGTTAATAGCCAAAATATATAAACAACTTATACAACAAACACCAAACAAAACAACTAAAAAAAAAAAAAAATGGGTGGAGCATCTGATTAGATACTTTTCCAAAGAAGACATATAGACGGCCAACAGATACATGAAAAGATACTCAATATGACTAATCAGGGAAATGCAAATCAAAACCACAATGAATATCACCTCACATCTGTCAGAATGGCTAACATTAAAAACAGAATAATAAAATTTGCTGAGGATGTGGAGAAAAAGGAATCATTGTATACTGTTGATAGAAATGCAAATTGTTATAGTCACTATGGAAAATAGTATGGAGGTTCCTCAAAAAATTAAAAAATGGAAATACTGTATGATCCAGTAATTCCACTAGTTGGTATTTTCCTTAAAAAATGAGAATACTAATTTGAAAAGATATATGCAACCCTATGTTTATTGTAGCATTATTTACAACAGCCAGGATATGGAAGCAACCTAAGTGTCTACTGATAGGCAAATAGATAAGGAATATGGAGAGGGAGAGAGAGAGAGAGACCGAGTGTTTGTGTGTGTGTGTGTGTGTACACACAATTGACTATTACTCAGCTTTAAAAATGGATGAGAGGGTCCCTGGGTGGCTCAGTTGGTTAAGCAACTGCCTTTGGCTCAGGTCATGATCCTGGAGTCCTGGGATCGAGTCCCACATCGGGCCCCTTGCTCTGTGGGTAGCCTGCTTCTTCTCTGACCTCTCCCCTCTCATGTTCTCTCTCTGCTTCAAATAAATAAAATAAAAATAAATCTTTAAAAAAAATTGGATGAGATATCACTTGCTACATCATAGATAAACCAAGATGGTATTATGCTAAGTAAAATGTCAGACAGAAAAAGACAAATTCCACATGATTCCACTTGTATGTGGAATCTAAAAAGCAAAGGAAATGGAAAAACGAAAAGCAGAATCAGGACTATAAATATAGAGAATTGATGGTTGCTGTAGGAGAGGGAACTGGTGAGATGGGCAAAAGGGGTACAGCAGAGTGGGAGATACAGGCTTCCAGTTAGAAAATGAAGAAGTTGTGTGAATAAAAACCCAGCTTCAGGAATACTGTTAATGACATTGTAGTAGCATTGTATGGTGACAGATGGTAACTACACTTGTGGTGAGCATAGCATAACACAGAGAAGCTGGGCCACTATGTTCTACACCTGCAACTAATATTGTATATCAAATATATTCAAACAAAAAAATAAAAAAGAACACCTTAGGAATATTACCCATAAAAATGAAATGTTGCCACTTTTAGAAGATTTTATTTATTTACTTATTTATTTAGAGACATCACTCATGCATGAGTGGGGGAGAGGCAGAGCATCTCAAGCAGACTCCATACTGAGTGTAGAACCTGATGTAGGGCTTGATCCCATGACCTTGAGACTAAGCTGAGACTGTGACCCAAGCTAAAACCAAGTCAGATTCTTTTTTTTTTTTTTAAAGATTTTATTTATTTATTTGATAGAGAGAGAGATCACAAGCAGGCAGAGAGAGAGGGGGAAGCAGGCTTCCCACTGAGCAGAGAGCCCGATGTGGGACTCAATCCCAGGACCCTGAGATCCTGACCTGAGCCGAAGGCAGAGGCTTTAATCCACTGAGCCACCCAGGCGCCCCCCAAGTCAGATTCTTAACTGACTGAGACAATTAGGTGCCTGAAATCTTGCCATACGCAACAATGGCATGGATCTAGAGAGTATAATTGTAAGTGAAATAAATTAATTAGAGAAAGACAAATACTATATGATATCACTCATGTGGAATTTATGAAACAAAACAAATGAACAAGGGGAGAAAAACAAACCAAAAAACATTTCTTAACTATAGAGAACAAACAGGTGGTTATCAGAAGGGAGGTGGTTAAAGGGATGGATAAGATAGGTCAAGGGGATTAAGAGTGCTGTTATTTTGATGAGCACTGGGTAATATATAGAATTGTCAAATCACCATATGGTATGCCTGAAACTAACACTAGATCTTAACTATACTGGAATTACATTTTTTTTAAACAAACACTTTAAGGAAATCAATAGCTACAACAAACAAGAGGTTTATCTGCTCTAGTAAAGTTATCTTTACTAGATACTAGATCTTCAGCACCATATCTATCATTGGGGCTACAGTTTGTTAAGTTTACTGTGGTCTATCACCATCTGTCATATCCATCTGTTTTTTTGCAGGGCCGTGTACTGAATTAAATAGGAATGTTGAAGACCATCATCCTTCTATCCTTTAAATCTTCAATTTTCCGTAATTCCATCTGGGTTTTGCTTGAAATATTGCTTACAATTTAGCATCTTGGCTAGGGGAATGAAGTTTCCCTTGCTTCAATTTGGACCCAAGTGTCTGGCCTGTCTTTCAATTGATGAACTCAGAACTGGCTGAAGTCTAGAAACTGAGTGAGGGTTTGTAAGTTTGCATTGCATTGTCAGTGGCCTCCTTCTGATCTTTAAACTTTTTTTTTTTCTAACATAAGTAAAAATTTTACATAAGAACTACTTTCATTGTCTTCCTATGTATTTTCCTTTTGTGAATACCATGGTCTCTTAGCCACAATGAAGATCCCAGTGAATCGAGGCCACTGGTTGCCACTTTGTTCATGCTGGCAATTATGTAATTATCTCCACCTTTCCTCTGATTATTAAGTACAACTATTTGGACTCTGCTATTCTGGAATTCTATTATCCCAATTGACACCAGGGAGCCCAATTCAATAATGGTGTCTTCTACCATCCATTCTGGACTATAGAGGAGACTGTTCCTCCCTTACTTATTCATTTCTTAATGTCCTCTGGGAATTCCCTGGACATGTAATCAACTGGTGATTTTTTGGTTTTCTATAACAAAGCTATTTTAGTAGGCATACCTCTCTGAATTTTCTAACTCTTTCCTCCTATCTCTACCAAGGCAATTCATGTACTAGCAATTCATTTAGTATAGGCCAAAGTTTCTCACTTTTTTGTCCTCAAGATCCACTTAAACTTTGAAAAACCTATGAGAACCCTAAAGAGCTTTTTCTGGAGGTGCTTCAAAATGGCAGCACAGGAAGATCCTGAACTCACCTCTTCCCATGTACACAACAAACCTACAGGTACAAACAAAAAAACCTGAAAACTAGCAAATAGCTCCTCCACAATGAGTGATAAAAAGGCCAGGTCAATCAAGATGGGTAGGAGAGGCAAAGATGCTATCTCACACACAAAAAAATACACCCCTGGTGTGGTGACCCACAATTAAAAAAGGTATCACAAATATAGAGTATCTCCTGGAGGAGTGAGCGAATGGGACCCATGGCAAGCATCTCACCCTTGGGACCTGCACCAGAAAGATAAGGTCCCAAACATCCCACTTTGAAAACCAAAGGGACATATATACAGAAGAACCATAGGACTGTAGAGGATGGAAATTCACACTTACCCAGGGACCTAATACAAAAGCAGTTTTAAAAGTGTGTAGACCGTACATGAAGGAGGTACATTTGCTAATCTTAAAGTGTCAGAGGGAGAGAGCCTGTTAAGATTCTTTCTGGGGATGGAGGCACTGGTGGGTGCCTTTTTTTTTTTTTTTTTAACCTTCTACCTCTATGTTGGTAGCATTGTTACTGGCAGGTACAATTTAGGCATTCTCCACTAACATGCTAGCACTGAGAGGGGTGCCCTATTTGGTGCTACCCCTGTGGACCCATCAGACTGGGTCACTGAGCAACTGGATCTCACACACCGCCAGAGCTGGGCAGCCAAGTACCCCAGCTATGTGGCACCCCAGCGGTACTGCCAGAGATGGTGAGTGCCTGCAGCCCACACAGAGGGCAACTCTTGAGTGCCTGGCTCTGATGGCCATGGAAGAATATGTTTCTGGGCCCTTCAGGTTTGAAACAATTGGAGAGAGTTCTTGGCAGGCTACTACCTCTAGCATACTACACACTGAGAGGTAACTGACCAAAACACACTCCCAGTCTTTCTGTGAAAAAAGGTAACTGACCAAAACACATTCCCAGTCTTTCTGTGAAAAA
The DNA here is from genome assembly GCA_028646535.1 of Procyon lotor. Lineage (NCBI taxonomy): Eukaryota > Metazoa > Chordata > Mammalia > Carnivora > Procyonidae > Procyon > Procyon lotor. Next base: position 45,931,993 of record CM053609.1, read on the forward strand.
AATGCCTATTTGTCTTGGAGCTTTAGCTTAAGGGACATACTTCAGGATTACTGCACATCTAGAGACTATGAAAGTGCTCTCAGGGAACAGAGTCTGGGGGATGTCATCATTGTGCTCTACCTCGATTCACTACAACTTGCTGGTATCCCCCAAAACGGAGCTCATACACTCATTTGGAGCCTGGATTTTTGAAACTATTGCTAAAGAGACACCTCCACATTGTCTAGTGTAGAGGCCAACAAGGTTTAGGATTACAGTCCCACAGGACTGTATGTTTGCATACCTTAAAAGTTGCTGCCTGAGCATCCAGCTTCCAGTCAGTCTGAAACTTGGGGCTGAGAGCTGTCCTTCTGGGACACTCACAGGACTTGGTATGCCCTCAACAACTGTAACTCATTAAGAATATTCAGGGTCTGGAGCACCTGAGTGGCTCAGTGGGTTAAAGCCTCTGCCTTCAGCTCAGGTCATGATCTCAGGGTCCTGGGATCCAGCCCCAAATCGGGCTCTCTGCTCAGCGGGGAGCCTGCTTCCCCTTCTCTATCTGCTTGCCTCTCTGCCTACTTGTGATCTCTCTCTCTCAGTGTCAAATAAATAAATAAAATATTTAAAAAAAAAAAAAGAATATTCAGGCTTCTTAGGCAATTCCAAAGGCTTGGAAGATAAGCAAGAACTAAGGCAAGGTTGAATGACACGTTTCATTTCCTATATAAGGATACCTCAAGGTTGGAAAGACAGCTGTTTCACTTAAGACATAGAAACAAGCAGTCAAGAAAAATGAGGAGACAGAGGAATATGTTCCAAAAGAAAGAACAAAATACCAGAATAAAATCCTAATGAAATGGAGATAAGTAATTTCTCTGATAAAGAGTTCAAAATAATGATCAAAAAGATACTAACTGAACTTGGGAGAAGAGTGGATGAACACACTGAGAAATTTTTTTTAATTTTATTTTTTTCAGTGCTACAAGATTTATTGTTTTGCACTACACCCAGTACTCCATGCAGTACGTGCCCTCCTCAATACCCACCACCAGGCTAGCCCAACCCCCACCCCCCCTCCCCCAAAACCCTCAGTTTGTTGCTCATAGTCCACAGTCTCTCATGGTTCATCTCCCCCTCTGGTTTCCCCCCATTCACCCCTCCCTTCCTTCTCATAATGCCCTCCATGTTTTTCTTTATTCTCAGCACGTAAGTGGGACCATAAGGTAATTGGTTCTCTCTGCTTGACTTATTTCACTCCACATAATCTCTTCCAGTCCCATCCAAGTTGATCCAACAAAAGTTGGATATTCATCCTTTCTCATGGAGGCATAATATTCCATTGTATATATGGACCATATCTTCTTTATCCATTC
>CM053609.1:45933847-45949364 GCA_028646535.1 Procyon lotor
TTTTTTTTTTTGCTGAGGCCATTTCTGGTACTGAACTCAAGATTAGTCAAAGTTTAGGCTAGAAACAGAAGGCAGACTCTGAAGAGATTCTGATGAAAACTTAAAGAAAGGGCTATAACACAACATACCTAACGGAATCAAAAAAGAATGTTGAGATACCTACAGGTGATCAAGTTCAGGAAAAAATTATTCCCAAGACTATAGAGACCAGAGTAATGCTATCAAATCTCACTGAGAGCTAGAGGCATAAAAGAATGTCTTCATAATCCACTCAGACTGTGTTGAAACCTGATCCTAATTAATAGGCTGGAGATGATGAATTGAGAGTAAAACAGTTTTTGAGGACAAGTATTATCTTGCAAAAGATCCATCTATTAAAGTATGTGCACAGACAGGACATTTACAGCTTATTCTGATATGAGGAAGTTTCAGAAGAAATGGGGCTTCGAGGTTCTCAGTTTTGTTTACTTAAATGCCACATGCCACTTCTCATGTTTCTATTACTTCCATCTTTGGGGGCTACCTTTAACATAAAAGAGCTTGTGCATTCCTGTGCACTCAGTCTTGTGCATTCAGTCCCTTTTGTAGCTCCACTGTGCTTACTAGCAAATTCTGAAACTCCTTTTGGCCTGGCTGCCCTCCAGAGCAGAAGATAAATAACTATGTAGTCCATGTAGCTGAACACACCTGAGTTCATACTTGGATGACAAGAGCACATTTTTCTTTCTAAAAAATGTTGAACAATAAACTGAAAACTCCATAATCCTTATCACAGTCACCTCTGTTTTTCAAATGATAGGTTGGTTGTTTCTTACGTTGTCTGTATATCACCCTTATTTAAGTATTGAATGAGAATCTAAGTAGTGAAATGCCATAACTTAATAAGGAACATTATGAACCCATTTCTCTAGGCAATGAGATCCTTATTACTCTGGCTATAAAATGATCCAGTGTCTGAATCCATTTCTGAAGGTCTGCTCTCTAGTACAACTTCTGATATCAATTGTTTTAGTATGGATAGCTCAAAACTGTGGCCCAGAGCAAGGATTTATGTGCAATTATTTGAGAAGAGACAAGAATGAAAGATTGAGGGAGTAGATGGTGTTGAGAAACAGCCAATGTAAGAATATGTTTTTAATATGATCAGTTTGAGCAATAAAGGATCTTTTGGGAATCACACAGGATACCCTCATGTATAGTTTGATGGTTGAAGGCTATGACATCGATCCACTGGCTCCCATCATTATGTTGTTAATAGTTTTTCCCAAGGGTGTTAACTGTGCACTTCTCTGTTATAATTCTGTGGTTATCCAACAGGATTACTTGACATTACAAGACCCAAGGAAATGCACAGTGGATGCTGATGTAATGTGCGCTCAGCAAGAGAGGAATGTGAACTTCCGTGGACTGTCCACCACAGCTGAAATCAAGTGAGACAGAGAAGGGGCATCAGGCTCATCAGCAAAGATAGATACCGGAGAAGACTGAGCCATTATGAATGTTAAAGTGATGAAGGAATTTCTCAAGTCTAGTAAGAGTCTAGAAATATCAAGCAAGTATCCATTAGGAGGATTTTCCCCCCCAAGGCCTCTTAAAAGCAATGCTGTCTTTCAATATATGGATGAATCTTTTAATTCTGATTCAGTTTAAGCTGGAGGAAAAGGGATGTCCTGCATGACACAGAGGCTCCAATCTATCAAGATGAGAAAGTGAAATGTGTTTAAACAGGTTTTAATTTGTTAAATGTAAACATTTAATTAAAATGCTATTTATTTTGTTCATAGGGTGGTTACAAGATTGAGAAAATCCAATCCACAGCAGTCCACTGAGTGGGAACTCGAAATGATAATCGAGTTTGTTGTCTAATGACCTTTGTCTTATAGCTGTCAGTTATCTCTAACTACATTATCTCACCTAGCAATGGCAGCTCAAATCTATGTGAAAGCCCATTCATGATTTATGGTAAAGGTCAAATTCCTCCAGGATAATGAGTCTGGGCTAAGGACTGGAGGTTGCCGCCTCATACATAAGGTTACCCTTGACTAGTTAACGGGAAGCATCTTGGTTACCTCTGTGGTTGAGCTCTAGTAATCACAAATCACCCACCAAGCTTAGCTTGTGGTCTTTGCTTGGCTGGGGTACTGTATGCAGGAGTGACTATCATTTTTCCCTATATTTGATATTATACACATTTGGAGAGGTAATCTTTGCCTTGTCCATTTTTTTAACCTTAAAGGTCTTAAAATTTTCAATATATTTATATAAATATTCTTATCGGAAAATCTTCAAACCAAGTATTATGGTTCTGCTACTAGCCCAGATCTTGGGTCACTTGCTTAATCTCCTTAAGTTGCCTTCACTACATCCCATATGTATTCATTCAACCAATCTAGAAGGTGCTGATTTTTGAGAAGTTAAAATAAAGGCACAGAGTGCATACTACCTGGGAATTAGTAAAAATCATATAGTTGGATGTAATTTGATATTAATTCAGAAAGTTTTACCTGAGCTGGAATGAGGAGTTGCTTTTATCAAGCTGGAGGAGAACTATCATGTTTCCTGATTCACATAGGCTGTAGGAAGGCCTTGGCTTTCATTCCCTGGCAGATAGACAGACTGGCCCTGAATTCTGTCATTTACAAAGGACACATCTAGAAGTCCTCTATGAACCTCTCGATGAGATAACGACTTTCTTCTTATGAGATTTCAGGGGAGGCAGGAAGTTCGTTTCACATTTGTTTAATTTGAGTCAACTCAGGCTAGCAGTGTATGATAAGTAAGGCCAACTAAAGAAGTGAAGTAGTCTATCTTGGAGTTTGAAAAAGGGCCTGCATTTTCCCACCCCAGTGGATCCCCTTGTGCCTTAGTTTTTAAACAGTCTCTTGTCTCAGTCAGAATTTGATCAGAGAAGCAGGGTCGCTATAAGTGATACAGAAGAAGCTATTTATTGTAAGGATTAGAAGTTGTACAATTTGGGGTGCCTGGGTGGCTCAGTGGGTTAAAGCCTCTACCTTTGGCTCAGGTCATGATCTCAGGGTCCTGAAATCGAGCCTCACATCGGGCTCTCTGCTCGGCAGGGAGCCTGCTTCTCTCTCTCTCTCTCCTCTTTCTGCCTGCCTCTCTGCCTACCTGTGATCTCTCTCTCCCTGTCAAATAAATAAATAAAATCTTTAAAAAAAAAAAAAGAAGTTGTACAATTCTAGTAGCTCCTGGAGAATTCTACACTAATATGTTGTCTCTGCAGCTGATGTGTAGCCAGAAGGTACTTTACGTCACTTGGTCTGACAATTGGAACCAAAAAGTAAAGGTAAAGTGGGAGATGGTAAAGAGAAACTAACCTTATCATTTTCTTACCACTTTTAACCACAATGGAATGAATGACCTATAGGTTTGTTTGTTTGTTTTTCTAGGGTTACCCATGAGTCTGGCCCAGGAGTTAGAATCTCATGGACCTGGAAAAGCCTCAGGCTCTCATGCAGACCCCAAAGATAGGCCAGTAGATCAATACTGATAAGCACAAACTCCCACAGAGCCTTCACTGCATTAAAATAGTTGTTGGTTTAATTCTTCCTCCTATAGCTCATGCAAAATTATTGTATGATTGGCTATAAGCCAGAATTATAATGTATAGGCCTTATGCTATGAAGGCCATTCTAGTATTTGTAGTGCTGTGACCCAAGTTCTTTTTGCACTGATAGAGGTCACATGTTGCCTTTCATTTTTTTTTTTTCTCTCCCCTAGTCAATGGTTCCTCTGCAGCAGAGGAGAATTTGAATGGAGATAAAGTGAAGATGGGTCGAGTGAGTATAAAACATGCAGTGAAGGAGGGGAACATGATGAGCTCAATGTTGCCATTCTTCTGAGCATGTCGTCATGGAAATTATCCCCTCTGTTTGGGAGAGAGATGACATAGAAAGATAAATCAGTTATAGGAAATTCTCAAAGAACAAATGTGATTTTGGTTAAATCTATTTTGTTCTCAGTTCAAATCATCCAGTAATTTGGAGGAGAAAGGGAGGTTTTTGAACCCCAGCATATCCTCACTTGATTTAGGCAAATAGAATGATAGCTGTGGTTACTTTGTTCCAAAGCCTGGAAAAAAGACCAATGGAGGAAACAAAATCAAAGGCGTTTATGTACAATGGCAAATTATACTTTAATACTTGCCAACCAAATATTTTCAAGTTCTCCAGAAGTAATTTTCCTTTAAATATTAAGAATTGCTCTGTCAGGCATAAAAAGGCATTATTTATGTACATTATTAGCTTAATTCCTCATCCTTGCAAAAATAGTTATCTTCCACATTGAGAAGAGGCCAAGCTCTGGACATCAGCAAGATGGCAAAACAGAAGCTTCCAACTCGCATACCAACCCATAAACACCAATTTTAACAACCTCCCATGGATGAGACCACCTTTATGGGAACCAAGACATTCAGCTGAGAGGTTCCAGTATGTCGGTGGAGCAAAAATAGAGAATAAATGCACTGAAAAGAGTGAGAAGAATGTTTCGTTCTATCCATGTCATCTCACCTTCATGGTGGTATAGCTCAGTGCCATAAGAGACTCATTTTGCCTGTGATTTCTCCTGTGAAATAAGCACTGGGCTTTTCCAGCCTTATGGGATGCAAACCAAGAAGCCCACTTCTGTCTTGCCCCTTGAACACTGAAGGGATTGACACAGTTCAGTAATCTGAGAACAGCTAGAACAGGGAAAGGGGTGGGGACTCACAGAAACCAGCATATGGATCTCAGCAACTTGCGAAAGATCCCACTAACAAGCTTGTGGACTCCAGAGTTTCCCCACTCATGACCCCACAGGATGCCTCACCTATGCACACTTCTTCACCCTGACTAGTAGATACACACCCAGCACTCCACACACAGTCTTTCCTGTTGCTGGCACCTTGCAGTCTCCCACAGATGGTGTCTGTAAGCCTTTGCAAATTGTGCTTACGAGCCTTCACAGATGGCATATGCAAGCCCCTGAAGATAGCATATGGATATCCAAAAGCTAGCTTAATACTGGACTGGGGAAGGCACACACTCTTAAGGACTTAAAAGTAGTCCCTTATGAGAAATAAATGGGTCTTTCAGGACCTGGCTTGGATTTGTGGGATCAAAAGAAGGCATACAATCCTAAGACTTCTTCTCGGTAAGGGAACAAGAAAGTAGTGGGAATATCCATTGAAAAGATCAGAGACATTCTCAGATTCTCTAGACAGGCTGACTGGTGAAGAAGGTCTTTCTTTCCCAAAGCCAGATCATTTGAAATTATTCAGTGAGAGGAACAAAAATTAAAAAATTAGAAAATTGTGAAGAAATCTAAGAGGACTTTGGGGCAGTAACAAATGAATCAATACATATTACTGAAATCTCAGAAGTTGCAGAGAAGGAGATAGGGGGAGAAAGCTTATTTGAAGAAATAATGACAGAAAACAGAGAGGGAAATTAACCTCTAGATCTACAAAGCCCCCCCAAAACCCCAAAGATGGAACATAAAAAGGTCTTCACTGAGACAGGCTTTCATCAAACTGTCAAAAGTCAACTACAGAAAGAATTTTGAAAACAGCAAGAGAAATGTGACTTGTCACATACAGTGGGACCCCCATGAGATTATCAGTGGGTTTTTCAACAGAAACTTTGCAAGCCGAGAGAGAGATTAAAAGCATTGAAAGAAAAAAACTGCCAATCAAAAATACAATATCCAGTAAAGTGGTGCTTCAGAAATAGAGATTTAAAAATTCCCAAACAAAAGCTGATGGAGTTCATCAACACTAGGCATGCCCTACAAAAATGCTAAAGGGTGCTCAAATTCAAATGAAATGATGCTAATTATGAACATAAAACATATGAAAGTATAAAACTCATTTTTAAAGGTAAGAATATAATCAATTTTTAAATACTTTGAATATTGTAATGGTGGTATATATATCAAGTTTAACTTTAAATAAAATTAAGATAGTATTAAAAATAAGTATAGCTACAATAATTTAAGTATACACAATATAAAAAGATACAATTTGTGACATCAATAATAAAATGTGTATATATGGGCAAAAGCATAAGATTTTGTATACAATTACTTTTCAGTAAAATTTACTGTTATGACTATGAGATGTTCTGTGTAAGCCTCGTATAAGCATAAAGGAAAAACCTGTAGTACATTTACAAAAAAGATAAAATGAATCAAAGCATACCACCAGAAAAAAAAAAAAAATCAGATCACAAAGGAAGACATCAAGAGAGGAAGAAAGGAACAAGTTTACCCAAAGAAAATGAAAACACTATTTTGAAAAGATATATGCACCCCTATGTTTACTGCAACATTATTTATAATAGCCAAGATATGGAAGCAATCCAATTGCCTACCAATAGATGAATGGATAAAGAAGATGTGGTAATATATATATAATGGAATATTACTTGGCCATAAAAAATAAGATTTGGCCATTTGCAACAACACAGATGGACGTAGAGGGTATAATGCTAAGTGAAATAAGGCAAAGACAAATGTCATATGATTTCACTTATATATGGAATTTAAGAAACAAACAAAAAAGACAAACAAAACAGACTCCTAAATACAAAGACTTGTCTTAGATTTAAAAACATATATAGGCTGAAAATGAGGGGATGGAAAAAGGTATTCCATGTAAACAGTAACCCAAAGAGAGCAGTGGTGGATATATTCATATCAGTAAACAAAGTCAGAAACTGTAACAAGGGACAAAAAGGCCATTATATAATGATAAAAGGGTCAATTCATTAAGAGGAAATAACTATTATAAATGTATATGTATTGAGGAGCACCTGGGTGGCTCAGTGGGTTAAAGCCTCTGCCTTCGGCTTGGGTCATGATCTTGGGGTCCTGGGATCGAGCCCCGCATTGGGCTCTCTGCTCAGCAGGGAGCCTGCTTCCCCCTCTCTCACTGCCTGTCTCTCTGGCTACTTGTGATCTCTCTCTGTTAAATAAATAAAATATTTTTTTAAAAACGTATGTATTGAATATTAGAACACCTAAATATATATAGAAAATATTAACAGAACTCAGGAGAGAAATAACAATACAATAAGAGCCGGAGGCTTTAATACCTTACCTTCAACAGTGGATAAGTTATCCAGACAGAAAATCAATAGGTAACAGTGGATTTAGACCAAATGGAACTAGCAGACATTTTTAGAACATTCCATTCGCACCAGCAAACGTTCTTTTCAGGTGCACATTGAACATCCTCCAGAACGGATCATATGTTATACCACAAAACAAGACTTAACAAATCTAAGATTGATACCATATCAAGCATCTTTTCTAACCACAGTGGTATGAAACTAGAAGTCAATTACAAGAGGAAAACTAGAAAATTCACAAATACATGGAGATTAATTAACTTCCTACTGAAGAACCAATATGTCAAAGAAGATTTCAAAAAGGAAATCAAGAAATATCTTAAAGCAAATGAAAATTGAAGTGCAATATATAAAAACTTATGGGATACAGCAAAAACAGTTCTAAGAAGGTTATAGTGACAAATGACTATATTAAGGGGGGAAAAAAGATCTCAAATAAACAACCTAACTTTACACCTCAAGAAACTAGAAACAAACAACAAAAAGAACTAAGCCCAAAGTCAACAGAAGTAAGAAAATAAAGATCAGCAAAACTAAGAGTTGGTTTTTTTGAAAAGATGAACACTGATAAACCTTTATCTACACTAAAACAAAACAAAACAAAACAAAAAAAACCCAGAAAGATGACTAAAATGAATAAAATCAGATGTGAAAGAGGAGAAGTTACAACTGATAACACAGAACTACTAAGAATCATAAGAAACTGCTATGAGCACTGGGTGTGGTGCATGAACAATTAATCTTGTAACACTGAAAAAATAAAAGTATTTGAGGGGAAAAATTATATGCTAACAAATTTGATAACCCAGAACGGACAAATTCGTAGAAACATACACCCTATCAAGGCTGAATCATGAATAAAGAGAAAAACTAAGCAGACCAATAATAACTATGGAGATTGAACAAGAATGTGAAACTTCCCCAAAAGTAAAGTCCCAAACCAGAAGGTTTTATTGGTGATTTCTACCTAATATTTATTTTATTTTTATTTATTTATTTTCTATTATTATGTTCAGTTTTTAGCTAATATTTGAACAAGACTTTAGTGTTTTTAAAACTCCTTCAAAATACTGAAAGGAAAGGAATATTCCTAAACTCAGTTTATAAGAGACTGTCATTACCTTGATACCAAAACTAGGCAAGGACATACTAGAAAAGAAAATTACAAACCAATATCCTTGAAGAACATAGATACAAAAGTCCTCCACAAAATACCACCAAACCAAATTCAAGCACCCACTAAAAGTATCATACACCATGACTGAATAGAATTTATCCCTGAGATGCATGAATAGTTTAATATACAAATATCAGTAAATATAACTACAGTAACAAAATGAAGGATAAAAATCATATGACCATCTCAGTAGATACAGAAAAAGCATTTTACAAAATTCAACATTGCGTTGTAATAAAAAATTCTCAACAAGTTAGGTATAGAAAAAACTTACTTCAATGCCATAATACCCATGTATGACCACTAACATCATACTCATGGTGAAAGGTTGACAGCTTTTCCTGTAAGATCAAGAACAAGACAAGGGTACACAATTTCACCACTCCTATTCAACACAGTACTGGAAGTCCTAGCCAGAGCATTTAAGAAAAAAATATAAAAGGCATCTAAGTTGGAAAGGAAAAAGTAAAGTGAGCTCTGTTTTAAGATCACATGATCTTATATAGAGAACTCTAAAGACTCCAAAAAACAAAACAAAAATGCTGAAATAAATAAATTCAGTAAAGTTATAGGATACAAAATCAACATCCAAAATCTGTTGTATTTATATACACTAATAACTATCTGGGAAAGAAATTAGGAAGACAAATCCTTTTATAATAGCATCAAATAGAATAAACACTCAGGACCAAATTTAACCAAGGAGGTTAAAGATATGCACACTAAAACTATAAAACATTGATGAAACTGGACCATCTTTTAATACCATGCACAAAAATAAACTCAAAATGGATTAAAGGTCTAAGTGTGAGACCTGAAACCATAAAAATCCTAGAAGAAAACACATGCATTAATATCTCCGACATCAGCCTTAGCAATAATTTTTTAGACATGTTTCCCCAGGGAGGGAAACAAAGCAAAAATAAACTATTGGGACTACATCAAAATAAAAAGCTTTTTAACAACAAAGGAAACCATCAACAAAATGAAAAGGCAACTGACTGAATGGGAGAAAATATTTGCAAATGATGTATCTGATAAGGGGTTAATATACAACTCAATACAAAAAAAAATCAAATTAAAAAGTGGGCAGAAGACCTGAATAAAGATTTTCCAAAGACATACAGAGGGCAAAAAGGCACATGAAAAGATATTCAACATCACTAATCATCAGTGAAATGCAAATCAAAACCACAATTATCACCTCAAACCTGTTAGAATGGCTGAAATCAACAGAATAACAATGTTGGCAAAGATATGGAGAAAAAGGAATCCTCCTATACTATTGGTGGGAATGTAAATTGGTACAATGACTGTGGAAAACAGTATGGAGGTTCTTCAAAAAATTAAAAATAGAAATATCATAATGATCCAGTAATTCCACTATTGGGTATTTACCCAAAGAAAATGAAAACACTAATTCAAAAAGCTATATGCATTCCTATATTTATTACAGTGTTATTTACAATAGCCAAGGTATGGAAGCTACCTAAGTGTCTATTAGTAGACAGATGGATGAGGATGATGTGGCATATATAAAGAATGGAATATTACAAAGCCATAAAAAGATGAGATTGTGCCATCTGAGAGGACATGGATGGACTTAGAGGGTATTACATTAAGTGAAATAAGTCAGGCTGAGAAAGACAAATACCATACGATTTCACTCTTAAGCAGACTCTAAAAGAAAAGAAAGAAAAGAAAAAGAAAAAGAGAAGAATCAGACCTATAAATACAAAGAACTGATGGTTGTCGGAGTGTAGGTGGGTTGGGAGTTGGGCAAAATGAGTGAAGCGGAGTGGTAGACCCAGGCTTCCAGTTTTGAAATGAAGAAGTCTCAGGAGCAAAAGGAACAGCATAAGGAATATAGTCAATGATATTCTAATAGTGATGCATGGTAATAGATGGCAGTTAAACTTGAGGTGAACATGGCAAATGTATAAAATAATATACGTAATATGATTATGCAATATTATGCAGTATTATATATATAACTATATCGTATATACAATTATATTATACAATTCAGTAATATGATTGAATCATATTCTACAAAGCTTCTGGGTGGCTCAGTTGGTTAAGCATCTGACTCTGGCACAGGCATGATCTCAGGGTCCTGGGATTGAGTCCCACACCAGACTCCACATTCAGCAGGGAGCTGCTTGTCCTGTCCCTCTCCCTCTGCCCTGCTCCCTTGTGCTCTCTCTCTCAAATAAATAAACTCTTAAAAAAATAATAACTCAGTGTCCTGGGATTGAGCCCCACATCGGGCTCCTTGCTCAGCAGGAAGCCTGCTTCTCCCACTACCATTCCCTCTGCTTGTGTTCCCTCTCTCGCTGTGTTTCTCTCTGTCAAATAAATAAAATCTTTAAAAAAAAACAATAATAACTCTACACAGCAAAAGAAACAACAACAAAAAAGATGACATATGGAATAGGTTAAAATAGTTGTACATAATATAAAAGAGGTTAATATACTTTATTGGACTCTCATACCTGGTCCACTATTCCCATCCTACACCCACTAGGACCAGGTATCACAACTACTGACAGCTCTTTACCCCAGAGTCCACGGAAATTATTCAAACTAGCCAATACAGCCTGTTTACCCTGCCTTGGTTTTTTTCTATCCCATGATAACTACAATAACGGTTCTAACTTCAACAAAAGCTGAAATAAAAAGGATTATATCAATCAAAAGCTTTTGCACAATGAAACTATCAACAAAATGAAAAGGTGACCTACTGAATACGAGAGAAGATATTTGCAAATTATATGGCCCATAAGAGATTAATACACAAAATATATAAAGAACTTACACAATATAAAAAATATTTTTTGTATAAAAAGTCAAAGGACTTGAATAGACATTTTTCCAAAGAAGACATAAGGATGGCCAACAGGTATATGAAAAGATATTCCACATTACTAATCATTAGTGAAACACAAATCGAAACCACAGATAACATTTCACACCTATCAGAATTACTATTATCAAAAAGACAAAAAATAATAAATGTTGGCAAGGATATGGAGAAGGGAAACTGTCATACACCATTAGGGGGAATATAAATTGGTGCAAAACCCACTATGAATGTTCTTAAAAAATTAAAACTAGAACTACCATATGATCTAGCAGTTCCACTTCTTGGTATTTATCCTAAGAAAATGAAAACCACCACCTGAAAAGAGATATTTCCACTATGTTCATGAGAGCATTATTTACAACAGCCAAGATATAGAAGCAACCAAAATTTCCATCAATAGATTAATGGATAAAAATATGTGGGGGGTGTGTGTGTGTGTGTATGTAATGAAATATTACCCAGTCATAAAAAATGAAATCTTACAACTTGCAATGGCATGGATGTACTTAGAAAGTAATATACTAAGTGAAAAATGTCATACAGAGAAAGATGAATACCATATGATTTCACATATATGTGGGATCTAAAAATCAAAACAAACAAATTAGAAACAAATTCATAGATACCGGAAACAAACGATTGGTTACTAGAATGGAAGTGGTTGGGGGGTTGGGGGGCAAAATAGGTGAAGTAGGTTAAGAGGTACAAACTTCAAGTTATAAAATAAATAAGCCATAGGATTATAATATACAGCATAGGAAACGTTGTCAATAATATTGTAATAACTGTGTATGGTGACAGTAACTAGACTTAATGTAAAAGTCATTTCATAATGTACAAAAATATCAAATCACCATGATGTATGCCTAAAACTAATAGGATAATTAGACTTCAATTAAAAAAACACCTGGGCGCCTGGGTGGCTTAGTCGTTAAGCGTCTGCCTTCGGCTCAGGTCATGATCCCAGGGGCCTGGGATTGAGCCCTGCATCGGGCTCTCTGCTCTGCGGGAAGCCTGCTTCTCCCGCTACTATTCCCTCTGCTTGTGTTCCCTCTCTCGCTGTGTTTCTCTCTGTCAAATAAATAAAATCTTTAAAAAAAAAAAAAAAAAAAAAAAAAAACACCTTGTCCCCATTAAAAAGGAAAGCTCTGACTCACATTTTCCCTTGCTCTATCTCCCAACCAATCCTGCTGTCTTCCCCTGACAGGCTATGCTGGGCCTCTGGTGCTGACCTTCCTGTTTCTAGAGCTCTGTGAGTATAAAACTTTCCTCTTTCATGACAGTCATTTCCTTGTCTTTGACTTACCCCACCTGAATAAAACAGATCCTAGGTACATTTTAAAACAATTTCTTCATCTAACCTGAGCCCTTCCCATGGAAGTGATAGGACAGCTACACATTAGATGTTCAAATCCTTGGATGTGATCTTCTGGTCTATTGTGTTCACATACTTGATGTTAACATGCAAACTGGGTGAAGCCTCAGTACCCTTCTTATTGGCCATACTTGTTTTGTTTTGGTTTTGGTTTTGTTTTATTTTGTTTTTCCCAAATATGTTTATTTTTTCAGTGTTACAAGATTAATTTTTCATGCACAACACCTAGTACCTGTCATTGATGACTATCTTATCCTTGAAGCAGTACAAGGCTGAGGGAGGAAGGTCGTTGGACATCTTCACCTTGGCTACTCTCTGCACCATGGGGTCTCTAGTGGCTGTGTCTTCTGAAACAAGAGCAAGGAGGTTGCCAGCTTTCTATTCATGATGGACTCCTCATCCAGGACAATGACAGGAAGCAAAAGCATCCTACTGCTGCTTTAGTTCATCCAGGTGGACTATAGTCTAGTCAATTTCTCTTCTCATTACACTCAGAGTAGAGATTGGCCTAGTATTCTTCATATGGTTCAAAGTCCATAAGCTCCTCTTGCTCCCCCTGGTCAGCTCATAATTGGGGTTCCTACCAGGTTTCAACAGAATTTCAAAGTACTGATAAACATTATGGCACTCTTTCACTCAAGGACCTCATCCTCCTGTCAGTACACTCCTCTGATGCCACTATCTTGCAGATTGTGTAGCTGCCTCAGCTTAGGACCCTTCCTCAGTGGCTTTTGCAGTGTCATCTATACTCGATGTCTTCTAACACCTATGAGGACACTCCACATTCTGTTCTATTTATCAGTGATCTACATGTTCTCCACTTGGGGCTCATAACAGTATGGACTTGAGGCACTGGCTACTTTTTCTCCTCCCCTACCTTGGGGATACCTATTCAGCCTTGGCCAACCAATGTACATCCTGGCCTGGCACTCTAGAACAAAAGTCCCTGTCTGGAATATGGTTCCTAAGGAGCAATAAGTCATTATTCTGAAAAACCACCTTTTGCCTCTTTTTTCTCTCCACTTTATCTTATTAAAGATAACTACCTCAATGGGAATGAGGTGTTCAGAGGTGAGCTGGGACTCTACTTTGCTCAGTAAATGAGCCTAAAACTATGGTTTAACTGGATCTCTTGCAGTTCCTGTTTCCAGTGGCTAGGAGCAGATTTTCCCTGGTCTAATGGGCATGAGTGTGCACTCTTCAGTGCATTTGAACAGGACACAGAGGGATTTTTCTGTACCCAATCATATAAATTCTCTTCCTCTATAGGAGGCAGATATTCCTACTTCCTCTTCTGCTGCTCTATCACGTACCCACTCCATTTCCACCAGGTTCACATTCACCAACATACTGTCTTCCTTCTATAGAACATCTTTGTCCTTATCAGGGCATAACCTTAGAGGAATTGACGCCGTGCTTCATGGGGAGGCTGTGTAGGTGACTTCAAGGACTGTACAGGTCATGTTACTTCTGCTCAACCCTGTCCTCCACCAGAGTGCCAACACCAAATTCTTGGTCCATCTCCTCTAGTAGGCTGGCTTTTCTTCTGCTGAGTGTATCTCTTTCTGAAGCTGCTGGCTCTGCTCAATCCATCAAGTAGACTTGTCCAGTGTCTTTTTCTTTCCCAACTTCTGGTTCAACAGGCACTTTTCACTGGCAGGTGCCAGTTTCTCCAGTTGCCATAAGGTAATGAGACTGAAGATGTAGGCTACAACCACTCCCCCACCCCATGGCACCTGCCTCCTGGTTGAAGGCATAGATTTCCAGAGGTATAAGCCTCAACTTTTCCCCAAGTTTATTGGACTCTACCATGCTGGGTGATGGGGCATCTCCTGGGTTGAGTTTGGAACTGGCAGCAGTGGTGATCTCATAAGGCCTTTCCTGGTTCAGCACACACACTGGATGGGCCTATCTGCTACACTCTCATGCAGGTGTGCAGGCATGGGCCACGGCTCCTTTCTGGCTTTTACCTACAACTTACATGATAAAAATAAAAATATATTTAAAAATTTCAAATAATCTTGGGCAAAAATTAAAATCCTTGAATTCCAGGGTAAAAGAGGCAGTACAGACAAGACCACAAGAACTACTCTGCTGAATTCTTCACAGCTTGTCATGACCACTTCCACACAGTAGGTACATAGCACCAGGCCTCTGAGAAAACTTTTTATCCCAAGGCCATGCGTGGGGCTGAATCTTTACATCCTGTCTGATCTATCCACAAAGCATTCGGTATTATTACCTTTGGAAAGAGTGACTAATTATTCAGGCTTCAGAGTTGAGGGAGGTGTTTGAAGACTATCCCCTGACTTCACAATCAAACTGACAAAAAGAGGGGTATAAATGGAGTTTGGGTTCAGTGTACCTTTTTTTTTTTTACTAACATATAATGTATTATTTGCCCCAGGGTACATGTCTGTGAATTGTCAGGCTTACACATTTCACAGCTTACACATTTCACCACAGCACATACCCTCCCCAATGTCCATAACCCAGCCACCCTATCCCTACCCCCCCCACACCTCCCAGCCACCCTTAGTTTGTTTCATGAGTTTAGGAGTCTCTTATGGTTTGTCTCCTTCCCCATGCCATCTTGTTTCATTTCCCTCCCCCACCCCCTCACAACCCCCCACCCCGCCTCTCAAACTCTTCATATCAGAGAGATCATGTAATAATTGTCTTTCTCTGACTAACTTATTTCGCTTACCATGATATCCTCTAGTTCCATCCACGTAGTTGCAAATGGCAAGATTTCGTTTCTCTTGATGGCTGCATAGCATTCCATTGTGTGTGTGTGTGTGTGTGTGTGTATACACACACACACACACACACACACACACACACACCACATCTTCTTTATCCATTCATCTATTGATGGACATCTAGCTTCTTTCCATAGTTTGGCTATTGTGGACATTGCTCCTATAAACATTGGGTGCATGTGCCCTTCGGATCACTATAGTTGTATT
>CM053609.1:45949864-45981181 GCA_028646535.1 Procyon lotor
GTGGGGTCCCCGCTTGACATACGGCAGCCCAATATGGACTGTATGTCTCAGTTCCTATAGTCCAAGGTAGGCCTATGAGGCGTTGCGGGGGTCCTTCTCTGCCGCCGGTTTCTCTGCACCAATACCTGGGAGCTCTGCCACACTTGGGCTCCCCTGGTCCCTCGGTGACCCCATGGGTCCTGAAACCACACTGTTCCTGCAAGTGCTGAACCCCAGGTTAGCCTGCGGAGTGATGTCCCTCAGCGGAGTGGACTAGAAGTTCCGGATTTTGTGCTCCGTGGCTCTGTGGCTGCTGGGAGCCGGCCCCTCCCCCTGGGGGGTCTCTCTTCCCGTCGCTTTAAATTCACTTTTTCCACATGTCCTAACTCCTGAAAGTGGTCAATTTTCTCTCCTAGAATTACTGTTCTTATTCTCTTCTCTCTCCTGTTGTGTTTGCCAGCTTTGAGAGTGATTTCCTCCTCTTTAGCTGGACTTCTGATTCCCAAGGCTCTCTGTGCCTCCTATACCTCCGCCATCTTGCCGCCTCCTCCTTTTCTATCATTTGTAATTGCTCTTTCTTAATGTATAATTTTGTTGATTTGGATCCTCTTTTTTCTTTGGTTTGTCTAAAGACTTGTCAATTTTCTTTATCTTTTCAAAGAACTCTAAAGTTTGCTAATTTTTCTAATGTCTTATTTTCTATTTCATCTATTTCTGCTTTAATTCACATATTTCCTTTTCTTCTAACTTTGGGTTTTTTCTGGTTCCTTGATACATAGAGTTAGGTTGTTTATTTGAGATGTTTCTTGTTTCTTGATAGTCATTTATTGCTATGAACTTTCCTCTTAATACTGCTTTTGCTGCATCACATAAGTTTTTATACATTGTGTGTTAATTTTTGTTTTAAGATCTTTTTTAAAATTTTATTTGAGATGAAGTCGTAGTATAATTTGGGGTAAACCTGTTTAGTCTCAGATATGATAATATATAATAAATTTCACTGAACTGATTCTGATTTGAAGATCATCGAATCAAGGCATTTGTGGCCCTGACTCTGTAGTAGAGGTCAGTGCCTGGGGTCCCTAGCTTAAGGAATGGATACTGCCTCTTCTTCTTAGTTGAGTGACTTGCTAACTGCATCTCCTCTAAGCCTTATTATATTTCTGAAAGGACACATAGGTTTGGTATGAAGCTAAAACTGTGTCATTATGTGATTTACTGTAAGTCACTAACCGGTAATTTTAAGACTGGTGCAAATACTTCCTAACTCTACTGTTACTATGTTCAAATATAAAGTGAGCTTCCTCTTTAGGTCATTGGAGGCTTTTCAGTAATTATAAGGCACAGTGGCCACACAGGAGGCCCAAAGAACTTGACTAGTGCTCAAATTATCAAGTGCTTATTGGAAACATGTTCAGAGGGAACAAGTGAAAGCTAGAGAAAGGCTCCCTGGAAACCATGGTAGAAGAAGAATTAGATTACTTATTGAACTAAGAAAAGGAGAAGTTAGATGTGGTCACTGATGACAAGTCAAAGATCCTGGTAATTCTGAGAGATCAGATAGTTGACCTGTCTGGATGGTAGTGAACAAGCCCAAGATTATTTTTCTTTAAAATATTGGATGTTACTCTTATACATAAGTAACAAATTTATAATCCATCCCCAAACTAGAGTATTTCCAAGGAATTACATATACACATGTTCTTGCCAAATCCTATTTTCCTGCCTTCCCCATTGTATTATAATCTTCATCTGCCCTCTCAGTTGCATAACATGTACCTAAGCAATATTTAGTTTTTATTGTTTTAATGTTATTATAAGTATTAAGCTATATAATTGTTAGGAATTTGTTTTCACTCACTTTCAAGCTGTATATAGCTCTAGTTCAATTATTTTCAATTTTTCTATAATAGGCCTTAGATTTTTATTCATTTAGTGTGTTAGCCAGTCAAATGTTTTCTGGCCCTATAAAGAATCTGAAAAGGAAAACTCTATGTGTAGTCTTGTAAACAAAAAAGATCCTGCCAAATAATGTTCTCATATAACTTGGTTTCTAAACAAACACACCGGGTGGGGCCACTGAATATTTCTGAGAGTCCCTGATTCAGAAATAGGCAGTTTATATGAACTGTGGTTTATCTGGAGCTCATAAAGCAGTTGCAGGCTCATGCCAAGGATTAAAATCAGCAGATCAGTAACAATGTGTGTCAATTGCACAATGGCTCCTGCCTCCCTTCTGCCCTCCAAATAGCCCAAGACTCTCCTTTGTGGCTCACCGAAACTAGAAACGCGGAGTGAATTGTGGGAAATGTACTTCAGCCTAGCCAAGTTGGCACATTACAGAGACATAAAGAAATTGACACCTTTTTTTCCTCTAGAGCAAGTGGCATTAATGTTTTTTAATGATAGATTTATCTGAGCTGGGGTGTTTTTTCCTTCTTCTTCAAGCAGAGGTCAAACTATTCTTCTCTTGATTCAAATAATCTGCCTGAAGGAGAAAGAGCTGAATTGTCCCCTCTATTAGAGATCTCCTAAAGTCCCATTGATGCATTGAGGATGTTCCTTATCACTTTGCCTGTCTTATTTCCACAGCTCTCTAAATGAGAGAGTCCACTAGTAGAATGTAAGACATACTTCTTTCATCAGGACCGAAGTGGCCCAATACCAGAGTCAAGAAAAGGATCCAGACTTCCCTGTCCATTGGAACTTCATCTTTGTTATTTGGCTTTTTAGTGATCCTCTTAAAATAGATGTTCCCTGCCCCATGAATACATGCATAAAACTGCCCACTGGCCTAGGCCTCACTGAAAAGTGCTATGATCAGAACACTTTATCTGTAAACTCAGACTCCATGGTCTACTTCTCCTCTGACATGTAGTTTTTGCAGTGCTACATATATTGCAGTGGTAAGAGTTACTGGGGCCTTAAGGGCATCCTAATGTCATCTGTTAGGATGGTGTCCCAATTTTTCCTTAATCTACTAAATGTCATCACCTGACTCTTGATTTTTTTTTTTTTTATGGTCTATTATTCCAGTGTATTAGTATAGGGGGTAAAAATGCTTCAGGTTTGGTATGCCTGGGTGGCACAGCTGCTTGATTGTGGGACTTGCAGTTTCACTCCAGGTCATGATCTCGGGGTCATGAGATCGAGCCCCACATTAGGCTCAGCACTCAATGCAAAGTCTGCTTGAGATTCTCTCTCAGATAAATCTTAGAAAAGCCACACGTTAGTGGAATATTGAAAGCAGTTTTAGAAGCTAGGCAATGTTGAGTCCTTTCAATATGGAGAAGGTGTGGGATAGATAAACTGGCTGTTGCAGTGTTAGAGAAGACGAATGTGAATTTAAAAATCTGGTTTTGGAATTGTTACCTATCATTTGAAAGAAAGAGGCCTGGAGATTTTGGATATGTAGTATGGAATTCTAGGTCTTAGTTGCCACACTATACAGGACAATTATTAAAAAATGCATGACCCAGGGCACCTGGGTGGTTCAGTGGGTTAAAGCCTCTGCCTTCGGCTCAAGTCATGATCATGGGGTCCTGGGATCGAGCCCCGCATCAGGCTCTCTGCTCAGCAGGGAGCCTGTTTCCTCCTCCCTCTCTGCCTGCCTATGATCTCTCTGTGTCAAATAAATAAAATCTTTAAAAAAAAAAAATGCATGACCTGGGGCGCCTGAGTGGGTCAAAGCCTCTGCCTTTGGCTCAGGTCATGATCTCAGGGTCCTGGGATCGAGCCCCACATCGGGCTCTCTGCTCCCTCCCACTCTGCCTTCCTTTCTGCCTACTTGTGATCTCTGTCAAATAAATAAATAAAATCTTTTTTTAAAAAAAATGCATGACCCAAGTATAATCTGAGCTCTTTCAAGGAACCCGATAGAGAATATCAACAGAGGCATAGTCTCACCTATGGCAAATGGGGAGGAATATAAAAAAGCAAGGAAAATGTGTACTGCCTAGCAGAATACCAGAACATTCTGCTTAAAACAAGATCTCTATTTAGACTTCAACACTGATTTCTGTGGTATTTGCTCTCCACAGAAGTAGAGTCTGATTTTATTTTGATAAGATTGGAGAGAAAGCCTATTACTAGGTAGCTTAAATGAAGTTATCTAAATTATCTTCAGGTTTTTTTTCTCTGTTTCATATAATTTTTATTTATCTTTGTTTTTACCTTCCCAGTCAAAACATTGTTTTCCAGAGTTGCTTAGGTTAGTTACTTTTGTTTTTAACTGTGTAAGTAACATACAGTGTGATATTAGTTTTGGGTGGACAATATGATTTAATAATTCTATACATTACTCATGTATACATGACAAGTGTACTCTTAATCCTTTTACCTCTTTCACCTTCCTCTCCATTTATCTCATCTGGAAACTAGTAGTTTGTTCTTAGAATATTATATACCAACATTTGGGCAAATGGATAAATTCCTAGAAACCTACAACCTTTCAAAACTGAATCAGGAAGAAATAGAAAATTACAACAGACTTGTTACTAGTAACGAATTGGTAATCAAGTCCCAGCACACAAAAGTCCAGGGCACCTCACGGGTGAATTCTATCAAACTTTTAGGAAAGAATACCTATTCTCAAAAAATGAAGACAAAGGTGGTCAGCATCACCCTGATTCCAAAAGCAGACAAAAACAATATAGAAAAAAATACAACTGTAGTGTGTGTGTATACATACATACACACATATATTAATACATATATATATTATAGATAGTATCTCTATATATTCAACTTTATATATAAAGCCGAATATTAAACAGTCTTTTCTCTGTCTTGACCTTCAGCAAGAAATATGATTACCTGCCTCAACACTCTAACACTGGCCTATGAAGTTAGAAGGAACTGGGGTTGATCGTAGGTATTAATTCCATGGATCCATATTTTCCTTCTTTTTTTCTAAAGATAGGGGGGAAACCTTTTCCCAGGAGCTCTATAGTGAGTAAGCAAGGGGGAAGAAGAAAAATCAATATCAAATAAACAACCCTTAAGCCCTTTCTTAAATCTTTTGCGGTCTAGGCCTTGTAATCAGAGGATATGTTGTTGAGGCCCTAATCTCCTGATGTATGGTCAGGGTCACAGGCTCATTTGGGGTGGCCCAATGTAATGTAGTGGGGGGTCCCCACTACAACTGGTTTTGTAGTTTCAAAAACCTTGTCTTATTTATGGTAGCTGGAATGCAATGAACTTGAATTAACATTTACTCTTACCAGGAAGGAAATGAAATAACTTTTAAGTATGTCATGATACAAATTAGTTTCTCTGTGTTAGCGAGGAAGAAGGATACCAAGAATTCCATGTTTTAACTCATCATTGGATTTCTGAGGTTGAGTTTTCCAGCAGCTAAGAATTGCCACAGGGAATGTAGTTATCCGAGTATTGCAATTCTCTAGTGAGAGCTCTAGACCCGATCAACCACAAGGCCACAATTTTTTTAAAATATATTTTTATTCACATATAATGTATTATTTGCCCTCTCTGTCAGATAAATAAAATCACAGGGTATATGTCTGTGAGTCATCAGGCTTACACATTTCACAGCACCTACCATAGCACATCCCCTCCCCAATGTCCATAACCCAACCACCCTATCCCCCCTCAGTTTGTTTTGTGAGTTTAGGAGTCTCTTATAGTTTGTCTCCTTCCCAATCCCATCTTGTTTCATTTCCCTCCCCCCCCTCTCAAATTCTTCATATCAGAGAGATCATGTGATACTTGTCTTTCTCTGACTTATTTCGCTTAGCATAATACCCTCTAGTTCCATCCACGTCATTGCAAATAAGGCCACAATTTTTTGACAGTCTTTCTCAGTGCATGCCAAATTTCTAATGTGTCAGGTTTTGCCTGGTAGCACCCTTTGTAGGACGTTAGATAGTCTTCATTAAAAAATGCAAAGGTCCAGGGGCGCTTGGGTTCTGGGATCAAGCCCCGCATCGGGCTCTCCTTAGCAGGGAGCCTGCTTTCCCCTCTCTCTCTACCAATCCCTCTGCCTGCTTGTGATCTCTCTGTCAAATAAAAAAAAAAAAAAAAATCTAAAAAAAAATAAAAGCAAAGGTCCAGGACAGCAATATGGAAATGCTGCTCATAGTGTGGATACCACGTAATAGGGAAGAAAACAAAATACTTTTTAGTCCTACCCAAATCAAGTTGAAAAAGGCTAGCTTCTTATTTGAAGACTTGGATCTGAACTACAGCAAGGTGGCAAAAAAAAAAATTATTCAGGAGCAGGTGACCAATGGCTGATTGTGGCTTCTTTAGTGAGTCACAGTGCCAAGGGAAGCCTGATGTTGAGTTTTGTCAAGAATGGTCAACCTCTTACATTATGTATTGCACAAACATTGTGTAAATAGTAAAAGAAAAATGAACTAGAGGACTGCGTTCCTTTGAGATCCATAACAAACTGCTTTCTCAAAGTTCCATTAATTTTTTTATTGACATGAATCTTGATATAACCAAGTTATTCACAAATGGATATTGATCCAAAGGGATCTCTATGTTATTTCTATTACTCCTACATTAGGGCACGGTAACACCCAAGTGGAGTCAACAGGTTCCAGTTGCCTGCTGTCTTAGTTTCATCTTCCTCAGCAGATAGTGCAACAAGGACACAAAGACAAGTAGTGATCTTCAGGAAATAATAGTATAGTGAGATGAGACAGAGAAGGAAAGGAAGATAATGGTGTATTGCCAAGCCAGTTACCACCAGGGAACTCTGGACGTTAAAGGAATCCCAGCTCAGGTCATGCAGAAATTGCCCAGCTTAAGTATCTCCATTGTGCACACTCATTGCCTGAGAGCAGCCCTTGGCATGAATGCCATAATACAGAAAAAGAAATGTGCAATGGGCTAGTCAGCCAACTATTTTCCCCCATCTCCAGCAAGCACCTCCATTCCTCATTTAATCACTGATAGGGCAGTTTATTACATGGCAAGGGATGTGTTCAAAATACGGGGTACATTCAAACACCAGCATTCCCTTAATTATTTTTGGATTTTGGAATGTTAACTAAAATATTCGCTTTTAGAAAATGATGTTTATCCGATGGTGGGTTGGCACATTTATTCTTTCCGACTGTTAAGTTTCCAGTCGTAAGATCTTGCTCTCACCTCTTCTTCTCCACCCTCCTTACTAAACTCAAATCGACGTACCATCTGCTAGGCTGAAGCCCCAATCCTGCATCTGTCTTACAATTAAGTGAAGTTCAATTTCCTCACACCTTCTGAGAATCTAAACAGTGAAAAAGTTGAGAACAAAATTTAACTTAATGCTGCCTCAATCTATTCCTTAAAAATCTTAAAATAGGCGCACCTGGGTGGCTCAGTGGGTTAATGCCTTTGCCTTCAGCTCAGGTCATGATCTCAGGGTCTTGGGATCTAGCCCCGCATCAGGCTCTCTGTCAAATAAATAAATAAAATCTTTAAAAAAAAACAAAACCTTACAATACCCATCCCCTGAAGAGTAGTCATCTTCAGCTGTTCTTAACTTTAGTAAGGACTTGAGCTAATGCTTTGGGTGGGTTTTTAACCTCCCATGATTCTTTAGTACTTTTCATAGTTCTCTCAGATAAATACAAGATTGCATTTATTTTCAAAGACTACTTGTTTTACCAATATTTGAAGAGTCTTCTCTGGTAAATTTCCCCAGAAAGCATTGAGAAATTTGGACGTTACTTTGCCATATACAAACCTCCCTTCTCTCTTTCCCACCCTAGGCATACACCTTAGAGGTTTCATGGACCTAAGGAACTTTGTCACTTGACTATTAAGAAACCAGAGTCCTATGGAAGGTTCTTCCCAAGATTGTTTTTCTTGCAACAAGAATTACAAAAGCAGACCGCGTCTTGAATTAAACTAAGTTAGGGGCGCCTGGGTGGCTCAGGTCATGATCTCAGGGTCCTGGGATGGAGCCCCACATCGGGCTCTCTGCTCAGCGAGGAGCTCGCTTCCCCCTCTCTCTCTGCCTGTTTGTGATCTCTCTCCTCTGTCAAATAAATAAATAAAATCTTTAAAAAAAAATAAAAAAACTAAGCACTCTTAAAAATTGAAGCACCATTTTTTACCCAATTAGGGCAACAAAATTCATTTGTTTCTGTCCTTAGGAGGAAAGTACTTTTCCAACAATTGCTAGGTTCATGCTAGACCAAATTATCAATAGCCAACATCAAGAAAAATTACCGGGTGGAAATCAACTACATTGAAATCCAGAGTGGTTCAAATTGTTCAACAGAGGTATAAAAGTAACCACTTGAAGTAAATTTTCACTGGGCTTGACTAGCGTATTTTGGTAACTCCCTCTGCACAGTGCTTATCCTGAGAGCTTAGGTAACAGACTTAGGAAAGTGAAATCTGAATGTGCTGGAAAAAAAAATTGAGTGGTATGGAAAGATGTTTTTAACCTTTTTAATTTGTTCTCTGAACAGTTGCTGGTCAGGTCTCCAATGTGAGGTTGAACATTTTCCATCATTTCTTTAGTGAGCACTGAGAGACTTTTATTCAACTATTATCAACTGCTGTTTTATAACTGGGTCGTCCTGACTCAGGACGAAATATGTGAGTAGAGATCCAAGACCCTTTTCCTGATTAGTTTTGACAAATAGAGAGGGGCTTGTAGTCTCTCTGTCAAACTATACCTACATTCTAACACCTGCCTGAGCAGATCAAGACCCAGACGAAATGGCAGATAGGAACATCTGGAAATCATCTCTTCCTCTAGCTTTAAGAATATTTATTCTAATTTAAACTGTGTTTAATTCAACACAGACGTATTGAAAACCTGATCATAGGCAGAGTTCTAGAAACACTCTATAAATTTACTCAAGCCCCTGGCAACCAAGACAAATTACATAATGTCTGCCACAAGGTCATCCATGGAGATTACAAGTATAGTTTTTAGCGGAGTGGTTGGAAATCAAAGATCATAACCTTACGTAGTGTAATATAGGACCATCCCATGTGTATAAAAGGAATTAAAACAGGATGATCACGGAAGAAGGAAATCAAAGGCAAGCTCTCTAGCATGGTAGACAGAAACACTGGAAATCTAAAAATTATCTCTCTCCTCAGGAGAAAGACATCATGCTAAGAGGTGACCAAGGGACTTTTGCTGGGGTGAAGAGGCTTTCCTAATACTAACCCTCAAAGAAATATAACTGAAAGTGTGTTTTCTATGAAAATACAGCTCCATGAAAAGCCACCTAGCCTCTTTCACTGCAAACCAAGTTGGTGTCTCAGAGTCCAAATACCTTCTGATGTAAACTGGGATTTCTACACTTCTCAAAATGAGGGAATAGCTATGGCCTCAAGAAGCCTCTACCTCCAGCATATGACATTTTTCAATATTCCGTAGGAGCTGTTACTTGAAGGTTCTTCTAGCTTGTCAACACTCAGAATGTTTCCCTTAGTGAAGCTCTTACTAGTCAGTAACTGTGGTCATAAATTGACCATATTCATATTTATTCCTGGGCTCATTATTCTGTTGCATTGATCTATGTGTCTGTTTTTAATGCTTATACCACACTGTTTTGATGACTATAACTTTCTAACCTAATTTGGAAAGGAAGTGTGATGCCTCTGGTGGTGGTCTTCTTTCCCAAGGTTTCATTGACTAATTTGGGTCTTTTGTGGCTCTCCAAATTTTAAGATTGTTTGTTTTATTTCTGTGAAAAAGACCATTGGAATTTTGATAGGGATTGCACTGAATCTATATATATATTGCTTTGGGTAGAATGGACATTTTAACTATCAATTTTTTGAACTCATGGAATGTTTAAATTTTTTTCTTCAGTGTCTTAGAGTTTCAATGTTTGTCTTCAATCTCCTGGGTAGAATTTATTCGTAGTTATTTCATTCTATTTGATGCAATTGTGAATGGAATTATTTTCCCAATTTTTCTGATAGTTTGATTTTATATATTAAAACTTGATGGGATTTATCAGTTCTAGTTTTTAGTGGCTCATTAGGGTTTTATAACATATCAGCAAATACAGACATTGTGCTCTGTTTTTTATTCAAATGCCTTTCCTCCTCCTCAGTTGATCTGACAAGGATATTTAGTGCTCTGCTGCATACAATGGCAAGAATGAGCATCTTTGTCTTGTTCCTGATCCGAGAAAAAGCTTTCAGCTTTTCATCATTGAGTATAACAGTAGCTGTGGACATGCCACATCCAGCCTTTATTATGTTGAATTTTGTAAGATTTTACTTTTTACTTTTACTATTAATCTTTCATTTTATTAATGTATTACATTGATTTGTGGAGATTGATGCATCCTAGCCTCCTGGAATAAATCCCACTATCCCGTCTTTAATATATTATTGAAATCAGCTTACTAATATTTTGTTGAGAGTTTTTGCACCCTAATATTGCCTTGGAGGTGGTTTGGGTGTTTGTTTTTTCTGGTAGGGTCTTTAGCTAGGATATCAAGGCAATGCTGGCTACATAACAGAGGCAGGGAAGGTCCCAAACTCATCTAATTTTTTGGACAGTCCTAAGAAGGATTGGAAGTAAATCTTCTTTTAATGTTAACCAGAATTCACCAGTGAAGCCATCTGGTCCTGGACTTTGTTCATCGGAAAATTTTTTACTAATGTCTATTTATTCATGACTCAGTCTTGGTAGGTTGTACATTTCTAGGAATTTACATTTCTCTGGGGTGTTTGATTTGTTGGTGTATAATTATTCATACTATTCTCTCATGATCCTTTGTTTTTTGTGTGCTGTTATATTTTCTGTCTTCTGTCCATTTTTTTTTCAAAAATATTTAAAAAAAAAAAAAACCAAGAGCAGGGTTTTTAAATTGTCTTTTTAGTCCCTTTATTTATCTCCACTCTAACTTTGGTTGTTCCTTTCTTTTACTATCTTTGAGCTTAGTTTCTTCTTTTATAGTTCCTTGAGGTGTAAAAATTAGGTTGTTTGTAATCTTTTATGTTTGATATAGGCATTTATTGTTATGAACTCCTAGAACTGCTTTTGCTCATCAGAAGTGCCCTCGTTAATACCCATCACCTATTTAGTCCTTCCCCGCACCAGCTTCCTTCCAGTAACCCTACGCTGCTCTGTGTAGTTAAGAGTCTGTTTCCTGATTTGCCTTTTTTGTTTCCCCTATGTTCATCTGTTTTGCTTCTTGAGTTGCACATATGATGAAATCATATGCTATTTGTCTTTATCTAGCCCCATCCACATCATTGCAAATAGCAAGATTGCATTCCTTGGTATAGCTAATTTTCCATTGTGTGTATATACATATATACCACATCCTCTTTATCCATTCCTCACTTGATCAACATTTGGACTCTTTCCATGATTTGGCTATTGTTGATAATGCTGCTATAAACATCTGGGTGCATGTATCCCTTCAAATCAGTATTTTTGTATCTTTTGGGTAAATACTAGTGTAATTGCTGGGCCATAGGGTATTTTTATGTTTAACTTTTTGAGGAACCTCCAGAGTGTCCCGCACCAGTTTGCATTCCCACCCGCAGTGTAGGAGGGTTCCCTACCCCCCCATCCTCACAAACACCTGTTGTTTTTGTTGTCGATTTTAGTCATTCTAAAAGGTATGAAGGGATATTTTATTGTTGTTTTGATTTGCATTTCCCTGATAACAAGTGATGTTGAACATCTTTGCATGTGTCTGTTGGCCATCTTGCTACCTGCTCTGGAAAAATGTCTCTATCTTTTGCCCATTTTTTAATTATTTGTTTTGTGGGAATTGAGTTTGAGTGATAGAGTATCCAAAATATATAAACAATTTATCAGTTATGTCATTTGCAAACATCTCCCATTCTATAGGTTTTCTTTGCTGTGCAGAAGCTTTTTGTTTTGATCAATTTCCAGCAGTTTATTTTCGCTTTTGTTTCCCTTGTCAAGAGACCTATCTAGTAAGGAGTTGGAACAGTGAATGTCAGGTTACCGTCTGTGTTCTCCTCTAGGATTTTGATAGTTTCCTGTCCCACGTGTAGGTCTTTCATCCATTCTGGGTTTATTTTTGTGTATTGTGTAGGAAAGTGGCTCAGGTTTATTCTTTTGCATATTGCCATCCAGGTTTCTTAACACTATTTGTTGAAGAGACCGTCTTTTTTCCATTGGATATTCTTTCCTGATTTGTCAGAGTTTCTTGCCCATATAGTTGTGGGTTCCTTTCTGAGTTTTTTATTCTGTTCCATGGATCTATTTTTTTTTTTTTTACCAGCACCATACTGCTGTGATCACTACAGCTTTGTAATATAACTTCGAGTCTGGAATTGTGATGCCTCCAGCTCTGCTTTTCTTTTTCAAGGTTGCTTTGGCTATTCAGGGTCTTCTGTGGTTCCATACAAACTTTAGGAATGTTTGTTCTAGTGCTGTGAAAAATGCTGGTGGGATTTTGATAGGGATTACATTAAATATGTAGATTGCTTTGGGAAGTATAGACATTTGTTCTTACAATCCATGAGCATGGACTATATTCCCACTTCATGTTGTCTTCCATTTTTTTCATTACTGTTTTGTAGTTTCCAGAGTACAGGTTTTTTGTTGTTTTTTTTTTAACATCTTTGGTTAGGTTTATTCCTAGGTATCTTATAGTTTTGGGTGCAATTATAAGTGGAACTGATTCCTTAGGCAGTGTGGTCCTTTTGATAAAAATATTTAAAGTTACCTTAAAGAACTTTTACTTCTCAGGGTGCCTGGGTGGCTCAGTGGATTAAAGCCTTTGCCTTCAGCTCAGGTCATGATCTCAGGGTCTTGGGATCAAGCCCTGCATCAGGCTCTCTGCTCCGTAAGGAGCCTGCCTCCTCCTCTCTCTGTCAAATAAAGTCTTTTAAAAAAGTTTTTCTTCTCTAAACTAGTAAGTACAGTATAATGATAATAAACATTTGGAAATGCTAACTAAATTTTGGAGGCTCATGTAGGTGGAAGAAATGAAACCAATACCTACTGTGCAGGAAAGGACATAAGTAAAGGGTGTCTGTGTGAACAACCAGAGCTCTACCTCCCTGGGAAACTTTAGTGTTAATAACAGTAGGACCACTGACCAATTTAGTTTTGAAGAACAAAAAACTTCAAGTGACAGGCAAGCTTATTCCAATCAATGAGTATCCTATTAGCCATAAGTTAATTCACCATTGCTAAATGCCTCCTGTAATTGCCTTTTAAGTCAAAGTGCATTTGTTTTGAGATTGAGTAGGTCTCCATTTACTTATCTGCTTCTATTTTGTAACTGCTACCGTATTGTTCATTTGCATACAGGAATAACAAGCTTCCTCAGGCTTAATCTTTACACACAAAATGATGCAGTATTTTGCAAAACAGCAGATCTGTAACCTAGTTAGATTAGAAAGGTACAGTTTCAGTTGTGATCGGTTATTTGCCACAGCAAAACTTGGGCTTTCAGGTGGTGACTTTAAGTAGCTGTTACTCAGAATTTAAAAGCATCTGAAAAACCTCCCTAAAATGAACATAATTCTACCAGTGAATTCTCACATTTTTTCCCCAAGTCTACTCCACTTTTTGCCAAGTCCCAGTATCTTTCCTTCAAAAGCTGAAATCTTTAATGTCTACTTATTAATGGGTAGAAACTTTCAGAAAGTGAAGTACTATGTAAAGTCCTGCAGGGACTACCCTACCCATGATCCCTACGTTATTGTCTATCCTTCTCCTTGTCCAGCCATAAGTATGGTTCCCACTGGCTATTTGGTCTACTGTCCTCACATGAGGCAGTACTGGGGAGTTGATGGCCACCTCTCCTCCATTACACATACTGTCTATAGATTTTACCCCCACAAATAGCTTCACAAATACCCTCTCTGGAGAAAGGGAGATGGACATTTATGCATTGACTCTTACCTTGCACTGGTATTAAGTTATCCGTTGTGGATTTAGCACCATCTTTTCATTTGGGTTGCTACTGTATATGGGTTGAGTGGCATTCCAAAGCTCCAAGTAAAGAACAGCTTAAAGATAGTCACTTGAGTCAGAAAGCCATAGTCAAGCCCGAGAACTGTTTACCACAGTTACAATGGATATCATTGCTCGAAAAAGAGGATGCTTCCCAGAATCAGCTATTGGTGTGCCCTCTTTTACCAAACTAAAATAATATCAGTAATCAATTGTTACGATACCTCCTATGTCCAGGATTTTGAGATAAAGTCTCCGCCACCTGGATTGATTCCTCCTCGGACACATGGGCCTTTCTTCATCTCACCCAATCCAGTCGCCTCAGGCATCTAAGCTGGTGAGTCACTTGACACCATAAGCTGTGCTGGAACAGAGCACAAAGGGCCACATAAAAATTGATTTCCAGGATGGTAGGAAGAGAATTTTGGTGAACTCTCCCACAAAAACCCATGAAAGTAACTGGCAAAGCAACTAACAACAGCCATTTCAGAACTCTGGTAATTAATTGAAATGAGAGATTAAACTGAAAATCATTTTATCTTTTAAAATTTTTAACTTGAAGTAGTCCTCATTCCCCTCGCTAACCACCTCAGTTGAGCAGTAGCTATAAAAGCCAACAGCCTCAAAGTTCATGATCTCTTTTGCAGCTGCTTCAAGTATACCATCCCGAGAGCACAACCAATATTTCGTCCCAACTTAAAGCTCTCTGGGAAATCTCTATTTCAAGTGTATTTTGTCTATTTGATTTCTTCTCAGAGGGTATAGCTCTAACCCTAGAGGATTACGAAAACAATATTTTATTTATTTGACAGGAAGAGAGAGATCACAAGTAGGGAGAGAGGGGGAAGCAGGCTCCCTGCTGAACAGAGATCCCGATACGGGGCTTGATACCAGGACCCTGAGGTCATGACCGGAGCCACCCAGGTGACCCTAAGACTGTGGTTTTAATGGCAGAAATTTTATAAAAAACTTGGGCTTATTCCTCAAGATCTAAAGGAGAAGTTTCTCACTTTTCTCCTTGTAAAATGTTGAGGATGTGCCTTATCACATATATTCCCGTACAGGTTGGAAGACAAACAGGTAAGGAATTTATTTATCTGACTTGATATTGTCAGATGGCTAAATTATACTGACCCTGGGTAAATAATGAGTAGTGTGATTGCTGGGTTGTAGAGTAGCTCTATTTTCAACTTTTTGAGGAACCTCCACACTGTTTTCCAGAGTAGCTGTACCAGCTTACATTCCCACCAGCAGTGTAAGAGGGTTCCTTGTTCTTCACATCCTTGACAACATTTGTTTCCAGACTTACTAATTTTAGCCATTCTGACTCTATCTCTGAACCTAAATAACAGATAATTTGAAAAAAGACTGAAGATAACCATAAGGACCAGTATTTACAGAAAGGAGAGAGAGAGGGAAAGGTGGCAGAAAGCTTATTTGAAGAAATAATGGCTAAAAAAGAAAACAATCACCCAGATCCAGAGAGGCATCCAAAGAAATTCACACTGAGGCATATTTTAATTCTCAAAAGTTAAAGAAAGCAACCTGTTACATCTAGGGGCAAAACCTGTAAGTTACCAGATTTTTTGGCAGAAACTTTGCAGTCCAGAAGGGAGTAGCACAATATATTTAAAGTGTTGAAACAAACCAACAGAAAAATAACTGCCAACAAGAACAACTGAAAGTTGTCTTTCAGAATTGAAGGAGATATAGCTTTTCAGACAAGCGTTCCAATAAGTGATAAACACAATTTCTTAATGTTTTACGAATGAGAGCCCTTTGATTTCAGCTTGCAGTATACAATTCATTGGTAACACTGTGGTTTAAATTCAAGGAAGTGAATGGATGGGGGCAGGTAAATCAAATCTAGAAAAGCTACAGACAAAAATAGTAAAAATAACAATGTGGTAATGGGTACACAATAGGGTGGGGATAAAAATATAGAGCTTGATAATGCATTTGAATTTATCAGTTTAGTTTTTTTTTTAAAGATTTATTTTAGGATGAGAGCACAAGCAGAGGGCGGAAAAGAGAGAGAAGCTTTCAAGCAGACTCCATCTGAGGACAACATGGGCTTCTATCTCATGACCCTGAGATCATGACCTGAGCCAAAACCAAGAGTTGGATGCTTAACTGACTGAACTATCCAGGTACTCCGATCTAGTTTGGTTTTTTAACATAGTAGCCACATCATAACCATGTGGCAAAACCTACAGAAGATACAAAAAAGATTAATCCTCAAATCACTAAAATCATACCAAGGGAAGAAAGACAAAGGACTTACAAATTGGTAATAAGTCTTTACCTGTTTGTAATTACTTTAAATATAGAGATTAAATTCTCCAATCAACAGAGTGACTAAATGGATTAAAAAAAAGATTAAGCTATACGCTGCCTACAAAATCTTGCTTAAAATAGGAGCTTGGAAAAATTGGGAGAGTAGGAGGACCCTGAGCTTTCCCTGTCCCATGTTTACAACTAGATATACTTCACTTTCAAGCCAATGAACTAGAGAGTGATATAAAGACTGGCAGAGCAAACTCCACAACTACAACAAAGAAGCTGCATCTAACAGGAAGATCAGAAAGGCAAAGGGAGGCTGCCCACAGGAGGGCAGAGAAACAGGTCCTCACATGGGAAGGATTTATCCCCATAATGTTTGGGTTTAAAAAGAACCAGAAGGTCTGAAGTTTGTGAGTTCCTAAAACCAGTAGGACTGGGAGCCTGGAACTTTAACAGTTAGCTGACCCACTACTGGGTGAGCCAGGAGGCCAATAGCGAGATTGCCCTCACCCCTTTAAGCAGAGAGGCAACATAAAAAAGGCAGTTTACACATTAGGGACAAATGGGAGACAGAAATGTTCATGCTGATTTCTGAGTGTATTGGGGGATTTCTCCAAAAAACAAGGCAGTTGGAAGGTGCCATTTTCCTCCCCAGGACCCCAGCATAAACACAGAGCCACCTGTGGGAGGCAGGACTACACAAACATTTGCTACCTAACCTCCTAGCAGTGCATCATGCCCACAGGATCTTCTGCACAATTGCCCACTCCAAGCCTGCTAGCTTGGGCCCTGGGCTTAGAGCAAATTGTGTAAGCACCCTGCCCAGCCACCATATTCCACCCACCCACACCCTGGTGTGCAGCACCTCGTCACTACAGTGGTTGGGGGAATCAGGTCTAGGACTAGTGGCCCAGCCTAAATTTTGCTAACACTCCCTACCACCCCACTCCCAGGTTCCCCAGCCTGAGTTTGCACTCAGCTATTCTGCCTGGGTCCCATTAACACCACAGACAGCAAGCACAAATCAAAGTAACTCAGACACAACAGCAGGGAAGGAGCAACACACATAGAATACTGTCCATGGTGTGATGAAGAGGGGACTCTACTCCTCAGGGCACTCCAGAACCTCTTTTTCAGAAAGTCCCTACTTTGACAATGGAAGACATAGTTGACTTTCTTCACACAGAGGGGCAGACAAAATGAGACAGAAATTTATCACAAATGAAAGAACAGGACAAGGCCACAGCCAAAAATCTAGGTGAAACAGAGAATTTAAAACAATGATCATAAGGATACTCATTGGTCTTAAGAGTTGACGACACGAGCAAGACCCTTAATGCAGAGCTAAAGGGCTCAATAAACAAAACAACAAACAGCCTTGATAGAATCAACAGTAGGGAGGAAAGAAGACAGAGTAATGGAAAATAAGCTGAACAAAAGAAAAAATAACACCTGTATTATAAGAGTCCCAGAAGGAGAGAACGGTGCTGAAAACTTCCCTAACCTGGGGAAGAAAGCAGATATCCAGATTCAAGAGGCATAGAGAACTCCCATCCAAATTAATAAAACCAGACCCACACTAAGATATTATAATTAGGTTAGGAAAATAGAGTGATAGGGGCACCTGGGTGGCTCAGTGGGTTAAAGCCTCTTGCTTCAGCTCAGGTCATGATGTCAGGGTCCCTCTGCTTAGCAGGGAGCCTGCTTCCCTGCCTACTTGTGATCTCCCTCTCTGTCAAATAAATAAAATCTTAAAAAAATAATAAAAGGAAAATACAGTGACAAAAAGTTTTCAAAGCAGCAAGACAAAAGAGGTCTACAAGTTATAAGGGAAAATCCGTAAAGCTAGCCAGAGATTTTTCAACAAAAACTTTGCAGGCTAGAAGGAAGTGGCAGGATATATTCAAAGTGCTAAATGAGAAAAATACACAGCCACAAATACTCTACCCATTAAGGCTATCATTCTGAATAGAAGGAGAGGTGAAGAGTTTCCTAAATAAAAACTAAAGGAACTTGTGATCACTAAACCAGTCCTGCAAGAAATATTAAAGGGATTTTTTGAGTGGACAGGAAAAACCACAAGGGAAATACAAAAGCAGTCAAAATGAATACTTATATAAAAAAATCAGTCAAGGAACTCACACAAAAAAAGAATGGGTTCAAATTTAAAAGACCATCAACTTAATAGAGATTGCAGAAGAGGTTATATATAAACCTCATGGTAACCATATATCAAAAACTGCTAAGAAAGAAATCCAAATATGTTACTAATGAAAATCAGCAAAACACGAGAGAGAAAGACAAAGGATCAAGGAAAATCTTCAGAAACAACCACAAACATTTAAATGCCAATAAATACATATCAATAATTAGAGAGTAGCAGAATGAATAAAGAAACAAGATCGTTCTATGCACTGCCTACCAGAGACTCAGTTAGGCCTAAAGATTGAAAATGAGGGGATGGAGAAATATATATCATGCAAATCGTTGTCAAAAGAAAGTTGGAGTAGCAGTACTTATGATGGACAAACTAGACTTTAAAACAAAGACTGTGCCAAGAGACACTACATAATAATAACGGGGACTATCCAACAAGAAGATATAATAATTGTTAAATGTCTATGCACCAAACATAAGAGCACCCAAACCCATAAAATAGTTAATAACAAAGGAACAAATTAATAATAATACAATAATAGCGGGGGCATTTAACACCCTACTCATGTCAAGGGACAGATCAGCTAAACAGAAAATCCACAAGGAAACAATTACTTTGGGTCAAGTGGATTTAACAGATATATTCAGAACATTCCATCCTAAAGCAACAGAATACACATTCTTCTCAACTGCACATGGATTATTTTCCAGAATAAATCACCTATTAGGCTACAAAACAGGCCCTCTATAAATTTAAGAAGATGGAAGTCCTATCATGAATCTTTTCTGAACACAACACTATGCAACTAGAACTCAAACACAAGAAAAAAAAAACCTGGAAACACCACAAATACATGGAGGTTAAAAAGCATGCTACTAAACAATGAGTGAGTCAAACAGAACATAGAAGAAATAAAATACATGGAAACAATCAAAAGTGAAAAAACAATGGTCCAAAACCTTTGGGATGCAGCAGTAGTAGTTCTAAAAGGGAAGTTTATAGTGATACAGGCCTACATGAAGAGGCAAGAAAAATCTCAAATAACTGACCTTACACTTAAAGAGGTAGAAGAACCAATGAACTCTAAAGCCAGCAGAAGGAAAGAAATAATCAAGATGAGAGCAGAAAAAAATTGATAGAAACTTGAACTGATCAATAAAACCAAGAGCTGTTTCTCTGAAAAAAATAAAATTGGTAAGCCTTTCACCAGACTTAAAATCGCAAATGATTTTTGAGAGAGGAGAATAACACCACAGAAATACAAATAATTATGAGAATATTATGAAAACCTATACACCCACAAATTGGACAATCTAGAAGAGATGGATATATTCCTAGAAACATATAATTACCAAAACTGAAACAGGAAGAAATATAAAATTTAATTAGACTGATAAGTAGCCAAGAAATTGATTCAGTAATCAAAAAAACCCAAAGTAAGTCTAGAACCAGAGGGCCTCACAGGGAAAATCTACCAAACATTTAAAGAACAGTTAATACCTATTCTTCCCAAACAATTCCAAAACCTAGAAAAGGAAAGAAAAGTCCAAATTCATTCTATGAGGCCAGCATTATCCTGATACCAAATAAAGACACTACTAAAAAAGAGCTATAGGCCATTATCCTTGATGAACATAGAGGCAAAAATCCTCAACAAAATACTAGAAACCAACTCCAAAAAACATTCTCCATGATCAAGTGGGGTTTATCCCTGGGCTACAAGGATGGTTTAATATTTGCAAATCAAAAAAAAAAAAAAAAAATATTTGCAAATCAAACGTGATACATCACATCAATAAGAGAAAGGATAA
Organism: Procyon lotor; assembly: GCA_028646535.1. NCBI lineage: Eukaryota > Metazoa > Chordata > Mammalia > Carnivora > Procyonidae > Procyon > Procyon lotor. Next base: position 45,969,984 of record CM053609.1, read on the forward strand.
GAACCATATGGTCATTTCTATAGACTCAGAAAAAGCATTTGACAAAGTACAATATCCATTCATGATAAAAACCCTCAACGAAATAGAGGGAACATACTTCAATATAATAAAGGCCATATATGAAAAACCCACAGCCAATATCATCCTAAATGGGAAAAAACTGAATGCTTTTCCTCTACAGTCAGGAAAAAAAGAATGTCCACTCTCACCACTTCTCTTCAACCCAGTACTACAAGTCCTAGTGAAGCAATAAAAGGCCTAGAAACTAGCAATGAAGAAGTAAAACTTCCACTATTTGCAGATTACATTATACTATATATAGAAAACCCAAAAGATTCCACCAAAAAAAACCCTGCTAAAACTAGGAATGAAGCATCAGAAAGAGACATCAACAATCCCATTTACAATCACACAAAAAATAATAAAAATAAACAAAGGGATGAAAGACCTATATTCTGAAAACTATAAAACACTGATTGATAAAAGAAAATTAAGACATTCCATGCTCCTGGATTAGAATAAAAATTATTTTTATAATGTCTTTATTACCCAAAGCAATCTACACTGTTAGTGCAATCCCTATCAAAATGCCAACATTTTTCACAGATCTATAACAAATACTACTAAAACTTGTATGGAACCACAAAAGACCCTTAATAGCCAAAGTAATATTGAAAAAGAAGAACAAAACTGGAGGTATCACAATCCCAAATCTCAAGACATACTTCAAAGCTATAGTACTCCAAACTGTTGGGATGCCTGGGTGGCTCATTCCCTAAGTGTCTGTCTTCAGCCCAGGTCATGATCCCAGAGTTCTGGGATCAAGCCCTGCATTGGGCTTCCCACTCAGTGGGACTCCCTCCTTCACTGTGTCAAATAAATAAAATCCTAAAACAAACAAACAAAAAAAACAACTGTATGGTACAGACACAAAAATAGAGACACAGATTAATAGAATAGAGATTCCAGAAACAAACCTGTGATTATATGGTCAATTAATCTACATGGGAAGCAAGATTATACAATGGGAAAAAGAGAGTCTCTTCAACAAATTGCGTTTGGAAAACTGGACAGCTACGTGCAAAAAAATGAACCTGGACCACTTTCTTACACCATACACAAAAATAAACTCAAAATGGATTTAAGAGCTGAATGTGAGACCTGAAACCATCAAAATCTTGGAGCACTGGGTACTGTACATAAACACTGAATCTTGGAACACTGCATCAAAAACAAATGATGTATTTTATGGTGACTAACATAACACAAGGAAGGAAGAAACTATAGGCAGTAATTTCTTTGTCATCAGCTATAGAAATAAAGAGCCAAAATAAAAACTTTTGCACAGCAAAGGAAACCACAATAAGACAAAATGACAGCCTAGTAACTGGGAGAAGGTATTTGTAAAGATTTATCTGATAAGGGGCTAATATCCAAAATGTATGAAAAACTTCTGATTAAAATTTATATATATAACTTGTGCAAATCAACACCCACCCCCTTGATCCAATTGAAAAATGGGAAGAGAACCTGAAATGACATTCTTCCAAAGATGACATACCCATGGCCAACAGACACATGAAAAGATGCTCTATGTTGCTCATCATCAGGGAAATGCAAATCAAAACCATAAGGAGCTATCACCTGACACCTGTCAAAATGGCTGGAATCAAAAGACAAGGAATAACAAACGGAAGTGGGGAAGGAACCCTTGTAGACTGTTAGTGGGATAGTAAACTGGTACACCCAACTGTGGAAAGCTATATGGAGGTTCCTCAAAAAATAAAAAATAGAAATTATCATATATCCAGTAGTTCCACCACTGGGTATTTGCCAGTAAAGAAAACAAAACCCTACTTGGAGAAGGTATGTGTATCCCTATGTTTACTGCAGCATTACTTTTATTTATTTGCCAGAGAAAGCAAGACAGGACATGCACAAGCAGGGAAAGCTGCAAGCAGAGGGATAAGTGGGGCTTGATCCCAGGCCTGGGATCATGACCTGAGTCGTAAGCAGACACTTAACCAACTGAACCACCCAGGCGTCCTACTGCAGCATTATTTACAAGAGCCAAGATATGGAAGCAGAAGCATTCTAAGTGTCTATCAACAGATGAATGGATATACTACACACAATGGAATATTACTCAGCTATAAAAAAAAGAATGAAGTCTTGCCCTTTGCAAAAACATGGATGGACTAGAGGATAAAATGCTAAGGGAAATAGGTCAGAAAAAGACAAAAACCATAGGATTTCATTCATGTAGAATTTAAGAGATAAAGAAGAATAAAACCAAAGCAAAACAAAAAAACAGCCTCTTTAATGTAGAGAACATACTGGTTGTTACCAGAGGAAATGTGAGTGGGGGGAAGGGTGAAACAGGTCAAGGGAATAAAGAGTACACATGGCGATGAGCACTGCTTACTGTATAAAATCTTTGAATCATTATATTGTACACCTGAAGCTAATGTAATACTATGTTAATTACACTTGAATAAAAAGTAAATTGCCAAAACACCAAGAACAACTTTCCATAAAGAAAAGCCTAGAACCAGATGACTACTATGAAACTCTTTGATAAAAAGGAAAGCATGGCAAATACTCCTGATTGTAGTAGTCCAGTATTACATGGATACAAATTAGATTTAGAATTGCAAAAAAAATATCAAACTACATACAGATATTGCTCATGAATATAAACACAAAACCCTTAATGAAATGACCAGCACACTGAATAAATAAATATATAAAAGGAATTATATACCATGACCAAATGGGATTTATCCCAGGAATGCAAGGTTCATTTAACATCTGAGAAATGGATAAATTGCAATACATGACATTAGTAGATTAAGGAAAAAACTGCATTAACATCTCAATAGACACAGAAAAAATTATCTGGTAAAATGCAATACAATATCATGATAAAAACCTTCAAAATTCTTAGAAGAGCACTTGCTCAACCCAAAAAAGGGCATCTATGAAAAACTTATAACTAACTTCACACTTCGTGGTAAAAGACTGAATGCTTTCTCCCTAAGATCAGGAACAAACCAAGGATGTCTGCTATTATTACTTTTACTCAACATCATACTGGAGGTTATAGCCAAGGCAAATTGGAAAAGAAAGTAAAAAAGCATTCAGACTGGAAAGAAAAGATGTGAAACTATTTCTATATGCAAATGAAGTACCTTATATATAGGAAATCCTAAGGAATCCACTAATAAATAAGTCCAGTACAGTGAGTTCCATGATACAAGATCAATATGACCCATTAACTCCACTGTTACCTATATATCGGAGAAATGGGAACATAAGTCCACAACACAAAAACTTGTTCAGAAATGGTTATAGCTGCATTATTTATATCTCCAAAGTGAAACAACCCAATATACATTCAATAGGAAATGAGTAAATATAGTATATTCATGCAATGAAATACTACACAGCCATAAAAAAATAAACTACTACCTGAAACCAGTATAATGCTCTATGGTCGGTCTATATCAATAAAGAAATTGCAGTTTTACAGGAGAATCTTAGGTAAACTACCCAAAATCACTCATGTGGTCTGTGGCAAAACCAGAACTCTCATCCAGTTAAACTCCCACACAGACTAACCACCATGTACACTGCCTCTTTTTAGTTAAGTAGATCTATTCTCTTTTATACTTAATTCCTTATGTAAACAGACAAGTACATGATAATATTTTGACTATTTATGCCAGCATATAACTCTAGGACAGAGACTTCACCTTACAGTGAAGTCTGTAACATCACTCTTCCATCAACCATAGTGATGGAAGTGACCATCAACCATGAGAAAAGAAGGATACCAAAACTACTGGCTGCATTTTGGAGGGCTCTTGATGAAAATGATTCACACATCAGTGAGAATCTAATAGGAGATAGCAAACTCTCTGAAGTCCTCTGTGTGTGTATGGTTGACTTACTATGTCTTAAGATGGAGGGTGGTACAAATAAGCACTAATAGTAAGAAGTGCCTTGTGGAAGCAACTCCAGAGAATTAAAACCTTTGCCTAAAGACAGGGAGACCTATGGATGGGCTAATCCTACTTCTCTGTGATTTGGAGTAGAGGAGGGGTTTTAAAACCTAAGAAAGTGTTCTGAATTAATTCTGGATACCTGAAATGTTGACAATCGGTCTTGTCTCTGTATGTTCTAATAGCTACTTCATATTTGCCGGGCTGGGGGAATTTTTCTTTAGGGCACATGGGTGGATCAGTTCGTTATGGTGCCTTCAGCTCAGGTCATGATCCCCGGGTCTGGGAATCAAGCCCTGCCTCAGGCTCCCTGCTTGGGAATCAGGAATATGAGATACAACCTCATGCCAGTCAAAATGGCTAAAGTTAACAAGTCAGGAAGCAGATGTTGGCAAGGATGAGGAGAAAAGGGTATCCTCTTACACTTTCAGTGGGAATGCAAAGTGGTGCAACCATTCTGGAAAACAGTATGGAGGTTCCTCAGGAAGCTAAATTAGAACTACCCTATGACCCAGCAATTGTACTCTGAGGTATTTACCCAAAGGATACAAAATACTGATTTGAAGGAATACATGCACCCTGATGTTTTAGCAGAATTATCCACAATAGCCAAACTGTCGAAAGAGCCCAGTGTCCATCAAGTGATGAATGGAAAAGGAGATGTGTACACAGACACAAACACACACCATGGAATATTACTCCACCATAAAAAAGAATGACATCTTGCCAATACGGAGTTAGAGATTATTATACTAAGTTAAATAAGTTAGAAAAAGAAATTCCATATGATTTCACTCATGTGTGGAATTTAAGAGGCAGAACGAATGATGGGGTGGGGGAAGAGACAAACCAAGAAACAGACTCTAAACTACAAAGAAACTGATGGTTGCCAGAGGGTTGCCAGTGTCTGTGTGGGGGAATGGGTTAATAAGGAGTGGGATTGTGTGTAAGTGTTGTGTCAATTATAGACCTGAAACTAATACACTGTATGTAAACTAGCTGGAATTTAAATAAAAACTAAAAAAAAAAAATACTTATGAGAAGCAGTCTTCAGATAACACTGTTATGTCATATCTTCAAATAGTTACAAAAATCAATTTAGTTGCTTTGTCCTTAACTGTACTTTAGATCTGTCCAGTTGAGATATAACAGTCTTTATAGTCTACTATAAATATATGTGTTTAGCTCTTCCATTTTTAATAATGTTTCACTTTATATTCATTTGATAATATGTGTTCCATAATATGGATTTATGACTTAATGATTCACACTATATCATTAATATATTTTATTCTAGGCATTGATGATATTAATATTGCCACTACTGCTTTATTTTTACTTGCATGGCAGGAGTCTCTCTGCCCAAGACTTTTTTTAATTTGTTGACTTCAAAAGACTTAACACCTATTCTTCTATTTCAAAAAATAGAAATGGAAGGAAAACTTCCAAACTCCATGAGGCTAGCATTATCTTGATCCCCAAACCAGACAAACACCCACCAAAAAGGAGAATTACAATATTCATCTGTAACATTGAATCTGTAATTCCCTGATGAATATGGATGCCAAAATTCTCACCAAGATACCAGCCAATAGGATCCAACAGTACCTGAAAAGGATTATTCACCATGGCCAAGTGGGATCTATTCCTAGGCTGCAAGGGTGGTTCAACATTCTCAAATCAATCAATGTGATACAGTACATAAATAAAAGAAAGGACAAGAACAATATGATACCCTCAATAGATTCAAAAAAAGCATTTGACAAAGTACAGCACTGTTTATTGATTAAAACTCTCCACAGTGTAGGAAAAGAAGGAACATGTCTCAATAGTATAAAAGCCATCTATGAAAAGCCCATAACAAATACATTCTCAATGGGGAAAAACTGAGTTCTTTTCCCCTAAGGTCAGGAACATGACAGGGATGTCCACTATCACTACTGCAGTTCGTCATAGTACGAGAAGTCCTAGCCTCCAGTAGTCAGGCAACAAAATGAAATAAAAGTCATCCAAATCAGCAATGAAGTCAAACTGTCACTCTTTGTAGATGACATGACACTCTATGTGGAAAACCCAAAAGACTCCACCCCCAAATTGTTAGAAGTCATACAGGAATTCAGCAAAGTGGCAGGATATAAAATCAATGCAGAGAAATCAGTTGCATTTCTATACACTGAGACAGAAGAAAGAAATTGAGGAGTGGGAGATCCTATTCTAATTGTACCCCCAAAGCATAAAATCCCTAGGAATTTTATTTATCCAAAGAGAGAAAGGACCTGTACTTGGAAAACTATAGAATGCTTATGAAAGAAATGGAGGAAAACACAAAGAAATGGAAAAACATCCCATAACATAAAATGTCTATGTAGAGCGATCTATACATTCAGTGCAATCCCTATCAAAATACGATCTACTTTTTTTCACAGAGCTGGAACAAATAATCCTAACATTTGTATGGAAAGAGAAAAGGCCCCAAATAGCCTAAGGCAAGTTGAACAAGAAAACCAAAGCTGGTGGCGTCACAATTCCAGACTTCAAGCAGTATTACAGAGCTGTAATTATCCAGACAGTATTGTATTAGCACAAAAATAGACACACAGATCAAGGGAAGAGAATAGAGAACCCAGAAATGGACCCTCAATCTATGGTCAATTAATTTTCAACGAAGTAATAAAGAATATCTGATGGAAAAAAGACAGTGTCTTCAGTAAGTCGTGCTGGGAAAATTGGACAATCACATGCAGAAGAATGAAACTTGATGATTTCCTTAGACCATACACAAAAATAGACTCAAAATGGAAAACTTAAATTTGAAAGAGGAATCCAAAAAATCCTTGAGGAGAGCACTGGCAGCAACCTCTGTGACCTTAGCAACAGCAACTTTTTGTTAGATACATCTCCAAAGGCAAGGGAAACGAAGGCAAAAATGGAATATGGGGACATCATCAAGGTAAAAACCAAAGAGAACTCACAGATTTGGACAAGATATTTGCATATGACATATCAGATAGTGTCCAAAATCTATAAAGAACTTCTCAAACTCAGCACCCAAAGAATAAGTAATCCAATCAAGAAATGGGCAGAAGACATGAACAGATATTTCCCCAAAGACAATATCCAAATGGCCAATAGACACGTGAAATACAAAAAAATAACCACACTGGGATATCACCTCATACCACTCAGAGAGGCTAAAATCAAAAAGTCAGAAAATGACAGACTTGGCAAGGATGAAGAAAAAGGGGAACGCTCTTATTCTGGTGGTGGGAATGCAAGCTGGTGCAGCCACTCTGGAAAACAGTATGGAGGTTCCTCATAAAGTTGAAAATAGAGCTATCCTATGACCCAGCAGTTGCACTACTGGGTATTTACCCCAAAGGTACAGATGTAGTGATCCAAAGGGGCACGTCTTTTATAAATTGCATTTATAACAGCAATGTCCACAATAGCCAAACTGTAGAAAGAGCCCAGCGTCCATCGACAGTTGAATGGATAAACATGTGGTGTGTATGTGTATATATATACACATATATGTGTATGTGTACATATGCACAATGGAATACTCATCAAAAAATGAAATCTTGCCATTTGCAACCACATGGATGTAACTAGAGGGTATTATGCTAAGTGAAATAGGTAAATCAGAGAAAGAAAATTATCATATGATCTCACTTATGTGACACTTAAGATATAAAAGAGAAGATCATAGGGGAAGAGAGGAAAAAATAAAACAAGATGAAATCAGAGAGGAAGACAAGCCGTAAGAGACTCTTAATCATAGGAAACAAACTGAGGGTTGCTGGAGAGGAGTGGGGTGGGGCTACAGGGTACTTGGTGATAGACATTAAAGAAGGCATGCGATGTAATGAGCACAGGGTATTATGTAAGACTGATGAATCACTGACCTCTACCTCTGAAACCGATAATACATTATCTGTTAATTAATATTAAATAAAATTTTTAAAATCGCTAAATATATCTTATAGAAAGTATATATCTGGTTTTTCTTCAGTCTGACAGTCTTCTAGAGAGAGAATTCCATCCAGTATTTACTATAATGAATCCTTAACTCATTTCTTTCATCTTTATATCATTTTCCCAACATTTTTCTGATTTTATCAGTTTTCTATTAACTGTATACTTTTCCAGTTCATTAAGCTTCTTTCTTTATTCTCAAGTCAAAGATAATTGTTATCCCAGTACCAACAAGATGCAGAGAATACATTTCTTTCCCTCACCATTGCTCCTGACTACATCTTCCCATGTGAATTTAGAATGTTTTTACTTCACTTTTCATTATGGGCATCTCCTTCTAACCCCACTGACAACTTTTAGATTTTGCTATGATAGTTTAGTAATTTTAGTAACAGTCTATAGGAATTATCCTTATAGTTTATCCTTATTTGGCATTTTTGTATGCCCAATGTATGGCATAATATACATTTAGTCCAATATTCATTTACATTCAATTATATTCCAAGGTTCATTATTTACCATTGTTTCCTTTCTGTATTTTCCCTTCTGTTGATCTTCCTTCTTGCTCAGTGTTTTAGAGACTTTTTCAAATATTCTCTTCAAATGTAGTAAATGTATTCTATCAGTGGATATGTCTACTCCGATTGCGTCTTCCCTTTTTTGTCTCCAAGATAAAATGACTGGAATCCAACAATCCTATATGGAGCAAAGATATTGTTCAGTCAGTCTAGAAGCTAACAAAAGTGATATCCTATCTGCAATATTGTTACCTGCTTTTCTTTGTTCATTGCTTTTCTATGTGAAACCTTTTGAGCTCTTGTTCTTGGGGTTCAGAAAAGTTTTATTAAGATATGCCTAAATATATCTTTTCTCATTAATCCATCCTCTAAATTATTGAGTACTTCCAAATTTCAAACTTCTCTTAGTCTTGTTTTCATGGAAAATTTGTTCTATTTAAATTATTGTCTGTCTTCCATATCAGTGGCACATACTATCTGCCCCCAACTGGAACTTTTCTTAATGTTTCCTAGATCTATCTTCCAAGTCTCTTATTCCCTTCATGATATCTGTCTCTTCGTATTTTATTATGTGCTTTTAAATTTTTCTTTTATTTGAGAATCAATTTAATGGGCCAGAAAATCAGTAACCATCTCATTCATTCATCTACTTAAGAGTATAGATAGAAAATCATCCATTTAAATTCTAGGGAGAGTCTCTGTCACTCTAAAAGTTTTCTGGATTAAAAATTACACTTAAATTGTCCTCCATCTCCTCTGGTAGCATTATTTCACTAGGATTTGATACTGTTTGGTACATCAGGTCATATGGCAGCATGGATGTTCGTTCTAACTTCCCTCCAATGAAGAATTTGCAAGAAGTTGTGAGGAATTCCTTTAGGATGGCCTGGAATATTCCCATTCTTCCTGAAGAGCTGCGACCCAACGACTGAGCATGGTAATGGTACTATACCCAAGACATTTCTGCCCAATGAGGGCTTTTTCTTAAACATAGACAATTTTATTTTCTGTGTGTGCTATTCTTTTATGGAAGTAGTATAATTATCACTGTCTGTCACCATACAATGTTACTACAATAGTCCCAATGCTATACTTATCATCTCCAGGACTTATTTCTAACTGGAAGTTTGTACCTCTTAATTCCCTTTATGTATTTCACCTCTCTCCCTCAATCCATCTCCCCTCTGATAACCACTAGTGGCTCTCCATATTTAGAAGTCTCTTTGTTTCATTTATTTTGTTTTGTTTAGATTCTACATAGAGGTCAATACATAGAGGTCAAATCATATGGTATTTGTCTTTCTCTGTCTGACTTATTTCACTTAGCCTACTACCCTCTAGGTTGATCCATGTTGTTGCAAATGGCAAGGGACTTTTCTGTAGGCAATCCCATCTTTGCCAGCCCAGTCAGGAGTTCCAGAGCATTCTCAGAGCTGCATCATAGTTTGAAGCTCTTCCTTTCTCAGTCTTTTTTTATTCATCTTTTCCTTTCAGAGGCATGAGACCTTAAGCATGATATGAAGTCTTTCTCTCACTACTTCTGCTCTTTTCCCCTTCCTCTTTCACAATAACTTTCTTGTACTTCTACCTTCTTAGCATATGCTTCCCAAAGGACCAAAACCAAAACAGTTGGTAACAGGAGTAGTTTGAGAAAGCAGGAGGAAAACAAAATGGAATTTTGCGAATAGAACACTTACCAGACCAGTAAGGATGATGTCATATTGAGTGGAATATGGGGCATGAATAGTCCATGACAAGTTGGCAGCCCCATTACTAAAGATTTCACCAGTCATCATGTGGAAAAATATCATGTTTGGTGGAATAATCTTGTTGGTGCTGTGACTCAGGCTTTACCATTGGAATTGGCTATATAAATCTTCAAAGATGACTTGATGCCCTAAGAGAAATGAGAAAATAAAGGTGATTAACAGTTAAAAGCTAAATATGAGTGCAAAAAGGTCCCTTTTACAGTTTTCAAAGAGGCTTTTACCTCCTGCAGTGGCAGAGTGTATACAACCAAGGAATAGAAAAAATTAAAGTTGCTGAACTTCAAAGATAGTTGAACCCTCAGTCAAGGCAGGTCTATTTTTTTAAAGATATTATTTATTCATGAGAGGGATATACAGGCTCCCCGTGGAGCAGGGACTCCCTTTGTGTGACTTGATCCCAGGACTCTGGGATCTGAGCCAAATGCAGACACTTAATCAACTCAGCCACCAAGGCACCCAAGGGAGGTCTATTAAGACTATGGCCCTGGTCAGGAAAACCTAGCAAGTTGATATTGGATAGATATACCTAGGTGGATACTCCATATAAATTATGGTTTGCAGACTCCCCTATATCCTTAGAGCCTCCAGAGCTACTGTAACACTCCTTTTTAGAACTGATCCCACCCCCACCCACACTCTTGGGAAGGTACTATATATTATTCTCAAACACAGGGCAGCAGCTCTCATCAGAAACTTCCCTCCAGCATATAATTAGGGTTTTCCCATTTTAAGAAGACTAAGGATATATGGGCAACAGAGAGGAAAGAGATTATAACTACAGAAAACTTTAAGTAGTTGTGAGCACGTGCTGATGAAGGAAGTACATGTAGTATTGGATTTTGAGGGTTCTTGATAAAGAGGAATGAAATACACCCCTTAAAAAGCAATAATTCATTGATTTGGATACATATGATTTAACATCCTTCCCTGCT
>CM053609.1:45981681-46033266 GCA_028646535.1 Procyon lotor
TTCTTTCACCCCATGTCTCCAAAGGCAAAGGAAAACAAAAGCGAAAATGAACTTTTGGGACTTCATCAAGATAAAAGGCTTCTGCATAGCAAAGGAAATAGTCAACAAAACAAACAGGCAACCCACAGAATGGGAGAAGATATTTGCAAATGACACTACAGACAAAGAGCCAATATCCAAGACCTATAAAGAACTCCTCAAACTCAACACTCACAAAACCGATAATCACATCAAAAAATGGGCAGGATACATGAACAGACACCTCTCCAAAGAAGACATACAAATGGCTAACAGATAGAAGAAAAAATGTTCATCATCATTAGCCATCAGGGAGATTCAAATCAAAACCACATTGAGATACCACCTTAAACCAGGTAGAATGGCCAAAATCAACGAGACAGTAAACAATAAGTGTTGGAGAGGATGTGGAGACAGGGGAACCCTCTTATACGGTTAGGAATCCAAGTTGATGCAGCCACTTTGGAAAACAGTTTGGAGATTCCTTAAGAAATTAAAAATAGAGCTACCCTCTGACCCTGCAATTGCACTACTGGGTATTTACCCCAAAGATACAGATGCAGTGAAAAGAAGGCCCATATATTCTCCAATGTTCATAGCAGCAATGGCCACAATAGCCAAACTGTGGAAAGAGCCAAGATGCCCTTCAACAGACGAATGGATAAAGAAGATATGGTCCAAATATACAAGGGAATATTATGCCTCTATTAGAAAGGATGAATATCCAACTTTTGCATCAGCATGGATGGGACCACAAGAGATTATGCTGAGTGAAGTAAGTCAAGCAGAGAGAGTCAATTATCATATGGTTTCACTTACTTGTGGAACATAAGGGAAACATGGAGGACATTAGGAGAAGGAAAGGAAAAGTGAATTGGGGGAAGGGGAGATGAAACATGAGAGACTGTGGACTCAGAAACAAACTGAGGGTTTTGGAGAGGAGAAGGGTGAGGGATCGGGTGAGCCTGGTGGTGGGTATTAAGGAGGGCACGTATTGCATGGAGCACTGGGTGTGGTGCATGAACAATGAATCTCAGAACACTGAAAAAATAAAATTTAAAAAGAGTAAAATAGATAAACAATATCAGTACTATGCTTTTATTTTTTTATTTTGAAAAATATAAGAATTTAATTCTCAAAAAAAAAAAAAAAAAAGAATGGAATGGCCATTATGTCACAGTGATTGTCATTTTGCTTGTCCAACCTTTTCAGATTGGACATTTGGAATTGAGTCCAAGCAGGAGGGGTGCTGGTGCAGCTTACTCTTGCCCTCTTAGTCCTGACCGGTATGAAATGTTGATGAGTGTATGGAGCGGATTTCTCTCTCATACACTTCCCACAGGAAGATAAAAATTGAACAACCACATCTGTAAAGAGTTCGGCAGCTTCATAAATAAGTTAAACATATACTTACTATGTAATGTAGCTATTCCATACCAGATATTCATGCAAGATAAATGAAAGTGTACATCCATACAAAACTTGTTAACAAATGTTCCTATTAGATTGATTATTTATTTGTTTGTTTGTTTGTTTGTTTAATTTATTTTTAAGCTTTATTTATAATAGCCAAACCCTGGAAGCAACCCAAATATTCATCAAGAGATGAGTGGGTAAACAAACTGTGGCATATCCATATAGGGAAACTCAGCAATATAAAGGAATAAACTACTGATTTAACGATATGGAGGGATCTCAATGTGAATATGCTAAATGACATAAGCCGTATTTTTTTTAGACTACATGATGTATGATTCCATTCTAGAAAATGCCAAGTAATATATGGAGACAAAGTCAGTTGGAGGGAGGAGTTAAAAAGGGGCAGGAGAAAAACTTTTGGCAGTGATAGGTATGTTCATTACCATCATTATTATGCGCATAGTTTCACAGGTATATGCATATGTCAAAACGTATTAAGTTACATAAGTTAAATATGTTTATTGTACATCCACTATACTTCAATAAAATCTTGATAAGGCAGAAATCCAGAAGCTGGTTCCTTTCCCAGGAAAAGCTTTTTCTGTGCTCCAGTAATACCACACTGACTAAATTTGAAGGTGATGGCCGTGCTTGGGTATAATTCTTCCGAGACTCATGAAGAACTAGATGAATCATCAGTAATCAAACATAGGAAATGAAGTTGTCTCATTCATTCTGGCATACCATGCCAGACTACGTCAAGATACCTCTCCTCAGCATGCTAAAGCCTCCTATGGTTCTTCGCAAATCACTCCTTGGTCCCCTAGGGAGCTCATACATAGAAACTAAGAGCAAGGAAATAAGCTATGGCCTAGCTGGTTTCCCTACCACAAGCAGTCTGAGGTTGCCAGGCATCCAGAGAGAAAATCATGGTGACCTCATACAACTGGCTCACTCTTTTAAGGACAGAGGGTCCAAGCCTCACTCTTACCATATTGGATTTTCTTTGCCAAGTCACAAAGCAATATAATTGAACAGTAAGGTACACTTTGAGATAGTTGATGCCAAGCGAGGAAGATTCCAGACATCTTGAAGTAAACGTCCTAGCGTTAGTCATCTTCCAATGTGCCAATAGAACATATAGCCCTTTTTAACTAGGGGAGGTATGTAATAGAGAAATACATTTAATACTTGGAGTGGCACTTAGAAGTACTAATAATTGATCTGAGCCAATGCAATCCTGTCAACTGTGATACGGTTGTATAGGATCTTGAGGTAGCATCTCACTGAGAAAAAACATACCTGGAACTTGTTTGTACTAAGTTTAGGTAACTGGACATTGGTCAGTGAATTGTTTGGTCAGTGGGAGGTACCTCCTGTGCCCTTTGAATGACAATTTGAACTGGAGTGTCACAAGACATGGGCTAAGAGGGGAGAATCACAAGCTGAGCACTATCACTGATACATGTTAATTCCTAGGTACTGCCCCCATTGCCTTTAATTTTTGGCATCTCTATTTTTTTAGTGAGGGTCCTAAAACTCACTTCTTTCATCAAGATCTAGAATGTTGTAGAGACCAAGATCAGAACCTGGGCCTGGCTTGACTCAAAGGCCTATGAGTTTTTGCTATATTAGGCTGCCTGGTGTTTGAAGAAAAACTGCCTTCAAAGCCACGTTTGAGAAGCTAGTTCCTGTTAGAACATGTAGAAGTCAATCTCTAGTAAAACACTGAAATATACAAAGAGTATAACTTAATATTCAAAGGTCCAAAGGAGTAGTGATTTCACTGAAAATTCAACTTCTTACAAAACCTGGTCCCTTGAAACTGACTTTGCAGGAAGAATGAAAGGGAGTAGGGCCAAATTTCAGGCTGGCCCTTTCCTGGTAACAGCAATAACAACAGAAGTCATGGATTCCTCATTAGTCTAGTCCAGTTAAATAAGAGAAGCTGTCAGGGGGCAAATTAACCATGTTCTCATTCCAAAGCTGGCCCAGAACGGAGAAAACTGTTTATCCAATACTACTAGCATAAAGCCAACAGTCCAGTTTGACCCTTTGTATTCTTTCAGAAGACTATGTAACACAAGTGAGCCACGATTAAAGCCATAAGCTCTGTGGACACCTGGAGAGACTCACTCTCCATATACAACAGATCTATCAGTGCTGTCCATAGCATGTTTTTGTAAACTACAAGGCCTAGAAATGTTGATTTCTAGAGTCTACTACGGCCTGATTCTGCAGGACTCAGAGATGTTTCTGGTGGCAGATTCTGAAGCAAGAAAGTCACCCCGTGACATATTCTTTTCCCTCAGCTCAGATGCATTTATTCTTTGTTGGGGATAGGAGTATAGACCTACAGATTTTCTTTTCAGCCTAAATTGCCTGCTTAGGCATCCGTAACAGCTCTTCTAAAGGTCCTGATCATTCTCTGCTGGAATTGGGTATAAAAGCTGCTGCATTCCATGCCTAGCTGTAGGCCATGTGCCAATGTTACAGAAATCCAGGAGAGAGCACCATGGGGGCAAGAGTATTAAAAGGATTTATAGACTGACAGAATATCCTTGCCTGATTCTTAACTACCCAATTCTTAGATACATGACAGATAAATGATCAGAGAGGATATTATGGGTGAAATATAGATATGGAGGCTAGAACAGATGTTCAGGAAGATACCATAACAAGGGAAAAGAAGTAATAAGCAAACAGACCTACTTCAATCTATGCCAATATAAAAATTAACAGCCTGGAAGTAAGATTTCCTTCTTCTGCTTTTTTTTTTTTGGGGGGGGGTCTTTTTTCCAACCCATAAGAAGAATCCTATAAATGTTCTTGCCTAAAGGGAAAGACAGGGGAAGTTTATAGAAAGGTTGATTATTTCTTTATAGGGATAAAATGAGCCTTTTCTCCAAGAAGAAAGGATCAAAGACCAAAGAACAGGACAAGAGAAAAAAGCCCTTGGCAATAAATAGAAGAGTAGATACATTGTAGAGGTATGGAAAGGTGTCAGAAAGATGGGCAGATTTCAGCAACTGTTACTGTGGGCCATGGCTTTCCACGTAAGGTCTTCCAAAAGAGGAGTAATGATAAAGAATGGAATTTCTTCTCATTGCTTTTGGATGAAGAAGTGTGCCTGTGTAAGATGACACTATCTTAAGATTTGAGCCACATTAATCTCCAACTTCAGATGGGTTCCCTTCATCTACAATCTAAGTAGGCTTCTCAAGAATGGCCTTTAGGGGGTGCCTGGGTGGCTCAATGGGTTAAGTGTCTGCCTCCAGCTCCAGTCATGATCCCAGGGTGTTGGGATGGAGCCCTGCATCCAGCTCCCTACTCAGCAGGGAGCTTCCTTCTCCCTCAAGGAGTCTGCTTCTCCCTCTCCCTCTGCTTGCTGCTCCCCTAGTCTGTACTTTCTCTAACAAATAAAAAATAAAAAGTAAAAAAAAAAAAAAAAAAAAAAAAGAATGGCCTTCAATGTTCATTCTATTCTTTATTACTTCAAATGATTTTTTAAATTACAGCTTCATTTCCTTCTCTCATAAATGTAGCCATTTTATATATCGTCCTTCTCCTTTCTGAGTGTTCCAAAAATTCATATTCTATCAAGTCTAAACTTGAATAATAGTCATAGGAAAAATGTTTAAAACTGGCACAAGGTTTATGCCATCTATGTTCTAGACTCTAGAAAGACATTATATAGGCCCTGACTCAATGGTTGTAGTGCCTAGCAGGAAAAAATAAGGAACAATTACTAATTATAAGAATGAAAGATAGAAGTGATATTAAAGGATGTTTGGAGTACAGTGGGAGTACATAGAGAGGATTTAATCTGATCTAGGGAGTCATACTTCACCACCTTGGTTAGTCTTTCATTGAGCTGAGTCTTTCTGATTGAGGTAGGATGCATTATTATCAAACTAGTACATTTTTTAAAAATCATTCAACATTTTGGGGTGCCTGGGTGGCTCAGTGGGTTAAAGCCTCTGCCTTCAGCTCAGGTCATGATCTCAGGGTCCTGGGATCAAGTCTGGCATTGGGCTCTCTGCCCGGCGGGGAGCCTGCTTCCCCCTCTCTCTGCCTGCCTCTCTGCCTACTTGTGATCTCTCTCTGTCAAGCACGTATATAAAGTCTTTTTAAAAAAATCATTCAACATTTAATAATTTAGGTAACAAACAGTCTTTCTTCTTTAAAGATATAAATTCTTACCCCAGAATAGTCTGTAACCTTGGGTTACTGTTAGTAACCTAAATATTTAGGCTCTATGGGTTTCATAATTCTAATTTGTCACTGAGACAAAACAGTCAAATTGATTTTGTATGTATTTTAGGGAATACCTCTTTCCACATGTTCTTACTTTCGCTGAATCTGATTTTTAACTTCTCCCTGCTAGCTAAATCCTTAAGAAGTAAGAAATGGTAAATTATCTGATGACAATAGTTCTTATAGAAAGAGTTTAAAGGCTAAGGGAGGCATAGAAAAGTCTAATTTTGCACAATAGGTCACCTAAGTCATCTTAGATGAAATAGAACTAAGCCCTTACATGTTCCAGGATTTTAGAGCTTCTCAACATTTTTTTTTTCTGTTGACATTTCCATTAGCACTTCAGCTTGAGGGAAGTGAGTATATTAACTGCCTTGGACTGTGTGGCTTTCACTGTTTGAAGTTGCTATGCCAGAGGTGACTGGCTTTCTTAATCCAATTTTGTTGAACTCTAAGGTGATAACCGCAGTTTGCCTCCTTCCTAGTACCTATCCATCAGAAAGAAGTATCACTGGTTTAGACTTAAAAGACTGAACTTCCCTTTCCCTAAGTAGCCATTGCTATTAACCCACAGTACTAAGTCAGTGGCCACTCTTGACTTCTATCTCACCCCATTGGTTACACACTGTCAACAATTTCAAGAAATGCTCTAGATGCTGTGGTATCCTTCTTTACCTTCTAGTACTAATATAAACTTTTATTTATTTTCAACTCTGTTCGTCTAAGTGAAGTTTTGTTAAAGATGGGGAAAGAGTTTCACCCCTGAGCTCATCTCGCTCAAGAGCCTCAGAAGACTAGCTTGGGATCAATAGGCCCTGAGTGGTGGGTTCGGTCTGACATGTTCCCTTTCTGTTTTGTACATGCCTGCTGGGACCTTTTAAAGAGTTTTGAGCAAATTCAACCATTCATCCATACAAAAGTACAAAGGATCAGTTCTTCTCTTTACCACCCACAATAGTACAGTTAGGGAAGTAGAGAATGCACTTAACCCCATCTAAACTCATGGCCCCCACTCTGTGGGCATGCTTTCAAATATTACTATACTGCTCTTACTCTCCAAGCACACAGCTTCTGGTGCAATCAATTTCTGGGAGCATGATTGACCTGTTTTTCTTTGCCATTCAGACTTTCTCTAAGCAGACATATCTCTAACCTTTGGCATATAAATTCTCTTAATAAAAAAAATCCAGATACTTCACAAATGGCTAAGTTCCATGTTGGCCTCCACTCCATCAATGTCCTGATAAAAAGGCCTCCATCAAACAATGTCCTGATAAAAAGCCTGACTTATTGATAGTAAATGGATCACTAACCACAGGGAATAAAATGTTTGAGATTTTAAGCAAAAAAACCCCAAATTCATGACTATTCTAGGGAAGGAAGCAGGACATTGACAGGGGATAGGTGAATGTTAAAACCTTCCTGAAGTCTTCCCACTTTGTCCATGGAAAGAAATAGGACACATCCCCTATTTTGCAATCTTGATTGCAAAAGATTCATTTTGCAATCTTGTCCAGTAATCAGACAAGAAACCCAAAGCCTTGTATTGAGTGAATTTTGTGTTTTGTACACAAGCCTTGTTGACAGCTTTATCTGTGGTTCTATGTGAAGGCTGATGAATCATTATGTATTTTATTTATTTGATTAATAAAACCAAATTCAGATATCTTGGGAAAAAAAAAGAATTATCAAATAGGGGAGGTGGGAAAAACATGAATATCACTTCTATGATACCAGATATATAGTGAGCACTAATGTCCTATTTGGATCTTGCAGGCTTTAGTCTAATGGTCTCCAGGTTACACTAAATATCGAGGTTTAGATTCAGCTTAGTCTGCCCTTCTATCCCACTGTGTCCTATTCCATAGGATTAAAGGGTTTAGTTTTTGTAAGAGAAGGTAAAAAACTTAAGCAAAATGGGGACATCACAGTGTTCATTGTGTTTCCTTCTTTCTCTGCTTTCTGAAAACTCAGTATGAAATAGGCAGATTATGGGATGAAGATTATTAGCAGACAGGTAGTTTTTTTTAAAAGAGTGCTCTTAGGATTCTCAAATGCAGAAGGGAAAGGAATGAAGCAAAATGAGTAGAGAGAGAAGTCAAGCTTCAGTGCTATCTAGGTAGAATACCTCAGCTAACTCTGTAGGACTATCTAAAGATAAAACTATCCCTCAGAGCTGCCCAAGGCTGGAAAAAAAAGAAGGCCAGACTTTTACACTCCTGGGACAATCATTTCTTGGATGCAGACCATCCAAGAAAGAGGTATGGCTTTGGACAAAGTTGTTCTCTCCTGCTGAGGAAGCCTTAAAGAAGGCTGATAGCTGTGGGCTGTATGCACACAGGACTCTCAGCAGCTTGGGGAATCAGTCCTTTATTCTTGAATAAGGCTCTTGGTAACATAGCATGGTGGCCACCACATTACCTAATGTCTACCTGTGGAGAAATGTATTTTTAAGTTTCTTTTTTTTTTTAAGATTTTATTTATTTATTTGACAGAGAGAGAGAGAGAGAGAGAGAGAGATCACAAGTAGGCAGAGAGGCAGGCAGAGAGGGAGGAGGAAGCAGGCTCCCTGCTGAGCAGAAAGCCCGATGCGGGGCTCAATCCCAGGACTCTGAGATCATGACCTGAGACGAAGGCAGAGGCTTTAACCCACTGGGCCACCCAGGCGCCACTATTTTCAAGTTTCTAAAGACTTGAACTTGTAGTCTGAGACAAGGGCAAGCTGAAATACTTGTAAATATTATTAACTAAAAAGAAATTATCTTTTTATCTTGATTGGGGCTATAATTCTTTTGTATTCATATATACCCTTAAACAAGGAAAGAACATTATTATCCATACTTATCTATTCGAAAGGGAAAAGAATTAAGTAGTTCTCTAAAATAATCATCTTCTGAGGAACTCGCTGGCCTTTAGGATTGACCTCTTTAAATCTATACATAATTAGCAGAGAGCTGGCAAAGAGAGATACTGCTTCCCCATGGATCACCATGATACTGCAATTGGTTATCTCCTTTTTAACTAGTGTGGAGTAGTGGGAATAAAATATCAACATGGACATGCTTACCTATTAGCAATACTGAAGTGTAAAATGAGTAGTAGAATGAAGAAATCATGGCAGGCCATTTGAAGGAAGGCTTCAAAATAAGACTCTTAACAAGGCTGTGGGAGATATATAGAATCCATTGGGAGAAAGGTAGGATAATACTACAAACAAAAGCAAAGCTCAAAATGCTCAGAGTTTTCTGGGAAATCAGTATAGCTATATGGCTGTAACTAGTCATGAAGTAGAAACACGAAGAACCTTGAACCAGATGGTCATCTCTTCTGTCCTCCAAACAAAATGATACCACAGGTTTAAGGAGAAGATTTACTTGAAAAAACAATGTCCTACAAAAGCTGATTGAACATAGTATGGGGTGTATTAAATGTGGAAATAGAAAAGATTAATAAGAAGCATACTATTTTCGGGCCTCAGACAATAGCCACATTAGTATCAATGAGGATAGAAGATAGGATAACCTGTGAAGAATGTCAGTCTTTTTTTTTCCTGTGTGGTCCTTTAAAAATGAACTAAAATAAACTATATATTATACTCTTTAGTAAAAACATAGACTGTGGTGTTAGCACAGTCCATATTATGAAACCTTTTCAAATGCTAGTAGCTCATTTGCACTTCTTTATCTATTTCCACAGAGCTATAGTCTGATAATCTAGAGAACAAAGCTATGTAGATTAATAGAATTTTTCATCAGCACCCCAGCACTGCTTTCCACAAGACTGACAGAAAAGAAATTCTGGGCATCTGCTTCTTACATTTCTAC
This sequence comes from Procyon lotor, assembly GCA_028646535.1. Classification (NCBI taxonomy): domain Eukaryota; kingdom Metazoa; phylum Chordata; class Mammalia; order Carnivora; family Procyonidae; genus Procyon; species Procyon lotor. Next base: position 45,991,200 of record CM053609.1, read on the forward strand.
AATTTCTTTTAGCATGGAAAAACATTTTCTGAAAGTAAAAGGGTCAGCAGTGTTATAACCTAAAACAAATTTATTGAAAATTATCAATACATATTGATTAATTGAACCATTGGACAGTTTAGTCCATATATAGTTAGTGATGACATTCCAAGGAGCCCTGAAGACTAAACAGTCTTACACCATCTCACAACAAATAATTGACCTCTGAGAATTGCTAAATTGAATGTTCTAGAATATTGTTCCCTTATCAATTCCAGTTAGCTAGGATATCACTTTAAAAGCCAAACCAAGATTATAAGAGAGACTTTTTAATTATCACTGACTAGTAAGATCACTTTCCTTGTATATTCAGTTCCTGGCTTAGCTCTACTCATGTGGAATAAAAGAAAAGGAACTACTCTTCAAACCAGAGCACATTTTCCCATTCTCCATTCACCCACTTTGTCTTCACAAATTATGTTCTTAAACATGCTGATTGAACTTTCCAGGCTTTAACTACCTTATCTGAAAGAATATCTACCTACCCACCTATCATCTATCAGAATATCTATAGTAATTTGCACAAGTTTGTAAATTATTTTTCATTAGACCAGGTATAATTTAAAAGATCAGGTTTTTAAAAATTATGTTACACTAGTAAAGTATCAGGTTTTTTGACAAGATCACTAAATAGTAATATGTCTTAGATTCAGTTTTCTGGGAGGCAGAGACTAAGAGGAGAGAAAACAGTAACTTTACAGTGCAGAAATGTGACAAACGCTATCTCAGGTTATCAAGTTCAACATCAACAATGAGAAGTCATGATGATAGTATATATCCTTTACGTGATGTGATAAAAATGGCACTTTACCTCTGTCATCTTCCTCCCCAAAATCTATAACCTCAACTTAATCATGAATTAAACATCGGACATATCTCAGTTGAGATTCATTTTGCAAAGTATCTGACCAGTGCTTCTCAAAACTGTTTAGGTAATTGAAAACAAGGGAATTCTTAGAAAGCCAAGAGAAGCCTAAGGAAGCCTGATAGCTAAATGTAATGTAGTATCCTTGATGAGATTCTGGAACAATTACAACAAAAAAGTGAAGGACATTAGGTAAAAGCTAAGGACATTTGAATAAAATATGGACTTTAATTGATAATATGTCAATATTGGATCATTAATTTTAACAAATGTGCCATACTAACATAAAATATTAATAACAGGGAAACTGGGTGCAAAATTTAATGGGAACACTCTAATATCTCTGCAATTTTTCTGTAAATCTGAAAATGTTGTAAAAAAAAATTAGCTTACTTAAAAACAATATAAAGGAGTTCCTTACATAACAGTTCAAACTCTAGGTTTAGCACTCTACTAAATATACTAGGAGAAAAATCCCCAGTATGTGGAGCACCTCTTATACATCACTTCAGATTCTTTCCAATATTTTTAGCCTCATGTCCCATTCCAGTCTCTGTACCAATTTCATATAGACTTCTACCACTTTTGCATCTTTACTTCATCCCATGGTGTCCTGCTCCTTTTTCTGTTTCCAGCCTCTCGGATATCACAACATGAGACATCCAAGGGAATCCACTCAGAAAGCACATGGGGAATCTTAAAGAAGCCATCTCCACAGACTCTTGGGACTGCAGGTATCCTTGCCAGTACATTGACTCCCAAGTCATGGATGAGAGATCCTGTGTCCATAAATTCTCCCTTATTCAGCCTTCATTCTTTTTTTTTTTTTTTTAATATTTTTTTATTTATTTACTTGACAGAGAGATATCACAAGTAGGCAGAAAGGCAGGCAGAGACAGAGGGGGAAGCAGGCTCCCCACTGAACAGAGAGCCCGATGTGGAGCTAGATCCCAGGACCCTGAGATCATGACCTGAGCTGACGGCAGAGGCTTTAACCCACTAAGCCACCCAGGTGCCCTGTTTTCTTTCCTTCCTTTATCTAACTCCTTCAAGATACTCTTCTGTCTGAGATTTTCTGGTTCGTAGAGTACCTATTAGCCAGGTCCTCCAATTCCCTTGGCATAGAGAACTGCTTCCTCCTGACACAAGGATGGTACTTCAGATGTTTAGACTGTGCTGAGATCTGGCCCTGGATATTGTCCTGGAGGTTTAAAGTGGTGTTTGAGAATAAGTATCATCAAGTAAGGCACCTACCTCAAAATATCATTTTATGGTCTTCAGGCAAAGTAGACTCTGAGAAACAGAGTTTTAGTGGGGAGGGGAGTGGGGGGATGGATTGGCCCAGTGATGTGTATTAAGGAAGGCATGTATTTCATGGAGCACTGGGTGTTATACGTAAGCAATGAATCTTGGAACACTCCATCAAAAACTAATGACATACTATATGGTGACTAACATAACAATTTAAAAAATTTTGAACAAAAAAAAAAGTAGACTCTTCTCTTTTCTTCTAGCTGAAAGGGTATGTTCTCCTTTGGCAAGGAGCAAGAGGGTATTTTGCCCTCCTGGTGGGTGCAAAGGAATCTGGGTTATCTTAGTATGGATCTTCCTAAACAGATCAGAGGCAGAATCTTGTGTTTTTTGGGATCACTTCCCAAATAAACTGCCTGCTCCCAATGAAGAAGTGTGGAGAATGAAACAGAGGAGTGACAGAAAGGGAAGAAAATGCAATGAAGAGTACATTACTGAGTGTTTCTCCACTATGAGAAACTAGGGCTCCCTCCTGCTTCAGAGATTCTTTTGAATATGCAATTGTCCACCAAGAGGGCAGGAAAGCATGAATATTTATCCACCAATTTCATTGATTGAAGATTTTCCCAAGGGCATTTCACTCCAGCCTTTCTGGACTCCTTTGCACATTCATTTAAGAAGCTCCCAAGGAACTAGAAAAAGCCCTCACGCAAAGAAGCAGAGAGGTGTCGGTACTGAAATTATAAACTATCAGTATGCATAGAAACTGTCCACCTCTTCTCTAGGTAAATTTAGAGTTTGAGGTTATGGGGCTAGGCTTTAACAGCATCTGCCATTCCAAAATTTTAGACTTCTCAGAATCATCCATCCCAATGTCCCCATCTCAGGTCTCAGGGACCTAATCTTTAACTACCAGAGCCTAAGATGGGGGCTTACTTTATTGGAGAGGATGATCTTGGCTAACAGGAGTGAGTGAAAAGAATGAAGCAGGTAAGGAGGAAAACCCAATATCAACACATAACTGGTTACTCAAGCCCATGAAAGTTTCCCCCAAAAGCCATTAGAATGTGTCCTTATAAGGACTTTCTTAGGGTGGAGGGAGAAAGTAGAGCCAGTGGTTAAATATTTGGTCAATGAAAATGAACAAAAGTTTGCCCTTAAAGGTGTTGTGTGTACTTCCAGGATGAATATGTGAGACCTCCAAGAAGTATGCCAGCATAGGAGGCAAAAGGTATGTGGCACAAGGTCCACACAGAGCTAGTTGCTGCAGTACAGATGATAAAAGACAAACGAGGTTGAAAGGATGTGATGTGGGGCATGAGTGATGTTTGATCAGGCAACTAACAATATACAGCTAAAATGTTGGCAATAATATGGAAGGTGAAAGAAGAGATGCATTAGAATACTTTCCATCTTTATTTTCCTCCTGACCAATACAAGGTGTAGATCAATCTTCCTCTAAGTCAATACTCATGTTAACACACAAAGGTGAGAACTAAAATACTAGATATAGAATCAATAAATCCTGACTCAGAAAAAGGAGAAGTGGAATAGAGAATTCAATCAACCCAAGAAGTCAAGAAAAAAGTTAGGGGAGACAAAAAAAAAAAAAAAAAAAAAAAAAAGACAGTGGAATCATCAAATGTAATGATTAATACATCTTTACCCTACCTACATACTCAGGCCCTGCTTCAGCTAGTGGGCTCCCCTGCACATGAGCTCTCTTATAGTCCCTTGGCAACCAGCAGGTTTACCCTGGCCACAGACTTCCCAACAACCCCAGTGAAGCCAGCAGGTATACACTGCCTACAGAGGAGATGCTCCCTGAATTCCTGCTCTGGTAGCCAGTGGGGACTCTGTTGTTAGACGCCATGGGACAGAAACAATTGGAAAAACAGTTCTTGGCAGACTACTACCTGGACATGGCACAGACAGCAGGCTAAAACACACTCCCCAGTCTTCCTGTGAAAAAGGCCTATTTACTTATCCTGGAGATTCATTCTGAGGGACATGCTTCAGGATTACTACATATCTAGGGACCGTGGAGGAATTTTCACAGAACATTGACCAGGGGATGCCATCTTTGCACTCTCCCTCTGCTTTACTATAGCTTGTTGGTATTTCCCAGAAAGGATCTTATACACTTAACTGGAGCCCTGATTTTTACAACTGCCACCAAAACAAGATGTCCTAATTGCCTGGCTTGGAGGCCAGCAAGGGTTTTAACTGCAGTCACACAGAACTGTGTATAGTTGCATACTTTAAAAACTGTTGCTTGAAGGTCTAGATTCCAATCAGCCTAAAACTAGATACTGACTCAGATCCTCCCCTTTGGAACACTGATAGCTTGGCTCAACCCTCAATGGCTGGGACCTATCAATAATAAAATAAGATTACTTAAACAATCAGAAAGGTCAAATAGACAACCAAGAGTTAGCACAATGTTGAATGATAAGGCTCATCACCTACCAAGTCCACTCCTTTAAGACTGGAACAGGTAGCTGTCATGCCAAATACATAGAAAAAGATACGGAGACAAATTAAATGAGAATACAAAGTAAAGTATTCCAAACAAAATAATAAAAACCCTGAGAAAAAGACCTTAGTGAAATGGAGATAAGTAATTTACCTGATAAGGAGTTCAAAGTAATTATTATAAGATGCTCACCAAACTCCAGGAAAAAAATAATAAATGAACACAGTGAGAACCTCAACAAAGACAAAAAATACAAAAAATACCAAGAAGTTACAGAGCTGAAGAATACAGTGTGTGAACTGAAAAATACACTAGAGGGATTCAACATTAGAGCAGATGAAACAAAACAAAACAAAACAAACAAAAACAGACCAGTGACCTGGAAGACAGGGCAGTGGAACTCACCCAAATGGAGCAGCAAGAACAAAACAGAATTTTGAAAAGTGAAGATATATTAAGAAACCTATAAGACAACTTAAAGCAAAATAATATTCAGAAAGTGAGTCCCAGAAAAAAGGAGAGAGAGAGGGGAAGAAAATGGCAGGTAACTTATTTGAAGAAATAGAGGCTGAAGTTTCTCTAACTTGGAGAAGGAAGCAGACATCCAGACTCAGGAAGTACAGAGAGTCCCAAATAAGATGTGCTAATCCAAAGAGATCCACACCAAGATACATTATGATTAAAACATCAAGAGAAAAAGAAAAAAATCTTAAAGGCAGTGAGAAAAAAACAACTTGTTACATACAGTGGAACCCCAAAGGACTATTAGCTGGTTTTTCTAGAGAAAATCTGCAGACCAGAAGGGAATGAAATGATATATTCAAAGTGCTAAAAGGAAAAAGACCTACAACCAAGAATACTCTATCCAGCAAGATTGTCATACATAATTGAAAAGGAGATAGTTTTTCTCAGAGAAGCAAAAAATAAAGATGTGTGTCACCAATAAACCAGCCTTACAAGAAATGTTAAAGGGACTTCTTTAAGCTGAAAAGAAAAGGCATTAACTAGTAACAATGAAACATATGAGTAAAAATCTCTCCAGTAAAGGAAAATATATAGTAAAAGTAGTTAATGATCTATGAAGCTAGTATGGAATGACTAAGAGAAGAATAGTAAAATAAACTATAGCTACACTAACATAATGAAAAGATGTAGAATATGACATCAAAACCAAAGAAACATTGAAAGGGTGGAGTAAAAGTAGTTTTTAGAATGCATCCAAACTTAAGTTACTATCAAATTAAAATACACTGTTATATATATACAGGCTGTTGTATATGAACCTCATGGTGACCACAAAGCAAGAAGTATATAAAATACACGAAAGATAATGAGAAAAAAACCTAAACATAACACTAAAGAAAGTCATCTAATCATAAGGGAAGAGAAGATGATAAGAATAGAAACTACAAAACAACCAAAAAACAATTAACAAAATGCCAAATAGTATATCCAAATTGGTAATTACTTTAAATGTAAATGGGCTAAATTCTCCAAAAGACACAGAGCAGCTGACTGGATAAAAAAGCAAGGAACATCAATAAGCTGCCTACAACGGGCTTACTTTAAATCTAAGGACACACATGGACCGAAAATTAAGGGATGGAAAAAGATATTCCATGAAAATGGAAACCAAAAGAAAGTTGGTATATGACAGAAGACTTTAAAACAAACTAATGAAATACAAAGAAGAGCATCACATAATGAAAAAGGGACCAATCCAACAACAATATAGCATCTGTAAATACATATACATACAACATAGAAGCACCTAAATACGTAAAGCAAATATTAACAGACATAAAGGGAAAAATTGACAGCAATACAGTAATAGTGGGGGATATTTAATTTAAATTCAATTAGCCAACATATAGTACATCATTAGTTTCAGATGTAGTGCTTCATCAGTTGCATATAACACCCAGTGCTCATCACCTCGTGTGTTCTCCTTAATATCCATCACCTAGTGACTCTATCCCCCAACCAATCTCCCCTTCTGCAACGCTCAGGTTTTTTTTTTCCCCAGAGTGGGGGATTTTTAACAGCTCATTTACATCAATTGATAGGTCATACAGACAGAAATTCAGCAGGGAAATATTGGCCTTAAAAGACACATTAGACCAGATGGGCTTAAGAGACATCTACAAAACATTCCATCCAAAATCAGAATATACATTCTTCTCAAGTGAACACGGAACATTCTCTGGAGTAGATCACATGTTAGGTAAAGTCTCAATAAAGTTAAGAAGATGTAAATCATATCAGGCATCTTTTCCAAACAATGTTATAAGAAACTAGAAATCAGTTACAAAAAGAAAACTGGAAAAATCACAAATATGTGGAGATTAAACAACATGCTACTGAACAATGAATGGGCCAATAAAGAAATCAAAGGGGAAGTCAAAAAACAACCGAGACAAAAGAAAATGGAAACACAACATTTAAAATTTATGGATTGCAGCAAAAGCAGTTCTTAAGAGGGAAGTTCATAGAAATACAAGCCTACCCCATGATACAAGAAAAATCTCAAACAATCTAACTATATACCTAAAGGACTAAAAAAAGAACAAATACAACTTAAAGTTAGTAGAACGACAGAAATAATAAATATCAGAAGAAAAATAAATAGAGACTAAAAAAATAGAGAAGATCAAATTAAATTAAGAGCTGGTTCTTTTAAAAGATAAACAAAACTGACAAACCTTTAGCTAGACTCAAAAGGCAAAACAAGAGAAGGCTCAAATAAAATAAGAAATGAAAGAGGACAGATTACAACTGACCACAGAAACACAAAGGATCAGAAGAGACTGCTATGAACAATTATACACCAACAAATTGGACAACACAGAAGAAACAGATCAATTCCGAGGAACATAGACTCTTCTAAGACTGAATCATTAAGAGAAAAACCTAAATAGAATGATTATTAAGGATATTGGATCAGTAATAATTTTTTTAAAAAGGTCCCCCCCTCCCATACCCCTTAAAAAAGTCCAGGACCAGATGGCTTCAGAGGTAAATTCTACAAAGCATTCAAAGATGATGTAATACCTATCCTTCTCAAACTCTCCAAAGATTGCACAGGAGGAAATACTTCCAAACTCATTTTATGAGGTCAGCATGACCTTGATACAAAAACCAGATAAGGACAGCATAAAACCAAAGAATTACAGGCCAATATTCCGAATGAACATAGATGCAAAAATTATCAACAATTAGTGTGCTTGCTTCAGCAGCACATACACTAAAAACAAAAAATGAGCAAGATGAATCTAACAATACATTAGAAGAATCGCGCACCATGATCAAATTGGATTTATTCCAGGGATGCAACGATGGTCCAAAATCCACAAATCAATCAACATGACACATCACGTTAACAAAATGAAGGCTAAAAATCATATGATCATCTCAATACATGGATAAGCAATTTGACAACATATATCATCCATTTATAAAACTTGATAAAACTCTCAACAAAATGGGAGAGAATGTACCTCAACATAATAAAAACTATATGTGACAAACACACAGTTAATAATCATTCTCAACCATGAAAAGCTGAAATCTTTTTCTCTAAGATCAGAAACAAGAGAAGGATGTCCACATCCCTGTTTCTATTTAACATAGTACTGGAAGTCCTGTCCATAGCAATTAGACTAGAAAAAGAATAAATCATATGGATTGCAGCAAAAGCAGTTTTTTTTTTTTTTAGATTTTTTTTTTAATTTATTTATTTGACAGTGAGAGAGAGATCACAAGCAGGCAGAGAGGCAGGCAGAGGGAGAGGGGGAATCAGGCTCCCTGCTGAGCAGAGAGCCCAATGCGGGGCTCGATCCCAGGATCCTGAGATCATGACCTGAGCCAAAGGCAGAGGCTCTAACCCACTGAGCCATCCAGGCGCCCCGCAAAAGCAGTTCTTAAGAGGGAATCTCTTATATGAGGGAATCATATACAAGTTGGGAGGAAAAAAATAAAAAAATAAAAATGATCATATACAAGTTGGGGGAAAAAAATAAAAAAAATAAAACTGTCACTATTTGCCTATAAGATACTATATATATATATATATATATAAAAAAACCATTAAGACTCCACACAAAAACTGTTAGAATAAATGAAAACTTATCAAATTGTGGGATACAAAAATCAATATACAGAAATATGTTGCATTTCTATACAGTAGTAACAAACTACCAGAAAGAGAAATGAAGACAACAACTCCATTAACAATAGCATTAAAAAGAAAACAATACCTAAGAATAAATTTAACCAAGAATGGGAAAGATGTATACAGTGAAAACTCTAAGACTTTGATGACCACACAAATAAATATTTTGAGTTTGTGGATTGAAAGAATTAATATTGTTGAAATGCCCATACTACCTAAAGCAAATTACAGACTCAATGCCATCCCTATCAAAATTCCAATTTTTCTTCTAGTTCTCACAGAACTAGACAAAAAAAAAAAAATCTCAAACAACCAAAACAAAAACAACCAAAAAACAATTAACAAAACGCCAAATAGTGCATCCAAATCGGTTCTCAAAGAACTAGAAGAAAAATTCTAAAATTTGTATGGCACCAGAAAAGATCCCAGATAGCCTATGAAATTTAAAAACAAAAGAAAGTTATAGGTATCATGTTCCCTGATCTCAAATTATACAAAGCAATACTAATTAAAACAGTATGGCATTGGTATTAAAGACACTTAAATCAATGGAACAGAAGAGAGAGCCCAGAAATAAACCCACACATGTATGATCAATTAACATATGACAGAGGAGCCAAGAATATACAATGGACAAAGAACAGTCTCTTCAATAAATGGCACTGGAAAAAATGGACAGCCATATGCAAAAGAAGGAAATTAGATCACTACCTTACATCACACACAAAAATTAACTCAAAATAGAGTAAAGGCTTGAATGTAAAACCCAAAACCACACAACTTCTTCAGAAGTTTAGGCAATAAGCTCCTTGACATCTGTCTTGGCACTGAATTTTTGGATATGACTCTAAAAGTAAAAGCAACAAAAGCAAAGGCAACAAGAGCAAAAATATAGAATTAGGACTATACCACATAAAAAACTTCTGAATAGCAAAGAAAACCATTAACAAAATGGGAAAACAAACTAATTAGTGGGAAAAGATACAAATCATATTTGATAAGGAATTAATAACCACAGTATATAAAGAACTTAACACACACACAAATCCAATTTAAGAAAATGGGCAGAAGATCTATATATTTTTCCAAAAATGACACACGTAAGGCCAACAAGCAAATGAAAAGATTTTCAATATTACTAATTATTGGGGAAACACTGTACACTGTTGGTGGGAATGTAAACTGGTATAGCCAGTGTGGAAAACAGAATGGAGCTTCCGCCCAAAATTAAAAATAGAACTACCATATGATCCAGCAATTCCACTTCTGGGTATTTATCTGAAGAAAATGAAAAGACTAATTCAAAAAGATATATGGAGCCCTATATTCATTGCAACAGTATTAACAATAGGCAAGATATGGAAACAACCTAAGTATCCACTGATAGAATAGTGGATAAGAAATACGTGCAGAAAAAAAAAAAAAGAAAAATATGTGCGGTGTATGTGTCTAAGAAGGAATATTACTTAGCCATAAAAAGATGTAATGCTTGCCATTTGTGACAACACAGATGCAACCTGACATTATTATATGTTAAGTCAGAGAAAGACCAATCCTGTATGATTTCACTCATATGTGAAATCTGAACAATAAAACAAATTAACAAATAAAAACAAAACTCATTAAGAACATATTCATAGTTATCAGAGGTTGGGGATGAATAAAGTTAGTGAAGGGAGTCAAATGTATGGGAACAGATGATGACTAGACTTATTATGGTGATCACTTTATAGTAAATACAAAGATCCAATTATTATGTTGTACACAAGAAACTGATATAATGTTATACACCAATCTTACTTCAAGAAGAAAAAAAAACTGATTATCAATTAGATACAAAGCCAAAAAGGGGAAAAAAAAACCTGATTGGTTTCTAAAACATTAGTTATTGTTTGATTAGGATCACAGTTTGAAAATTAATGAAAGAGATACAACTATCAAATATTAAATAAAATATTGCTAATGTCAAAATATTTATATAAGACTGAATTGTCATATCAATATGAGGTGCTTATCCCTAACTATGCATTTTCACTGACGGAAAATGTACCATGAATTTGTATGTGCCATGAACATAGCCTCAATATAAGGCAAGAACTGGCAGATTTTCTTATGATTGTAGATTTTTCAATTTTTCCTCATTTTTCTATTATAATTCTCCCAAACTGATAAAATTTTCTCTATATTTACCAATTAACTATTAACAAGCTTATTTACAGTAAACATATCTAGAAAAACTCTACAACTGAACATGTATAAAATTTGATTTATATGTATTTGTGACATATAGCATGTTGTATAAATATACATACGTATTCAAAGCCTTTTTTATTTCCAAACAATTCAGATCATGATCTCTGCAATGCAATTAAATAAGTCAATGAAATTTCCTACAGTAATATAAAAGAGCTTTTACTATTTTGCCCACTTTTATATTTAATAAACCCACATGTACTCATCATGCAGTCTTGTTTATTAACTCAGAACCAATTTTGTTTCATCTATACCCCACTTACTTCCCTATTACCGTATTATTTTGAAGCAAATCTAATAAATCAGTCCTTGGAAACATACTGAAATATTTATGAATAAAATAAACACTCTAACCTATAGGGTGTTTAAAATCTCTGTATCTTACAAGTTTGCTTTTGCAGTTGTTTTGATCTTTGTGAAGACTTAGAAACAAAGAAATAAGGTTAGCCAACAAAGAAAAGTTCCATTCTGTTGATCTGATGGTAAAGTATGTGTGTTGGTGCAAAGAGGGCACAGGGAGTGGTGTAAACAGACCAACTGCTCTGAACATATTGCACAGAAGAGGGGCCTAAATGCATAGTACCTGACAGAGGTAGCATTACTAATCTTTGGAGAAGAACCACTCAATAAATGCTAGATCCTTACCAACACACATAAAAATAATTTTTGAGATGAATAAAATTTTCTTTAAGAAATAGTTTTCCATGAGATCTGGATGTAAAAAGAAAGTTTACAAAACAAAGAAAATATAGGAGAATAATTTGATGAACTCCCAGTAGGAAGGGATTTCTTGGACAAAGCAAACAAAGCTAATTTTAAAAAATATTTAAATTATTTGCTTTTTTTTTAAAGAACTTACAAGCCACAGATGAAGAAAACATAATTACAGCAAAGGACTTGGACTTTTATCCCCTGGTTGTGAAGATGTTATAAAGATGTTATAAAGTTTTAAAGAGATTAAAAAAAAAAAAAAAACAGCAGAGGAGTACATTCAGTATAACTAAAGAATTCCTAGAAATTGGTTAGAAAAGCCAGCAAACAGGAAAATGGGCAAAAACAATGAGAAAAATTCGTAAGAGAAAATCAAAATGGCCAATGGCTACAAAAGTTCATCAACCCCAGTGATTATGAGGGAACTTCAAAATAAATTTACCTTAAGATAGACACTCATCAGACTGACAAAGGTGAGTTGGAATTACTTTATTACAGACTGCACTTAGAACTATAAGTTGGCATAGCCTCTCAGGAAATATTGCCAAATTTTTCTCCCCAAATCTGTGGATTAAAAGATATATGCATGTATGCTTCTAGGACTATTCTCTGGAGAATTTCATGTGCATCAGATAAGCACAAAGTTTATTGCATCAAAATTTGAATAGTAAAAAATGGAAATCAATATGATATCAATTTAAAAAATGAGTAAATTGGGCTACAGTCAATAATGATATATTCCTCTGCAGGTATATGTATGTGCATTTATGTATACATATATGTATATACATGTAAACATACACACACGCCCATGCATATACGGTATAGATAAGCATGGACAGATCTTTAAAAATCAAGTGGGAGAAAGGACACTGGAGCATGCACATTCCAGAAGACATGCAGTAGGAGACCACTTACATAAACTTACTTTTTTTTTTTTTTTACAAAAATCAAGTAGTATTTAGTACATAGTTTTACAGATTTGCTATATAGATAACCATAAACACAGCCTTCTTCACAGAAAAAGAAACCATTTGGAACATAAGCTTTTGCAGAGCTTTTTCTTTCATAAAATAGGTAAATTTTCATGTAGAAATACAAGGCTTCCCATGCTACACCAGTTCTTATTATACACCCCAAGGAAGTATTATAACCCTAGAACTGATTGTTATCAATTCTTATCAGAGAAAGCACGGTTTCCAGCCCTGCCAGACTGCCATCAACATCAAGAGCAAATCACTATGTACATGGTTCTGGATGTGAGCGTTTGAGAAGTAGAAGAAAGGAATGGGAACCAACTTCTTCCCCTTTAAGACTGCAGGGCTGATAAAATATTGACAATGGACAGTACTTCCCACCAGTTCCCACACACAGACTGATTGTTCTTCCTTCTTATAGAGCACTTCGAGTAAGATAAATTAGACAGCATTTGTGAGTTCGATGTCTGGACTGGGCAGGCTGATATTTTTGTACTTTTTCCCTTTCAACATAAATGGAGAAGAACGTACTACTATCTAGGAAATGGTAGCAGAGCTACGATGGAGTCAAGTCAGAACTAGACCTACGTACTTTCACTAAATCTACTGATCTTAGTGTTCTGTCACATTTCATCTAGGAAGACAATCCCTTCTCCTCAACATTACCTTTTACCATGTGACCCTTGACCTTAGCCTCTCAAAAGAAACTGTTGGCACAATACATGGCTGTTTGCTGACTACAACCCGGCACCAAGTCTTTCTTTGAAGGAAATTGTACTTTGCCTGTCTACCAACCACAGCAAATAATGCAAACAGCCTCCAACTGTCATATCCTTCAAACTTGGCCTCAACAGCAAAGGGTTGCCTTTTCCAAGGTCATTCCCATGCCCAGGGTGCTCACACCTGGGGCCTGAGTAAAGGAGAAGTATAAAGGATGACAATTCCATCCTGATTTATGGCAACTCAGATGGGCAGTAGTTGCTTCAGAACCCCTTGCCAGGTTAGCCAAAGCTCTGTGGGGTCCACATAACATTATTATTTCTGCTTCTAATCCCAATTCCTTCATTTCTCTTTCATAGGTACTTATTCCTAATAAATATAATGTACCCCAAACTTCATCCTTCATTGCTTTTGGAGAACCAAACCTAAGAGAGTCAGTAGTAGAGTCAGTCAGAAAGTGGCTAAGAAGATGGAACTCTGGAGCTCAGTCACTACCGGCTGCCTGGCAGGCAAGGAGGACCCCATTACTAGTAGTATATGGAATACACAGACAGGCCCTGGCACAAGGCGGCAGTCCAGTTGTTAAAGCTGGTAGCATGACCCAGCTGAGGATGTGCTTGGTTGAAAAAGAAAGAAAAATACCATGACACAAGAAGCTACGAAGCACAGCCAGTGCGTATGAGCAGGAATCAGAGGAGCACACATGGGACTATGTTATGAGCGTGCTTAATCAAGGGGACCAGAATACTCCCAAGTCAAAAAACTCTCCATCCTATCTCTAGGGTATTAGAATTAGTTAAGAAAGATATAGACTTGTGCATACTCTCCTGAAATACATGATTTAACACCCTAGCAATACCACCAAGAAATGGTGTTAACTTGTGGCTACAATGACTCCTCGAAACAGGGAAAAAACGATGGCTTAGGCTGAAGAGGTTGAGATGTAAGAATTTCCATGGAAGATGTGGAGAAAGGGCTTAAAAGGCTTAGGGAAGAACAAGCACACAGCAGGTCCCTGTGCACTTCTGCCTTCTACAAGGTGAGGAGAAAATAAGAACTGCCGGAGCATTCCTGCCTCTGGTTACCAATGGGAGAGTCAGTTCAGAGGGACACATCTCCAGCCAATTTCATATTCCCCAAGCACAGAAAAATAAATAAATGTGTGTTGATTTGGGGGTGGGGGGAACTCATCTCATCCCACAGACACACTGGGGCAAGAACTACATCTAAGCAACTGACTCTGAAAATGATCCAAAGCCTGGAAGAATGAATTTTTATTGTGAGTCAGAGAGAAAAGACCACATCAAGAAAGGTAGAAGGGGCAGAGACACCATCCGGAACTAACCCCCCTGGGCAATTAACCACAAATAGGAGGGACATCACAAGCCCAGAGAAGCAAGGGGATTAGACCCCACATTAGGTACCTCTGGACCCAGAGACATTAACTGCAAAAACACAGCCCCATAACATCTGGCTTTGAAAATCAGCAGGGCTTAACTATGTGAGAGACAGAGAGTGATAGGAAACCAAGGTTCTGCCTTTAAAGCGCCAGCACACTAAATAACTCAGCCAAAGACAGAGCACAGAAGCAGCATCTTGAAACATGCCTAAGGTATATGTGAAGGAGATTTATTGAGTAATCTTAAAACATGTACTGAAAGGGCAGGGATCCGCAGGAAATTTCTCCAGGCACAAAAGTGTTCGTGGTTGCCGTTTTATTTTTCTTCCTCCAGCCTAAATAGCTGGATGCTTGAGAAAGACAGTTCTAACACTCCCCATCTACCTTACTAGAAATACATGCCCCACCTGGCTTTCCCCTGCAGATTGGACACACCCAACCACTGGCTTCAGCAAGCATCCTTCCAAAGCAGCTCCATGGTGAGCCTCCTTGCCAGGACTATTGTCACTCCAAATAACTCCTGTCCTAGGGAGGGAGGGAGATAACCCCATACACCAGTGCCCCCACAGTTTCTGGAGCCAGGCCTCCTAGTTTTTCAGGGAGCAAGCCCTGCCTTTCAGTGGCCTGCAGCTGTGGTGCAGGCTAATTGCAGACAACCAGGCTAAGGACTAACCATACCTAACAGTGAGCCCAGAGCAGTTGCAGCCAGGCCTCTCAACAGCACAGGGGAACAAAACCAGCCCAGTATGCCCACAGCAGGCAAAGTGGATCATAGCAGCCACCTGAAATGAAGGCCAGCCCCACATACCAGCAGATCCACAGAAACTGTGGCTCAGCTACAACAGGAGGGAAAATGCAGCCCCCACAGAGGACACCAGTGGAATGCCTGGTTCTGGTGACCAGGGTGAGTGCACTATAGGGCACCAGAGGACCCCATCTACATAGGCCATTAATTTCAAGACCAGAAAAGGTAGCTGACCTACCTGATATGTAGAAATGAACGCAGATGATTAAACAAAACAGGGAGACAGAGGGATATTTCCCAAATGAAAAGACAAAACTGAAAAAAACTAAATGAAATGGAGATAAGTAATACACCCAATGAAAACTTTAAAGTAATGCTCGTAAAGATATTCACCAGACTTGAGAAAAGAGTGGTGAATTCAGTGAGAACTTCAACAAGGAGATAGAAAATTTAAAAAGGAACCAGTTAAAGTTGAAAAATCAAGGCAGTAAGAAATTAAAAAATACACTAGAGGAAATCAATAGCAGATTAGAGGATGCCCAAGAATGGATCTGTGATCAGAAAACAGGTAGTAGAAAGCAAGTTGAAGAGCAAAGAGAAAAAAGAATAATAAAAAATGAGAATAGCTTAAGGGAATTCTGCAACATCATTAAACATAATAACATTTGCGTTACCGGGGTCCTAGCAAGAAAAGGAAAAGAAAAGGAGGTAAAAACTTCTGAAGAAATAGTAGCTGAAAACTTCCATAATCTGTGGAAATAAAACAGATATCCAAATTGAGGAAGCAGAGAGAGGTTCTAACAAGATTAACCCAAGGAAGCCCATACTAAGACAACTAATAAATTAAGACAGAATAAAGAATCTTAAAAAGCAGCAAGAGAACAGAAAAATCACTACATACAAGAGGAACCCCATAAGGCTACCAGCTGATTTTTCAGCAGAAACTATGTAGGCCAGAAGAGAAAGGCATGATATATTCAAGGTTCTAAAAGGAAAATATCTACATAGCCGAGAGTACCCAACAAGGTTATTAAAAACTGAAGGAGAGATAGTTTCCCAAACCAACTTAAAGGACTTTACCACTAAACCAGCCTTACAAGAAATGTTTAAGGGAATTCTTTAGATTAAAAGAAAAAGCCATAACTAGAAATAAGAAAATTATGAAAGGAAAACATGTCACAGTAAAAACAAACACATATAATAAAGGTAGATTAATCACTTAAAGAGTCAGTATAGAGACTTAAACACAAAAGTAGTAAAATTAAGTATATCTACATAAATTAGTCAAGGGATACACAAAATTAAAAGATGTTAAAACAGGATATTGTGTATGTAAAAAAGTTAGGAGGGAGTAAAAATTTAGTGCTTTTAGAATGTGTTCAAACATAAGCAACTATCAACTTGATACAGACCACTATATGCACAGGATGCTGTATATGAATTCAAAGGTAGCCATAAACCAAAAACCTATAATAGACACACATAAAATAAAGAAAAAAGAATATAAGCATAACACTAAGGAAAGCAAAGCCATCAAACCACAAGGAAAGAGAGCAAGAAGAAAGGAACAGAGGACAACTACAAAAACAAACTAGAAAAGAACAAAATAGCAATAAGTACATGCCTATCAATTACTTTAAATGCAAATAATAATAAATCTCCAATAAAAAGACAGAGGGTGACTGAATGAATAAAAAACAAGACCCATCCATATGCTGCCCATCTGAGATGACACACACAAACCGTAAGGGATGGAAAAGATATTCCATACAAATGGAAGCAAAAAAATAAAAATTTAAAAAAAGCCTGAGTAGCAACACCTATATAAAACTAACCAGACTTTAAAACAAAGACAGTAGCAAGAGACAAGAAAGGACATTAGATAATGGTAAAAGGAACAATATAAGAGGATATAATAATCATAAATATCTATGCACTTGTCATAGTAGCACCTAAATGCATAAAGCTTATCAACAGTCATAAAGGGAAAAGTTGGTAATAATACAACAACAGTAGGGGACGTTACACTCCACTTGCATCAGTGGATAGGTCATCCAGATAAAAAATCAACAAGAAAACAGTTGTTTTGAATGTCACATTAGACCAGATGGTCTAACAGATAAATACAAACATTCCATCCAAAAATAACAATGTGCATATTCTTTCCAAGTACATATAAAACATTCTCCAAGATAGATCACAAGTTAGGCCAGAAAACAAGTCTCAATAAATTTAAGGAGACTGAAATCCTATCAGTTATCTTTTCTAACCACAACAGTATGAAAGTAGAAATCAATTATAGGAAGAAAAACTTCAAAAAACATAAACAGTGAAAAAATAAAATAAACATATTTGGGGAAAAAATAAAATTAAATTAAACTTAAAATAACTATCAAGACTAAGACAAACAAACAAAAAAACAAAGAATCTAAACAACATGCTACTTAAAAAATCAATGGGTCAGCAAGGAAATAAAATAGGCAATCAAAAATTACATGAAGACAAATGAAAATGAAAACAATGGTCCAAAATCTTTGGATTACAGTAAAAGCATTTCTAGGATGAAGTTTTTAGCAATACAAGTTAACCTCAAGAAACATGAAAAATCTCAAACAATCTAACCTTACACCTAAAGGAATTAGGAAACAAAGAGTAACAAAGCCCAAAGTTAGGAAAAGGAATGAAATAAAGGTCAGAGAGGAAATAAAGTAGAGAAAAAAGTATGGAAAAGATAAATGACACCAAGAGCTGGTTTCTTGAAAAGATAAACGAAATTGATAAACCTTTAACCAAATTCATAAAGAAAAAAAAGAGACTCAAATATATAAAATCAGAAATGAATGAGAAATAACAACCAACATCACAGAAATACAAAGGATTATAAAAGAATTTTATGTAAAATTATATGCCCACAAATTAGGCAACCTAGAAGAAATGGATAAATTCCTAGATACAAGGAGGTGCCTGGGTGGCTCAGTGGGTTAAAGCCTCTGCCCTAGGCTCAGGTCAAGATCTCAGAGTCCTGGGATGGAGCCCCACATTTGGCTCTCTGCTCAGGGGGGAGCCTGCTCCCTCCTCTCCCTATGCCTGCCTTTCTGCCTACTTGTGATTTCTCTGGCAAATAAATAAATAAGATCTTAAGAAAAAAAATTCCTAGACACATGTAATCTTCCAAAATGGAATCAAGCAGAAATAGAAAATTTCAAGAGACCAATTACCAGTAACAAAATTGAATCAGTAATTAAAAAAACAAACAAAAAAGAAAAAAATCCAGGATCAGAAGTCTTCATAGGTGAATTCTACCAGAGTTAATAACTTTTCTTCTCAAATTTTCCAAAAACTAGAAAATGGAAGAAAACTTCTAAACTCATTCATCAAGGCCAGCATCACCCTGATACCAAAACCAGACAAAGACTACAGAAAAATGAAAACAGACCAGTATCTCTGATGAACACAGATGCAAAAATACACAACAAAGTATTAGCAAACCAAATTCGAAAACACATTAAAAAATTGTTCACCATGTCAAATGGAATTTTTTTCCAGGGATGCAAGAGCAGTTTGATATTCATTAGATCGATCAATACACTATATCACATTAACAAGTGGAAGGATAAAAACCATATGATCCTCTCAATAAATGCAGAAAAAGCATGCAACAAAATACAATACCCATTCATGATAAAAGAGGGACCATATCTCAACATAATAAAGGTCAGTTATGAAAAATCCAAAGCTAATATCATACTTAATGCTGAAAACCTGAAAGTTTCTCCTCTAAGATCAGGAGTAAGAACACTATCCACTCTCACTGCTTTCATTCAACATAGCACTGGAAGTCCTAGTCACAGCAATCAGGTAAGAAGAAATAAAAAGCATTCAAATTGGTAAGGAAGAGATAAAACCATCACTATTTGCAGATGACCTATAGAGAAAACCCACCAAAAAAATCCCAAGACACATACAGAACCACAAAAAACAAGAACAAAATAACCTCAAGTAGCCAAAGCGACTTTGAAAAAGAGGAACAAAGCTGGAGTTGCCACAATCCTAGATTTCAAGATACACCACAAAGCAATAGAAATCGAAACAGCAGGATACTGACACAA
The DNA here is from genome assembly GCA_028646535.1 of Procyon lotor. Lineage (NCBI taxonomy): Eukaryota > Metazoa > Chordata > Mammalia > Carnivora > Procyonidae > Procyon > Procyon lotor. The sequence goes on from CM053609.1 coordinate 46,010,916, forward strand.
AAACAGGCACATAGATCAATGGAAAAGAATACAGAACCTGGGAATATATCAACAATTATATGGTCAATTTATCTATGATAAAGGAGGCAAGAATATGAAATGGGGAAAACACAGTCTTTTCAATAAATAGTAATGGAAAACTGGAAAGAAAGGAACTGAACTACTTTCTTATTTTGTACAGAAGCATCAACTCAAAATGGATTAAAAAATCTCACATGAGATCTGAAATCATAAAACTCCTAAAAGAGTACATAGGCAGTAATCTCTTGAACAGTGGTCGTAGTAACATAGTTATGGATCTAATAAAAAGCTTTTGCACAACAAAGGAAACCTACTGAATGGGAGGGAATATGTGCAAATGATAAACCTGATAAGGGGTTAATATCCAAAATATATGAAGAACTCATACAACTCAACACACATATACACACAAAAAATCAGCTTTAAAAAATGGGCACAGGACCTGAATAGACATTTTTCCCAAGAAGATAGATGGCCAATAAACACATGAAAAAGACCTTATTATGATGAGGACCAGGTGTTGTGTTGAAGTGTTGAATCACTATACTGTATACCTGAAAATAACATTACACTGTATGTTCACCAAATGGAATCTAAATAAAAACTAAAAAAAAGAAAAAAAATGCTCAGCATCACCAATCATCAGGAAAATTCAAATCAAAACCACAAGAAGATACTGTCTCACACCATTCATAATGACTAGTATAAAAAATACAAGAAATAATCTGTGTTGGCAAGGATGTGGAGAAAAGGGAACCTTCATGCACTGTTGGTATGAGTGCAAACTGCTGCAGCCATTGTGGAAAATGATATGGACTTTCCTCAAAACATTAAAAATATAATTATATTATCCAGTAATTCCACTACTGGGTATTTAGAAAGAAAATGAAAACACTAATTTGAAAAGATATATGCACCCCTTTGTTCCCTGCAGCATTATTCAAAAAAGCCAAGTTATGGAATCAACCCATGGGTCTGTCCATCAATAGACAAATGGATAAAGAAGAGGGGGCATACACACACATACACACACACACAATGGAATGTTATTATTCATCCATCAAAAAGAATGAGATCTTGCTATTTGTGCCAACATGGATGGACCTAGAGGGTATAATTCTAAGTGAAGTAAGTCAGACAGAGACAAATACCATGTGATTTTCTTTTATGTGGAATCTAAAAAACAAAACTAAGAAGCAAACAGTAAGAGACTTAAATATATAGAACAAATTGGTGGTTGTCAAAAGGGAAGTGGGTGGGATGATGGACGAAATAACTTAAGGGGATTAAGAGTTAAAAAAAACACACACACAAAAAAAACTTTGTTATAAAGTAAGTCAAGAAGATGAAAAGTACATTACAGAGAACATAGTCTGTAATATTGTAGTAACATTGTATGGTGCCAGATGCTGACTACACTTATCATGGTGAGCACTCAGTAATGTACACAACTGACAAGTCACTATGTTGTACACCTGAAACTAATACAGCATTGGGTGTCAACTAAACTTCAATTAAAAAAAATGCTTAGTAAAGAAAACATGCTAGAATAGTTATACTACATTTTGTTGGAAGACCTACCAGGTGATATGTTCCACATGAAAGCCCATTACAAACACCATTTACCAAGCCTGCAGAAATGTGCTATTGATGAGCGAGCACTAGCCTCACTAAAATATTAAATAGTAGCTTTACTATATAGATAAGTAATAATATCCGGAAAAGTTGTCATATAGTTTGACTTGGTTTTGGTAATGGGGATGATAAGACCCTAATTAACAGAAGCCAAGCCAAAGGGTCACAGTGATCATGAGTGGCAAGCCTGGAATAACAAACAAAGGGACCTAACCCACACAAAAGTATGGTGACAGTTAAGGGAATGTGGTAACCCAGAAGCAAGATAGATGGGCAGCCAATAGGTATACTCTTCAATTTGTATCAAAAAGGAAAAGAATGGATGACAAGGAGCCTGAGAATGACACTTTGTTAAAAAGACACAATTCACTGTGCAGTTTCTTGTCCTGATCCAGTGTTCAGACTTGGATCCAATTTTTTAAAGTGGCCTTGTCACTTTGCATTTAGGATCCCGTAAAGGTACAGCAAGTATGTACAGTAATCATTCCTTTCCCCAGGGGGTTTTCGACCATTTACTCATGGAAACTACACTGGGGAAAAGGGAATTCCAATATTTTGAGGCTTACTGGGAAAAGGGTGTGAAATGATAATAAAACTTGACAACACAAAGCATTATAATGGTCCCCTGTTAGAATGGAGGCATATTAGTGCTAAATAATGAAGTCCAGGCTAAAGTTTAACTTACGACGTGTCAGCTTGATCTGAAGACCTATGTGGTGGTCATTTCTTCATTTCCAGAAAGTGTGATTGTAATTCCCACATTTGACAAAGTGCAATTTCCATATTGTGGTGTGATCTTCTCCACTACGAAACTTTTAATTCTAAAGCTAAGTGGAAGCTTCTAAAACTGCTCCATGGATGGCCAAAGCAGTAAATCACAAATAATATCACACTTTGGGGAGGAGGGATAGTGAATATTAGTGTTACTTTTAAAGACTTCAAGAGGGCGCCTGGGCGGCTGAGTGGGTTAAAGCCTCTGCCTTTGGCTCAGGTCATGATCTCAGGGTCCTGAGATCAAGCCCCACATAGGGCTCTCTGCTCAGCAGGGAGCCTGCTTCCCTCCTCTCTCTGCCTGCCTCTCTGCCTACTTGTGATCTCTCTCCTCTCTGTCAAATAAATAAATGAAATCTTAATAAAAAAAAATAAAGACTTCAAGGATACAAGGATGGTGACTATATCTTTATGTAATTCTCCGTCTGGTCCCTACAAAAACCAGACCTTTGGGGATGACTGTAGACTACCAAAGCCCAACCAAGTAATAGCTTTAATCATAGCCACTTACCCTAACTCCCAATGACTCACTAGGATCCTTAATTTATGCCTCTCTTCTCTGCATTTCCTGAAAAAATCACAACATGGAAAAGTCCTGGTGCCCAAAGGGCTAACACTTTCACAGAGGACCTAGTAAGCATCCTATTGAATTGTAAGCTACACTTGGCTTATTAGCACTTTGTGTTATAGGCATTAGCAAACAAAGAAAAGTGTTGCAATCTTGGCAGGGGAAAAAGACCTTGACCATTAAGTGTGTAGGCAACACCCAACTTGGGCACTTCATGGGGCTTAGTTACCCATTTTTTACTATGAATTGACAAATACTACAACCCTAGCCTGAGAAGGGCATGGTAATCAAAGGCTTAAACACCTCAGAGGAAAATCTCTGAATACTTAATGTTTTTACAATAGTTATGCCAGATTTAACCCAATGCCTATAATACAAATATGGTTTTATATTCTAAAACCTGGAACACAATATGTACTGACTTATTTTTGCCAAATTTTAGATTATCTACTATCTTAATTTTCATAAAGTTAATGGTAAATAGATTTATTCTTTTGTAAATTTTATTATTTTCACATCACAGCACTTCAGTGAAATGTAGCCTATAGGGTTTTACTGTTCAGAAATACTGTTCCTCTTAAGCTGGAGGTACCACAAAAGTGAGCTTGTGTTCTTGCCTATTTCTGTCCTTTCTCTTTGAAGGTCACTATGGATACAATTGGAAAGTCAGACCATGACATCTGCATAAGCACTGACCAGCTGTTTATCTTCTCTCTAGGGTTAGAAGATAGGGGGAGGGGGAGGGTGGTCAAGCCCAGAAGGAGGGAGAAGGGCCTTTAGACACACATCATACATTCAACTGAGGCCCCCTAGTGGCTGAGAAAATGTTAGCAAAGTTCACTCAACCCAGTTTCTCCCAGTTTTAGAAGTTTGGGGGAGATGCTGCTGTCTCCTTTCCATTTTTTATTTCATGGATCCTCATTAATTGCTTTTATTCCAATTCCAATTCCTACCCTTCTAGTAAAAATCTTCTGTATACTCCTTGGACATCCTGAAACTTGCTTCTCAGACCTACTGAGTATTGCCAATATAAGATCATCTCCTCTCTATTTGGACACACACAAATAGGTCTCTCTCTAGGTTTATTTCCCCAGGCCTTTCGTATAGGTTTAATAGGTGAGGATAATATACATACTTAATGCTACTTCAAACTCATCTCCTGACCAAACTTTTATATCCCTAAAAATGGATTCTCAACTTCTTTAACCAGGCTTCTACAAGATCTTCACAATTTGGGGCTCAGTATACCCCATGCATTCATCAGAGCATCATAATCCAGTAATTTTACCTGTGGTGTACTGTTTTCAACTTTAACAGCTAGATTTCTAGTATAAACAAGAATTCAAGAACTTGTGATTCAAATTGAATGGAGTTTGATTGAACAACCCCAATGTGCAAAGCTGCAAAAATATTGATTACTACATCTTCCAAAATAACGTTCTAACAATGAGCACTTCCTGCACAAATGGCTTATCTGCAAAACTTTACCAACTTCTTCATAAGAGTGAACTTCAAGAGACAAAGTAACTTTCAAGATATTAATCTTCATGAAGTACCTCCTGTATCTTAATCAAACCAAGCAAAGATAGAGCCTAATACATCAAAGATGCATATCCTATGAACACCAGCATTGATTAAAGTCTCAAACAGTGTTAGATTTCTGTACTTTGCAGTGGCAGAAAGAGCCACAGAAGGGGCACGTGGCAACACAGACAAGTACATTCTAAGATACATCTCCGACCTCTGGCAAGCAGTAATCGACAGTAAGGACACTCTGATAATGTTCCCATGGCGACCGTGGGAACAGACAAGATGGAAATGGAAAAGACTCTCAACACTGATAAGAGGTCAGCTATTACTCCCACAAGTCCTGCTTGATCAATAAACCAGTAACCTTACATTTTTACCAAATTTTCAGCTTAGTGGTTAGTACAGGTTTCTCATGCCCTTTCCCTACCATTTAATGCAAATATCTGGACCCTTACTAGTATGTGTACATAAGTACTTAACAGTAGAGAAAAAGGAAATCATTTACTTTATTCATAGTTTGTTACTGAGGTAATAAGCATCAAGAGATACTCCTTTCTGAGATGTAGGTATTAATTCGCTCAGTAGTCAAACACTGAATCCTCAGTACCTATCACAAGTCCATCTCAAAAGTTTCCAACCCACCATAGCCCCCGAGGACTCATGCCTTCAATAAACCATGAGCTATGAGCCAGGAAAGAGTATATGGTACAATCCCAGCATCTAGCCCACAAAGAGCATCACATATCCGAGTGAAATCTGGCACCTGATATTTTTCTGTTCATGGACTCCTATAATGGCAGACATGAGTGGACCTGAGGTCATCTAGTCTGCTTACCCTCTCTACATAAGAGCTTCTTTATATGTAAAATGAATGACCTACCTGAAGTTAAAATATCATTATGTGGCAAATATACGCTAGATATGGACTCAATCTTGGGCAAATGGCAAATACTTTGTCATTTTTTAATTTCAGATCTGAAATCCTCCAAGAAGAAGTCCTCCGGATTACCTGATGATTTTTATGATCTATGATTGTATCAAACAACATGTTACAGAACCACAAACCAAATTTGCTTTGACTGTACCCCCTTACTGTGGCACAGAGACAGCTCACCAGCTTCTCCTAGCCCAACCTATAGCGGCAGATTTATGGTGCTTTTAAATTCTGCCTGCTAACCCCTTGCTACTCTGCTTTTCCAAATCAAATTCAGTCAGACTTATCTAGCTCTGTCTGAATGTGTCCCTTGATTGAGTGATGTTAGTTCAAGAAAAAACACTCAAATCAATTTAATGCAAATTCCCATTCACAGCCTGGTTGACCCATCAGGATACTGACAATAATAGATTGGAGTACTTAATTCCTCAGGCATGTGACTCATCGAAGGCTTAGTAATCAATTTCCATTGCAGTGACTGCATAATTCGTCTTTGGCGCTCTTAAGCTCTGGAATACCAAGTGATTGTTCGTTTGTTTTTTTTGTTTTTTTTTTTTTTAAAGGCCTACATGTTCTTTTCCAAATAGTGAAGGCTTTCCATGTCTCTGCAATCATTTCCTTATCTAAATTTCCATATGCTGCTCTGGCAAGGTGTCCTACCAATGAAGGCTTTAGATCAATAAAAATAATTGGCATGTTTTCCTCCAGTTGCAGATGCCTAGAATAGATTTCATGCTACTCTGGCAGACAATGGAAAGATGAAATGGAGGTTGGCCACTGCCTCCATCCACATTAGTCATTAACTCTATATTGGATAGCCAGTAGGGATTCTTAGTCTGAACCCCACTTCCCAAAGTTCTCCAATCTGTTTTTTTACTCTAAGCATTGAAGTGAAGGAGAGCATATACAAATAGGCACTAGCAGATGGTCTTTCCATTTTAAGGAAGGCATACTTTGTTTCATCCAGTCTGCATTTCTATCTGCATTTGTCACTTTTCTGTTTTCCTTTGACAAAATCATTGAAAGTTGATTAGGCCCCGGGAGTTTTCTCTGGCAACCAGGTAAGCTTTTGCATCAGTTCTTGAATCTATAGGTAAAAATGTGTAAGAAATTAGGTCAAACAAACCTGTAGAATAGAAGCTATCATCATAGTAACCTTTTTCTATAGGAGCCAAGCCCTTACCCATAACTTCATTCTTGCTAAGGTAAGAAATAAAATCAAGCATGTTCCCTGTATGATCTGGTGTTCCCCAAATGCAGAAGACCATATGCCTTGCCGTGTCATCTATGGGAGCTACGGTGGACATTTCCCTCAGTTTGATACTTCTGTCCCTTTATAAGTCAACGAAAGTATTAAAGGAACATTTAATGCTCAGAAGGATTAAATATCATGCCTTTGAGAATATGTGTCTCACACCTGTGGCCCTCTCCTCTGATGTAAGTCTGCATCCTTTCATTTTCTCAATGAGGAAACTGCTGCCTAGAAGAGGAATTAGAATAAGACAAGGATGTTAGCAAATCTTTAAGGTTCTTCTCTGAGTCAGCAGAGAAAATATAAGAAATATGAAGAAAGTACTTGTGAAAGTGTGAGGAATGAAAGTCTCATTAACAGGAAACATTCTTGTAGTTACCCAGTGTTAAACTAAATTTATATATGTAAATAAGCCCATTTATATATTTTGTATGCTAAACCTATGTATGATATATAGAATGGCCTAAGATTTTAGTTCAGAATAAATTCCTTCCTCATAAAACTTCCTGTCTTTGTCAGTGAGGGCCCCTATAAAAGCGTACCACAGACTGAGTTGCTTATAAATAACAGAAATTTATTTCTCACCATTCTGGAGACTGGTCCAAGTCCAAGATCAAGGCATTGGCAGATTCAGTGCCTGGACTGACTCACTTTCTGGTTTGCAGATAGCTGTCCTCCTGCTGTGTCCTCACACCCAGAAATTCTATGGGGTCTCTTTTATAAGGCAAGTAACTCTATTCGTGAGGACTCCATTCTCATGACCTAATCACCTCTCAAAGACCCTACCTCCAAATACCTCACAATCAAGGATTATGTTTCAATATATAAATTTTGAGAAGACACATTTCAGTCTATAGCACAGTATAAACTTAAGATTTTTGTGCTGGGTATTTGGTATTTAGTAATAAAAGCAGTGCCCTACACATTGCAGGAATTTAGCAAATATTGAGATGAAGACTCCTTATGCAATTATAAAACCAAAGCAAATTTATAAATTGACCTTAAAACCTACTAAATAACAAAATGTTAGTTAACAGCATTAATGTAATATGATATTTTTGGCTTGAAAACTGTTCTATTATTAACCACACTGAAAATTTTTCACTTGCCAACTTGATACCTTGCATCTGAGCATGATGCACCATTGTTTGTCATTATTAAGGAAAAATAATAAATTTGATACTAGATATGGGGTACATTGTAAACTCAGCACTTTTAAACATCACCAGTTTGTACATATATATGGGTTTGAGCCAACATGTCTGCCTGAGATATGAGTATGTATTGACTATACACACAGGTTAATTCTTTTGCTTTTGTACATCAAAATCGATATTCCATCCTGAAGATGTTAGCTCTAATATCATTAAGAGCAAGAAGTGAACAAAGACAGCCCCTTTAAGATCACTTAAAAGCCTGCAAGTTACAGAAGATCTGGGAAAGTTATATCACCAAACAACAGAGATGATAATCACTCTAAAATTTTTCACAGGAAAGAAGTCACAAAAAATGAACTAGGAATCAGAATTTCTTCCTCTCAACATTAACACTAGATGCCTAAAGGCAATAGATGCAATAGAACAATGCCTTCAAAACTCGGAGGAAAAAAGCTATCGTTCTACTCTCACAATTGATGGGGTTTGTGTAAGCAGAGAAATCCAGGTTAAAAAACCATTTTCAAACCTAGAACTAAAATATACCTTTCATATACCTTTCCTCAGATGCTACTGGAGGACGAGTCCCATCAAATCAAGGCTATAAACAATGACAATAGCAACAGTAAGGTATATGATCCAGGAAATGGGAGCTCAAATGTTGGAGAGCAGAGAAAGACAGTCCCAGATGAGTACTAAGTCATGCCCAGAGCATAATCAATCCCAGTTGGTGCTCCCAGAGAAAGTTATGGAGGAAATAAAGGGAACTGATGGCTTTGTATTTTGGCACTTAGAAAAATCAGTAGGTATTTGACAGCTCACCTGATAGGTATGTAAAAAGCTAAACATTGTACAGAAAAGAATCTTATAGTATATTACCTGACTCAGCAGAGAGCAATATTTCTACAGTCATATTGTAAATGCTAGCTTGATTTGGCCAAAAATTATAATTATTTTGAGAAAATCATGGAAGTGGGTTAGCTGAGGCCAGAGGTAGGAGGTTGGACTAAATCACCAGCACCTGTAATAAGATAATAACCCAACTAATAAAATAAATCAAAAGAAGTACACATGATCAATGAATAGGTAAATTCTGGATAAAACAACTTAGAGTAAAAGTGGTTCTCTCTAGGGAAAACTAATGGAAGAGGACGTATGGGGTAGAAAAAAAAAATCACTGTTTTTTCTTTTAGGATTTTTATTTTTTATTTTTGAGAGAAACAGAGAGAGCAAGCTGGGGGAGACAGAAGGGGCAGAGGGAGAGAATCCTAAGCATATTCCCAGCCAAGTACAGCCAAGCACACTAGGGCCTCCATCCCATGACCTAGGAGATCCTGACCTGAGCCAAAATCATGACTCAGATGCTTAACCAAGTGAGCCATCTAGGCAACCCTCATTGTTTTTTCTTATGCCTTTTATCACTATTTGACTTTTTGACTCTATGAATGCATTCCTTTGATTAATGATTTATTAATTTTAAGATATTCTGATTGAAAAGATTCCCCAGGTACTGAGCAGGATGAACAAAATATGATTCATACCTAGACATACACTGAGAACTTTGTCATCATCGGAATTTCTAAATTATACCATCTTTCAGAAAAAATTCCTTTGTAATTAATATTCCCACAGATATTTTAGCAACAACATCTTTTTTGTTTTTGTTGTTGTTTTCCATCCATTACATCAAAGTTCTGGGTGAAAATCTTAGACTTACATATTCACACATGAGTAATAGTTTGGCTATGTATAGACTTTAAAGTCAAGTTCCTCACATTAGGAGAAGGAAAGGAAAAGTGAATTGGGGGAAATCAGAGGGGGAGACAAACCATGAGAGACTGTGGACTCTGAGAAGCAAACAGAGGTTTTTGAAAGTGAGGGGGTGAGGGACAGGTGAGCCTGGTGGTGGGTATTGAGGAGGGCACATATTGCAAGGAGCACTGGGTGTGGTGCATGAACAGTGAATCTTGGAACACTGAAAAAATAAAATTAAATTAGAAAAAAAAAAGTCAAGGTTCTCACAGGAACCAGCTGACAGTACTGAAGTGTTCTATCAATAGTCTCTTTATTAAACTTTCCCCAAAATATAGAGACAGTATAGAGAAAAAACAACAATGTACAATATTCTCTGGGTCTAGCAACAGAGGGAGACATTCCAGTTGTAGGGTTGAGGGAGAGGATAGTTATGAGGAATCAGAAAAGTTAGAGAATGGAAATTAATAGAATAAATTGGACCTTAACACATGGAAAAATCTCCTTCCAAGAGCTATGTTTCAATAATCTAAGATTGTCTACTTCTGTAAGAAACCATTCATATTAACTGGCTTTAAAAGAACATTTACATAATATGATAAATGCCATTCATTATCTATGAGTTGAATCCATAAACCAGAGGATGGAAGATTTAGTTATAATTTATTTTTAAATCAAACGCTGACATTTACAATCTTTTCTATAACTATAATTAACAGATTTGGTAAAAGAGATAAGAGATTGGGTAAATTGAGTAAATTCTTCATCTTTCCCAGAAGACAATAAATCCTGTCTAAACACTCACTCTTTTATTCCTTGTCAGCTTTGAAGTTATGATGCAAATCACAGAATTAGTTTTAAGCCCCTGTTTCTCAATAGTAGGACGGAAGATTGGGAAGGAAACTTGAAAGTCCTGTTTTTGATTCCTTCTGTATTGTTTAAATAGTGAATCAATGTATGCACATGTTGAAACCAGTCAGTGAGATCAGTAAGGATACTATTGCAGTCATCCAGGAAAGAGCTGTAGAAGGCAGAGGCTTACCACAGACCAATCGAGGACATACACAGCTTCATCTACGTGGTCTCTCTAAACACTCCTAGAATTTTTTTCATTTTTCTCACCACCCTTGTCATCAGTGTCAGAAGCCCCAGGAAATGATTAGAAGGAATGTAAAATCCTGGATTTATCCTTCTTTAAATCAGAAATTATTAATCTGATAACTTGCTTGAGTTTGAAGTATTTAGAATATTTTATGACTCGTAGTTAATGAGGAACTCAATAACATGAGCTCAGTTCTAAAAGAAAAAAACAAAAACAAAAACATAAGGTTGCATTGTTTTCACATTTGCTATGCACTGTGAAATCCATACCCATTACTCTTAGGGAAGGTGACTAGACACAAGGTAGATTAGTAGAAATGAAGCAAGGAAACAAGTGGACCATGCAAGGCCAGGAAGAAAAGGTGGGTGACTGACCTTCATGAGTAATCAACATAGTATGATGAAGCCCTGGAAAAGTGCAAACCTAGTAAGCACGAGCAGCTCTCCTCTTATCGCATAATCCCCAGCAAGCATGTGAAGCCAGCACAGGGAATTGCTTTATCATTTTAATGGTATACAGAAAAGCTTCTTCATATATACTTCATGAATACTGCTGAGAGCCTGAGAAGTAAAAACAGTCTAGAAGCATACTGTGCACAGTGCTATGGAGTGAAGTGTACCACCTTGAAATGCATATATTGAAGGCCTAAGCCCCAACGTGATATGGTGAGGAGACCTTTGGGAAAAGATTTTGTTTAGATGAGGTTAGGAGAGTGGGGTTCCCATAATGAGATTAGCGCCTTTATTTCGAAGGAGGAGGAGGAGGGGATGAGTGAGGAAGAGGAGGAGGGGGGGAGGAGGGAGGAGGAGGAGGGATGGGAAAAGCCAACAGAGCATACTCTGACACACAAGGAGCAAGATCATGGTTATCTGCAAGCCAGGAAGAGAACCTTCAGCAGAACCCAAGTATGCTAACACCTTGATCTTGGACTTGATCAGCCTCCATAATCGTGGGAAAATAAATCTCTGTTTTTAAGCAAACTAGCCCATGTATTTTGTTACAGCAGCCCAAGGGGACTAATACAACGATGCAAAATTTGACTGCTGTCCATTCACACCCAATCGTTGTGGATAGCACTGGATTCTAGTTTTCAAACTATTGTGCTGGCATTGGAAAATAAAATGTGGCCTGAGAATGCTAATGCTTGTCAGCTACTATATTACACAGAATGCTTCTTGCTACAAAAACAAAACACACACACAAAAAACTTGATTTTTAAAGTACCGCTACTCCGGTTATCTTTCTCACATAACATGAATTCCAGAAGTAGGCTCGACACTGAGGCCAGGGGCCCAGGTTCTTTAGTCTTATAGTTTTAAAATGCTGAATTTTTGTCCACAGCTTTTTAATTGATGGTAGCTCGATGACCTCCATGCTTCTCATTTGACTTCCAGGTAAAAAGAAAGAAGGAGCAAAAGGCTTATCCTTCCTAAGGCTTTCCTGAGGACCAGGCTTCTTTTTCTGAATAAAAAGGACAATGGTCCCCTATAGCTTATTCACCAAAATTAAGTCATGTTTTCTGCCCTCCCCTTCTCATCCACTTATATCAATCTGAGGAAATAAATACCCGTGAGTAGTCTAGACAAATTATGATTTGTTAGCCAGGGTAAGAGCCTAACCTCCTTGAGATCATAAACGGAGCACTATCTGCTCCAGGAAAAACTAAGAGTTCTTTAGAGGTAAAAAGATATGGGTAGAGAAGACTTGTATCTTCCTATCTATCTTCTCCGCCTTGTATTTCGAATAACCCAAGGGCTGATGAGCAAGTGTTTCATATTCCAGCAGAGTAGCTAAATTTCCATGTAGGAGTTTCACCCATTCGATTTCCTTTTATAATTAAGGCCCCCCAAATGAATTTCTAATGGTAATTTGTCTTGGTATGCATTAAAGCAGAGTGACATTTGAGCAGGGCAAGAGTGTAGATGACGCCTAGCTGAGAATGATGGGAGTTCCCCAGAGTGAGCTGAGACAGTTGGAGGCAGACAAGTACAGGATGGAGAACTGGTAGAATCCATATAGGAGAGTGTTAGAAAACTTCTTCCCTACTTCCTCAAAGGGCATAGGCAGCCATTAAACCCTATTGATACTGACTTATAACCTCTACAGGAAGAAGGGGTAATAGTTACATTGTGCAAAGTACTTGGACCTAGCACTGTTTCAGCAACGTCACACAAGGTTTTCAGAACAAACAAAATATGGCTATTATAACTTCCCAGTATATGTACTGCGAGACCAGTAGCACTTTGCTGATAGTGAACCTCTTTCAAACTCTAATTGCTACCTGCTATAACTTTATATGTGAAGTCAATGAATTTCAGGATTTGAATTGTGAGCTTTCAGAAACCTCATATGTAATATTTTTCATTACATTAAGTTGTATGCAGAGAGATACAGAGGTTTTTATAATGCTGGGAAAGCGCAGTCTTGCTTTTTGATGGAGTTTCAACAATAGAACTAGTTTATTACACCCTCGAGCTACATCCCTATCTGATATGGTACAGTAATGAGATTTTTAATACTTATTAACCTCATGAATTTTGCAAACTGGTAAAATTGAAAGAAGGAACATCTACTGCATCACTAAGACTTTATTCAATGATTCTGTGTCTAATATGTTAAGGATATTAAGTTACCTCCTTTTTAAAGCTTGAAGAATGATTTTGAGCTATTCCTTTATTTTTTCTTTTTGACACAAATCCTTCTGACCATAATATATTATTCTTTGCATCCAATTTGGATACAAGTTTTAAAACAAAGCATGGTTTCAGTTCAAGCTAGAAATATACCTCTGTTTTTCCATGACTAACAAATTCTTATATGGGGCCAAAATAATGTTTTAAAGAAAATGTATTTTGAAAACGAATAAATAAAATAAAAATATATACAAGAAAAATATTTTGTATAAAATATTAACCTGATCTCCCTCCTGGTAGCCCAATAAAAAAAATTCAAAATTAAGGATAGAAGACTCAGATTAAATAACAGCCACCATTTAAATGCTTACTATATACCATGTTGTGTGTGTGTTAAGTGATTTATAAAACCAAATGCCCACAAACCCTAAGACATAGGTATTTTTAACTCCTAAGCTTGTTTGGGCATCTACAAAATGGACATTTTAATTCTACCAGTATCATAGGACTCCAGATAATAAGTGAAAGAGCTAATGATTTGTACCTTCTCTAAAGATCTGGCTTTCCCAAACTTACCAGTCACTTCATGCTCATGCTATGGAGAAAGGCCCTTCGCTCTACTTCTTCCTATAGATTTGGAAATGGAATTCTGCCTCTTACGTTTCAGAATTATGGCCAGAAAACAAACACGTATAAACAATGGGAATAGATTTTAATTAATCTGGCCTGGGAGAAACAGGAAAGGATTCACAGAGTATGCCACACTTAACAAGCTTTAAAAATGAGTAAATGACTAATAGTTAAGAAATAATCTCTACACTCTCTTTGGTATTATAAGCCTGGCTATGAGAACTACTGATGTTTTTTGTTCTATCAAGTCTGAATTATCTAGAACACTGCTATCCAATAGAATTTTCAAATAATAATGGATAATAGAAATCTTATACGTGCAGTCAAATATGGTAGCCTCCATTCACACGTGGATATTGAAAATGGGAAATGTAACTACTGTGATTGACTTTTTAACTTTTTAACTTTTATTTCATTTTAATTACTTCAAATAGCCATTTTGGGCTAGAGGCTCCCATGTTGGGCAGTACAGAACTAGAGTTTTAAAAATATGGCCTGTTTGCCTGCCTTGAATCCTTAGACTATAGGTGAAAGAGATGAACATTTGAATGGAAAGTAAAGAGCTTGGAGGGAATGGTCCCTGCAAGAAGATTTCATACACTTGCTAACCATTCATCATTTTTATCCTGAAGGCAGTAACGGCTAGTGAAAAATATTTAACATTATTCCTCTTGAGATTCCTTTAGAAATCTTGTGGTTGGTGTTTATGTATGCCTATGTATTCATAAACCATAGAGAACTTGGTCTAAGCGATATGGTAAGTAGATGTTTCATTTATTCCAATATTTTTCTCAAAAGAGGGCATCCCTTCATCTATTTTTACCCTGAGTAAAAGGAAAAAGTTATTCTGACATTTAAAATGGTAAGGAAGACTTTATTCAAGACTGCTGCAATAGGCGTCAAGACTATTACAATGGGAGAGAGAGATCAGATCCAACCTGGAATACAGTATAAACAGCTGAGATGTTATAGCCAAGGAGATGAACTGGGGGATTGGTAGATGGAAAATTACTAAAAGGAAACATCAAAGGTATGGGATTCTCACTGAAGGCAGGCCAGGTGATCAAATATCACCAGGAGATGGTGAGGAATGGGGAGTTTGGTCAGCTATCCAAGACTGAGAGGATTTTTCTCTAAAATGACTTAGCAGAATTCTTGCTTCACTGGGGCTGGTGAGACTAAAGACAGTACTGAGCCAAGGTCAAGGCCTAGTTGGGCTCAGAGGAGCCTGGCTCAAGTTTAACCAAAGAGAGCCTCTGTCACGAGAAGGTACAAAGATTAATACTATGACATTCACTGGAATAGTAGATGGCAAGTGAATGAACAGAGTGAATGAATAGAGAGTTCTCAAAGACCCTTATTTCCCGTAAGTAATGTGAATCACGATGCAATCTGAAATTCCTTTCCTCTGCTCATTCTTCTTAGCCTTCCCCAGAAGAACCAGTAAGCTTATCTATATAAGAAGAAATAGCTCTAAGAGAAGGATCATCAGGAAAGACATAAAAGGGTGGTAGGCATACGTTGTGGAAATCAAGGGATGTCCACCACTACTCCATCCTAAGAACCAGAATTCTCATTTGCTGTGAGACGGCTTGCCCTCTCCACTGCTCTCTTTAGCACAGTTCTTCTGTTCCTTTCTGGTTGCGATAGATTGGTTTCCCCCTGACTCATAAATTTGGGGTGTGACTCCCGTTCAAAAGAAAGACAAAGGAATTGAGGGTCCTCACAGTGAACAGGAAGAGTTGCTAGCGCTTCGTGAAGTTGGCCCAGGAGTCAGGCGGAAAGTGTACTTTCATGATGGCTCCCTCAAGGACTCAGTCAAAGAGCCCTATAGTTTTTTGGGCAGCTTGAAGCACCAGTCTCCCTTCCCTAACCTGCTGTTTTTCTTGGGGCTTATCTTCCTGCAGCATCTCGTTCTTCCCTCAACAACTGACCACTTGCTCACTGTTCCATCATTTAGAGCAGCTATCACATAGTGCTAATGAAAAAGCTGAGCAGTGAAAAGATCATTTTTATAAGAAGCTGAAAGAAAAGAACCAGGATTCTCTGCCCTATGAAGCTTTTTCATAACTGCCTCGTGCAGACGCATTTAAGGACTATGAGACACCTGCCTGTCGCACCCTATCCTCGGAACAAACTTCCACTCCCAATCCCTCCTCTGTCACAATCGCAGCAACTTCTGGCTACAAAGGAGACGGCCCTTCCCAGCTGCTTTGTCAACTCCAATATTCATTTCCTAAAAACTTCCTGACCACCGCTAATTCATTTTAAAGAAAGAGACAAGCTACTTTTGCTTTACATTCCCTGGTAGATTCAGCGTGACTGCCCAGGGTTAGAGATTAATGGGTGGAATATTCATTTCCTGTAGCAGATATTCATCAACGCAAACTCTCACAGGATACGTGGGGCTTTTCAGAGAGCTGTTTAGAATACTTTGTGGTAGCTGGTTTACACTGAAGCTACGCTATTGAGGATAAATAAAATATCTGCAGCTACACTGAAATCTAAAATCTTTAGAGGGAGATACATAAATTTCCAGTGGATTTTAAAAAATGAGTTTTGTTTAATTGTGAATAATGACTTGGTAGCCGTGTAACTTGGGGTAGGGGAGAAAGAGGCTACCGTTTAGTAGCAGACCTATAATGTAATATATTTGTACCCTCGTTCTCTTCAAACATGAAAACAGGCGGTCAGGAAAAAAAAAAAAATGCAGAAGCCCTGAGCGAGATAATGGGATTTCTCTTAATTTGATTTGCTGTGGAGAACGCTGGCCTATTTAATACATCCATGTGGAGTTGCTGTTTATATTTTGGTTTCTAATTAGCATAGTCATTCTGAAGCCTCTAGCTGCCTTCCCCTTCCATATAAATCTAATTTGGCCTTGAGGAGGGTTATTAGAGCAGCACAAGGAGCACAAACAAAGGGAAATGTCTGCCAAACAGCAGGCAGGCTTAATGCATCTGGGGCCTGCGCTGAGGCCGGCAGCCAGGCTGGTGTGTGGTGCCTGGACAGCAGGAGGAATGGTGTCTGGACAAGCAATCCATCACCAGCGTCCCTCCTACCCTCCTCGAGCCCAGCCTGCCCTGGCCTGTGAGGCGGGTGGAGGCAATTTCATAATAAAAAAGGGATGATATTGAGGGAACGTGAGAGCTATAAAGAAAAGGTTTAAAATTGATTTGGAAAGTTTCTAAACTAGGCCATAGAATGGATAGTCTGTATTGAAGTAAATGCTTAGTCTCCCTCCTAAAACTCCTTGTAAAGAGTGACATTTCAATTTTCCCTGGCTTTGCGGAGTTTTTTTTTTTTGTTTTTTTTTTTTTTTTTTTTTTTCAGCTCTACAACTCAGTCTTTGAGAAGCACCTTCCAGCAGTGATAATAAAGTATACTGAGTGGGGCTATGGACAACATTGATAAAGAGGCACTAATCCTTATTCTGTGTGAAAAATAGTCTGAAGGCAGATTCTATCCCAAAGGGAAAGAAAGAAGAATGCTAAACACGACTAGCAGTAACCTATTTTTCACCAGGCAATTGGAGCTCAAGTAGATTTTGACTAAAATGTTGTTTGTGGGAAAGAGCAAGGGACTTAGACTCTTTGTAAAGGGCATTGAAGTACTAACTGACAATCTTGCGATAACTCTAAAGAAGAGAGCTAACAAGATTCTCTTGAGGAGATTTAGGGGGGCTACTAACATTGATCTGGTGGGTCCTTTATGGGATCTACATTTGTAGTTCACAATTTGTCTTAACTGATTTCTGCATCCTTTATAAAGTTGGTAGAAGCAGCTTCCAAGGGCTCAGTGAGCTCTGTTCCTAAAGGTCTGTGGGAGCGCTGAGGAGCCTAACTTACTGCAAAACTTTCTCCTACTGTGAGAAGCAGAATGTTAATGATGTGAATCTGTTCTTTTCCAGAACAGTGAGAATTACAGCTCCCCCTAGAACACATTAAAAAGTCTCTAGGATTAAACTTTATAAAACACACTTCTGTCACAATCTGCATATTCTATTTAAATACATGTCTATCAATAATTTATTGTATACAGGCAGTATTAAGAACTGCAGATACATGAGCTTCTTATAACCCAAAGAAAAGGAGAAACCACATAGATAAGTAAATATCAGATAACAAGTAGACAGATATTAGACATTTAAAAATTAAAAGAAACTTTTTCACTCAAAGGAATTTTTTTTTTTTTAAGATTTTATTTATTTGACAGAGAGAAACACAGTGAGAGAGGGAACACAAGCAGAGGGAGTGGTAGCAGGAGGAGCAGGCTTCCCGCAGAGCAGGGAGCCCGATGTGGGGCTCCATCCCAGGACCCATGGATCCATCCCAGGATCATGACCTGAGCCGAGGGCAGACGCTTAATGACTGAGCCACCCAGGCGCCCCAAAGGAATTTTTTAGAGTGATGAAGGTGGGAGGATATTTTCCAAAAAAAGAGATAAATGAAAGTATCTTTCTTAGATAATTATTTTTTCATTTTTAAAAGATTGATTTATTGGGGGGGGGGCAGAGAACGGGGAAGGGCAGAAGGAGAAGGAGAGAGAGAATCCCAAGCAGAATCCCTGCCGAGCATGGAGCCCCATGTGGGGTTCCATCTCATAACCATGAGATCATGACCTAAACTGAAATCGAAGTGTTGGATGCTTAACCAACTAAACCACCCAGGTGGTTTAAACCACCCTTTCCTAGATACTTTTAAAGGTGGGTAGACACAGATTTCAGGTGGAAGAAAAGAGGAACATACCTAAGACCCTTTGTTTCAAGCAGTAGTGGTTATGTGAACTCAGGACTCTGCTCAGAGCTTAAAAACCTCTTCTTACCTTGATTTGTTTATTCTTTCTACCATACCCTGATGCAGAAACAGTTTGCTTAAACTCACTGCCCAACTACCCATGAGATCAGGCAAGTTGCCTCATGGCTCTTGGCATCTGTTTCTTCATCTGTCAAAAATTGATCAGAATCAAACTCTAAAGGGGAGGGGGGGACCATCTTCTGGGGATTTTTCCTTTCTACCTGATCTCTGTTACAAGTTGCAGTGTCTCAGGGGTCAGTCCTAGGCTCTCATCTGTTTGCTTCTCACACGTTTCCTTAGAAGATCTTTTCTATAAATTCAAATACCATTTACAGGCTGCATGCTAAGTTTTGAGATGCCTATTAATATGAATAGCAATGTCACCTTAGTAGGTCTGGCTATCAGAAGAGTTCTGGTATTAAGACAACATGTTTAAAATAGAAGTCATGATCTGCTCTACAGCCTGAGGGTCAATACCCAGAAATCTACTCCAGCTCCAGATACCTGGGCAGCACCAGCCACCCCTGCTTCCTTAGAGAAAGTCTTGACAGTTTCTCCAAATGTCCAAGGACCTTGTCCATAGTCCCTGTCTCTCCACTCCCTTGCCCACCTTACCAATCTAGGACACATCATCTTCTATCCAGATCACTACAGTGGATTGCTTTAAGCTTGTCACTCCTTGACCATTCTCCACACAGAGTAGTCTTTATACTATGTACATTTATCATTACTCCTTCCATTTAAAATTTTCAGTGCCTACCTGTTTCTCTTGGGGAATTTGGGCCCTTTCCTAATTTGCCCTCTGTAGCCCACCTAATCCTGCCCACCACTCCTCCTCCATTGCCATTTTGCCTAACCTCAGTGCTTTCCCTTCATAGCACTGTCCTTTCAACTCCTTCAACAACTGGAGTTGTTTCCCATGCTATACAATTGCCTGTGTGGGATCTTCTCAATCCCCCCCTTTCATCATGCAACAAAGTAAGTGAAAGCTTGTCAGATGGAAATAAGATGGAGTGAGAGGCAGGGGGTAACTGAGGGAAAGGAGGGTGTTTTAACTTCATACTGGATGATCAGGAAAGATCTTGCTAAAAAGGTCACAACTGACAGAGATGTGAAATATATGAGTGAGCTGATCAGCTTTCCTGGTAAGAACATTCCAGGCAGAGGGAAGAGCAAGAGTAAAGACTCAAGTGGGCATCGAAGTTTAACAAGGAGGCCAGGGCGGCTGGAGCACAGTGGGGGAGGCAGAGGACAGAAGATGACAAGGTCAGAAAAGTGGCTTATTGACTACTTAAGTGTTCCAGATTTTACTCCAGCCTGGGAAGTCACTGGGGTTTTGGAGAGATGACTATTATGTGAATTTTATTCTTCAAGAATGACTCCGGCTATTGTGATAAGAATTGACTGTAAGAAGATAAGGATGTTAAGCAAGAGACCGGGTAGGAAGATGCTGAGATAATAGTGCTGGAATGGCCATGAGAGTATTAAGCACAACAATGCAAGAAATGAAATGGTAGCTTTAAAGGTACAGTTTGAAGGGACAGCTCACAGGATTTATTCATGAACTGGATGAGAGCTGTGAGCTTCCTATGGATTCTCTGGAAACAATCTGTGTCAGTTTCTCAGAAGCCTTTCCATCTTTCTTCACCAAGTAACTCAGGTTTCCCCATTTATGTATAACCCCCAACTTATGCTTATCTTTGTAGCACTTGTCACCTCTGTAATTAAACAGAAATTATTCTAATGTTAAACTTGTTCCCCATGTTAAGCCATATACTCGCAGGGAAGGGCGGGGTCTCTTCTGTTCCCCACCCTATTCTCAACACAGAGGCACTTGAGGCCACAAAATATAGAGAAACATTTCCCTTGGTTTCCCTATACTGAAGCACAGCTGGCCAGTCATATAGAGGTACACCTTTCATAATCGCTTTCTCATACTGCTATTAAAACAGAACTGGAGACTTTTAACTCTGACAAGAGTCATGATAATTATAGAAGAGCTACTTCCTTGTTGGCTGCTCTCAGAGTGTGAGTAATAGTGTAATGCATGATTGCGAGACAATCTGGAGTAATCAGACCTTTCAAACATTGAGCCAATATGTATATGTGTCAAGCTGTATCCACATTTTGTTATAATCCATTAGATTTCATTATATAAGCACTTAAAAGTATGTATTCACATTATTAAGATGCTAAAGGTTTCTAGCATGAAGATTTCAGAAGCTCAGCTAATTAAGCATCACACTTTCTGGTTTGACCAAATAAATCCAACAGGAACTATACATCCTCTGCAACCTACAGTGCTGCAATCTGGCTACTGCTATGGCATATATACGGCTCCTTCATATAAGGCCACAAAAATCAATTTTTAGACATTGTATTCGTTTCCTACAGCTGCTGCCACAAACCTAAAGCAACAGAATTCTTGCCATTGCGGAGGCCAAAAGCTTGACATGAAGGTGTTGGCAGGGACTTACTCCCTCCAAAGCCTCTGATGGAGGGTCCTTCCTTGTCTGGTCCGGCTTCTGGGAATGTCAGGCATTCCTTGACTTGTGGCAGACTAACTCTGATCTCTGCCTCTGTCTTCACATAACTGTCTTTCCTCTTTGGTTGTGTCCAAATTTCCTTCTCAAAAGGGTACCAGTCATATTGGATTAAGGTACCACCCTACTCTGATATGACCTTCCTCTGAACTAATTATAGCTGCAATGATTCTATTCTCAAATAAGGTCACATCCATAGGTATAGGGGGTTAGAAATTGAACATGTCTTTTAGGGAGACACAATTCTACCCATAACAGATGTGGTTAAAGTGGGCCTGGGGGTGGTAGTTATACTGATTGTAAAGAGAAATGGGACTAGCAATCAGGAAACCTTCATCTGAGTTAGCTCACTATAGGTAGAAGTAGGTTACTTTAACAAGTTCATTTCATTTCTTATTCCCCTCTTTTTAAAATCAGAGTGTTAGAAGAGATGTTAGCAGAGTATCAGAAGAAATGTTAGAAGTTAGGGGTGCCTTTGGCTCAGTGGGTTAAAGCCTCTGCCTTCAGTTCAGGTCATGATGTCAGGGTCCTGGGATCAAGTCCCGCATCAGGCTCTCTGCTCAGCAGGGACCCTGCCTCTCTGGCTACTTGTGATCTCTCTCCCTCTGTGAAATAAATAAATAAAATCTTTAAAAAAGAAAAAAAATAAAGAAAAGAAAGAAATGTTAGAAGTTAGAAGAGTGTTAGAAGAGGTGACCTCCGTCCACTCAGATATTTCAGATCAGATGAGGATGAGAGTAAGTTAAATATTGAGCCTGTTCAATCATAGAATCAGTCATATGCTGAACCTTGCTGATCCTGCCAGTATTTTCTTCAAGGTTTAACCATTTTTATTCTTTAAATGCTCTTGTAAGGGGCAAGACTTTGTATTTGACTTTCACTTCCTAGTTCTATCACATCAGTGTCAGAGGCTCAGACTTGTAATAGGTTACAAGTAATGTCTTCTACACTTAACAAATCATAGCCATAGCACAGAGGGCAATTCAAAACGCTCTTTCAGAGTGCCTGGGTGGGTTAAAGAGACCCTTCT
>CM053609.1:46033766-46048990 GCA_028646535.1 Procyon lotor
TCTTCTGTTTTGCTTTCTTATAAGTTAATGTGATTTTATAAAATTTTCTTCTTAGTACTACTTGAACTGCATCCTTAAAAGCATGTTTTTATTTTATTAATTTCTGAGGGGACTTAAGAAAAAAAACAAATTAGCCTAACTGGAAGGGTACTTAATTTCCAGGAATGTTTTTTGCTACTTTGTTAACTACTAATTTATTACAATGGACTTAGAAGGTGACACTGTAATTTCTCCTTTTTTTGGAGGGGGTGGGGGTGCGGGGATTGTTGACTTTCCTTAGTCAAATTTTATAAGCCAAGGTAGTTAGTTGCTCTAACATTTATATTCTTATTTTTGGTCTACTTTGATCTATTTTCCAAGAGAAGTATGTTAATAAGACAGTATGATTGGTTTTGTCAATTTTTCATTTCTAGAAGTTTTGGCTTCATTTATTTTGGCATGTTCTCTACATACATTGTTGACATGTTAGTAAGATATATCTCTCATAAATATCATGATATATTTGATATCATAAATATCAAATTTACTTCTTAGCCTTTTTTACTATTTATATCCTTGTGATAGTATTAATATTGAATCATGTTTTTTAGTTTATTATGACATTAGGCATTCACTTATGAATGTTGGCAAGCAAGAGTCATCAGTCCAATATATGGGATAAAATATTTGCTTAGGTTTTACTTATTTGTCTGATATTTTTTTGTATCCTTTTACTTCAATTTCTCTGTTATTTTATTTAAAGAGTCTTAATTAAATTATTTTTATTCCTTAGATTTAGATCTATTATTTTAGGAATCCTTTCGTAATGATTGTGTTAACCTTTACAACCTATTTATAACCTTTACAATACCATCCACAAATATTTAAAAATAAAGTTCAATTTTTTTCCCCTTCAGTGCTGTTTCTGAAAACTAATAGAAATGTACTTATATATCCTTCAGAATTTGAGAACCATGCAGGTAAACTAAGTTTTATCTCTGAAATGACCTACATCAGCTTCATACTTAAATAATTTGAGTATAGAATTCTAGCCTCAATTACTTTCTCTTAGCAATTTCCTTAGAATTCCATTTTTTAGTGTCTTTTGACTGCCTCCAAGGAAATAATCAATAAATGTCAGCCTGCATCCTCCAGAAAGCAGAGCTGGAGTCAGAGATTAATCTTTAACAGATGACATCTTATGGAAGGTGAAAGGCCAGGGCAATAAAAATGAGGAAAAGAAGAGAAGTGAGGTAAGCAAAGACTCAGTGTGACAGGCTACTGGTCTGGTCACCTCTTCACACAGTGTGCCATAGAGAATTACCAGCTGTCTACAGATACGATCCAAATTTCTCTAAAAAGTTTGTGCAGAGAAAATGCATATTTGAACAGTCTTTGCACCAAGTTCTATTTGCCCAGTTCTCTGCTTCCTCACGGTATAGGTCCATCCCTTAGGGAGGTAGCCCTGTCACTCCTCCAGGCTGCATCACCCTGCCCCTATGCAGCCTCTGAGAAGGTCAGTTCTCATGCTTCCAAGGTGTGGCATTGCCTCCAAATCCAAACACATAGGGATGTCAAAGAGAAAAAGGTGACTGGCTCCATAACATTCCAATTCTTCTTAATTTACATCTAAAATAAACTGTGTCTTTTCTTTTCTCGGAACATCTCCAGATCCACTATATATCTTTTAAAGATTTTATTTATTCATGAGAGAGAGAGAGAGAGAGAGAACACAAACAGGGAGAATGACAGGCAGAGGAAGGAGGAGGCTTCTGGCCGAGCAGGGAACCAGAGGTGGGGCTCAATCCCAGGACCCTGGGATCATGACCTGAGCCAAAGGCAGATGCTTAACCAACTGAGCCACCCAGGCACCCCTCACTGTATGATATTTTTAAGGAAACTCTAAACTGTACAAATTTATAAGGAGTCTAATAACAGATTTCACTGAACAGACCCCAGAGTCACTATTTTAGATCCCAGGGCTACTGTTTTTATGATTACCAATTTTGTTCACTAACATTCAGCCTAGAGTAACCACAACCATCAGGAGTATCTATTGTGGCTTTGAAGTAAATTATTTTCTGTTTTGTATTTGTGGTAATAGGTTTAAGTTTCAAAGTTACCAAAAGACATGTGGCCCTATTGAATTTCATAATGATTGTATAGAAAATTTAAAAAATTTGTCTAAGAACTTTTTGAACTTTTAAGAAAATGCTCCTATGTAAACTAGTAAGGAGGTGGGGTAGCAGGTTGGGAGCAGGGAAGAAGCCAAGTCCAGGAACACAGATGACCACAGGGATTATAAAAGCCTAGGTCTCTTGCTTCAAGTTAGGAAAAACACTGAGGAACAACTGATGAAACAAAGCTCCTCTTGGAGGAAATAGAGTAAACCCCCAGGTCTTCCTGACTTCTGTGTCTGCATTCTGACCACTAGCAGATGTCAGTTCTCTGAATGAGAACTGCAGGTACAGACTGTGGGAGACAAAAGCATAAGGCCAGCAGAGGGATTCACAGAAACAACCCAAGTAATCCAAAGGAACATGTGTGGAGCTCTACTAGTTTCCACTATAGACAGCTTCCTTGCTTTGGGAGATGACAAGGAATTTCCCTCTTAAGGCATACCTGGCTCCTTGGAAAAACAGCTGAATCTACTTGTTGGCAGGATTTCAGACTTACCCCAGGGCATAAAAAAAGGACCTGAAATATTTAGGGATTATAGTTTGGGCACTGGGGATGGTCGTTGCTACTAAGTTGATTGACATCTCTAGCTGGTTCTTTTCAATCAAAAGAGCCAGGAAAGAAATATTTTTTTTAAGACACAAAAAATCTTATTTCCAATTCAAGTACTTGGTGAAACATACAACAACCTCCAAAATGGCAAAGTTCATCTAGTCCAAGATTCCCATTTTAAGTCCACCTCATTCTCTCCATGAAACTGCTTTTCCACTGCCTCTTTTTGAGGCTTTAAAATTAAAAAGAGCTAATTAACCACCTCTTTCCCCACAAGCCAATAAAACTTGTGTCTTAAAGGTCTGGGTTCTCATATAGTCAAAGGTTTTCTATACCTCACAGTCAATTCATCTTCACAAAGGTGACTGAGATAACTCTAGCCTGTTCTCATCATCCTGAGGTGAAACATTCACATTCATCCATCTCCACAGATGATGAACTCTGGTTGGCCAAGAGAAAATAATCAAGACTTAGGGTTGGGCTTAAATGCCCAACAGTCACAAAATCTTGGTCAAGGGTAAAAGCTAATTCAACCATTCATAGCTATACCCCCTAGATTTTCCTCAGTGTTTAAATTCATGCTAGGAAAGCCATATGCTTCCTCTGTGTATATTTGCTACCATCCAACTTCACCTAATAAAGGCTAGCTTCGGGCCAAAAGGATCTCATCCTGTCCTATAATTGTAGTTGGTATGAAATTCGATTTTCTTCTTGCCTCAGTGCTGGTTGAAACCTAGGGACTATCACAGGTGGGCCACAAAGGCATTTCTAAGCTTTGAAAGTTAAAGGAGAAAAGAGTTTTATATAAGTATTTGAAAGTG
Source organism: Procyon lotor (assembly GCA_028646535.1). Classification (NCBI taxonomy): domain Eukaryota; kingdom Metazoa; phylum Chordata; class Mammalia; order Carnivora; family Procyonidae; genus Procyon; species Procyon lotor. The sequence goes on from CM053609.1 coordinate 46,037,297, forward strand.
AGAGACATGAGAAATGTATCAGTTCCATTCCAAAAAAATGAAAGGTAATCTGTTTCCCTTAACCAAAGGGGAACTAGAGCCATACTGGAAGAAAATCTAGCCCACACTCCCACCAACTTCCCTGGGATCAGTAGACTCACTCTGAATGAGCTGGTACCTTGTATCTTATAAAAGACCATGATCCTAAAGACAAATGAAGTCTAGTTTCTCATTCAATAACAGTATTATTATTTCAACCTACTATCTAATAAAGCTTCAACAGTTAGAAGTTAGCAGAATCAGGAAGACTTTAAGAACACAACTCTATTGAATTTTATTAGTGAGGTAACAAGTGATGAGACTTCTAGAATTAATGTAAGAGATCTTCCACACCTTCCTCAACTTTAATACCACCATCAGATTCACACTTACAGAGCTTGCCCCCATGTCCCCTGGGGTTCACTGTACACTGTAGTAATTATTTGTAGACATTCTAAGAGAATGATTTCCACAATCTGGCTGAATCATCAGATATAGCCCAGTATAGGGGCAATGTCTGATGGAAAGGCAGACTAAGTACTGACCTTTTCAAATCTTAATCAGGTCTTAAGACATCTCAAGAACAGAAATCTCCATGGGCAGAAGACCAAAAAATAAAAAACTTTTAGGACTTTTTATACAAGCTATAAAATGGGCCTTATCAGAGTTTTAGGCAATAACTCGGCTGCCTTGCATTCCAAAATTCTTAATTTTCTCTACCTAGCATTAGGAAACAAAATTACCAGGTTTTAAACTGTTCTCTCACTATGAGGAAATGGGAGGTGGTTCAAACTCTCATAAGAGTGATATGAGCCAGAGAAGGAAGGAAAGCATATAAAAGCAGGGATGTTATCAAGCTGACAAAAATTTTACCATAAAGTACAGTCAGTTGTTGGATCCTATGATAAATCTTTCAGACAGACCACATGAAACAAACTACCTTGCATCAGAATCAGACTATGAATGAGAAACTCAAGACAGAAAAAAGGCAATTGATAAATATCACTCCTCCCCTCCTCTCAGTGAAGTTTGTCCCATAGTATGATAACTATACCACACCTACCTGCTGTTCCCTAGCCATTCTGGAAAGCCACTGTAGAAACCAGATTTCAGCCCATTGTGTGGCTGAGGAGTCCAGAAAAAGTGTGAGCAGTCATAGCCTCTATGGATCCGATTGTATTGGATCTAGATGCTTAAACCACTGTGGCTCTCACTGAGGTGGTACAATGGAGGGTGTGCCAAATCTTGGTCCCATTATGAGATGGCTGGTGGCATTAGGAAATTAAAGAAGATAAATAGGTTCTAAGCATAATGGTTCCTAGCCTTTCTATTGAGCAAATGACCAGGGCCTGGAAGGTAGGCATAAAACAACAACAACAAAATACTGGAAGGACTAAAGACTGGGTTTAGTACAGCCACAGTACCCAGACACGGGCCACATGGAGCTCCACAAAACTATATCTCTCTTCCTATACACAAAGCCTGAAGTGAAATAGCCGTCACCCTCTGGCCACATCTGAGCTGAAAGAGCAGCTACCCTTCCATCCAATTCTGCCACTTTTAGACCTCCACATTGGAAAGGTGATCTTAGATATAATCATATTAATACATACCTTTCACAAAAACTGGAAAGTAAGTGACAGAATCTAATTATGGAATCAAAAATTCTACCCAAAGAGTGGCCGTAACAATAATATTTAAGTATATTTAAAATCAGAGAGGAGAAGTTAAGATGGCAGAATAGGAGGACCTTAGGTTTGTCTCATCCCTCAGACATAGCTAGGTAACTACTAAATTATTCCGAACACCCAGGAAACCAATCTGAGGACTAAAAACAAATTGCACAACTAGAGAGAGAAGAGGACACATCATGGAATGTAGAAGGCATGGAGATGTGATTTGGAAGACAAAAGAATCACTGGTGCTGCAGAGGAGAGGGAGCCCTAATCAGAGAAAGAGGAGAGAGAGAAAGAAAGAGAGAGAGAGAGCAGGGCATAGGGCATTGTGCAAGAAAAACACTTGCCCAAAACCACTAGGGAAAATAAGGGGGACTGATAATTTCAAGTTTTTACAAGAGAGCAGAAGTCTAAAGTTTTAGAACTCTCCACCCTGCATTGCCAGGGTGGAGCCTGGTGGGTACAGAGGTATTCCTGGGGAGAAGGAAGGTAGAAGCCTGGGAGCAAGGAGAAACTCTACAGAGGACTGACCTAAGGGAGAAAGTGGCCAAACTACAACAGCAGAGTGCATATAGCATACAGCAGAAGCACTTCCTAAATCATCAGGCCCTGGAAAACATGTGAACTCTTCTTAATATAGCCATTACTCTCAGGATCAGAAAACATAGCAGGTATTCCTAACACAGAGATGACAGAGACCTAGACAAGATGCCAAGAGGGAGAAATTCATCTCAAAAGAAAGAACAAAAAGAGGTCATGGTCAGAGATCTAATCAAAACAGATGTAAGTAATATGCCTGAGCCAAAATTTAAAACATCAATCACCAGGATACTAGCTGGGCTTAGGAAAAGCATGGAAAACACCAGGGAGTCCCTTATTGCAGAGATAAGAGATCTGAACACTAGTCAGGCTGAAATTAAAAAACGCTATAACCAAGATGCAAAACCAACTGGATATAATGACAACAAAGGTGAAGAAGCAGAGAAATGAATAAGTGATACAGAAGGTAAATTATGTAGGAAAAATAAGCTGAAGAGGGAAGGAAAAGTATTGGATCATGAATTAGACTTAGGCAACTCAGTGACTCAATAAATCATAATAACATTCATATCATAGGATCTCAGAAGACGATGTCAAAAGGAAAAAGAAGCAGAGGTTTATTTGGGCAAATTATAGCTGAAAACTTCCTTAATTTGAGGAAGGAAACAGACATCTAAATCCAGGAGGCAAAGAAAACTCCCATCAAAATGAGCAAAAGCAGGCCAACACCAAGATATATCATAGAAAAATTTGCAAAATACAGAGATAAGGAAGGAATACTGAAAGCATCAAGGGAAAATATATCCCTAACCTACAAGGGAAAACAAGTAAGGTTAGCAGATCTCCCCACAGACACTTGGCAGGCCAGAGGGGGAAGCATGATACATTCAACATGTTGAATGGGAAATATATGCAGCAAGAATACTTTATCCAGCAAGGTTATCATTCAGAACAGATGGATAGATAAAGAGTTTCCCAGACAAAAACTAAAGGAGTTTGTGACCACCAAACCAGTCCTGCAAGACATATTAAAGGGGACTCTGCAAAAGAAAGACCAAAAGCCACAAAGAAAGGAAGAGAGAAAAGCTCCAGAAATGATGACTTCATAGGTAGCACTAAATTCATACATAAGAACTAAATAAGTACATAAGAACTAAATTCTTATCTATCATTAATCATTCTGAATGTAAATGGACAAAATGCTCCAATCAAAAGATGTAGGGTATCAGAATGGATTAAAAAAAGACCCATCTGTATGCTGCCTAAAGAGACCCATTTTAGACCTAAAGACACCTGCAGAATGAAAGTGAGGGGATGGTTAAAGCAAGAAAATAAACATTCTTCTCATGTGTACATGGAACATTCTCCAGAATAAATCACATACTGAGTCACAAATCAGGTCTCAATCAGTACCAAAAGGTCATGATTATCCCCTGTGTATTTTCAGACCACATGCTTTGAAACCTGAACTCAATTGCAAGAGAAAATTCGGAAGGAACTCAAATACATGGAGGTTAAAGAGCATCCCCCTAAAGAATGAAGGGGTCAACTAGAGAAAGAATTTTTTAAAATCATGGAAACAAATAAAAATGAAAGCACAACTGTTCAAAACCTTTGGGATGCAGCAAAGGCAGTCCTAAGAGAGAAGTATATAGTAATACAAGCCTTTCTCAAGAAACAAGAAAGGTCTCAAATACACAACCTAATCTTACACCTAAGGGAGCTGGAGGAAGAACATATAAAGCCTAAACCCAACAAGAGAAGAAAATAAATAATGATTAGAGCAGAAATCAATGAAATAGAAACCAAAAGAATAGAACAGATCAACAAAATTGGGAACCGGTTCTTTGGATTGATAAACCCCTAGCCAGACTTATCAAAAAGAAAAGAGAAGGACCCAAATAAATAAAATCATGAGTGAAAGAGAAGAGATCACCATCAACACTGAAGAAATCCAAACAATTCTAAAAACAAAACAATGTGTCATAATAATGTACAACTATATGCCAACAAATTAAGCAATCTGGAAGAAATGGATGCATTCCTAGAAACATACAAACTACCAAAACTGAACCAGGATGAAATAGAAAACTGAACAGACCCCTAACCAGCAAGGAAATTGAAGCAATAATTAAAAATCTCCCAACAAACAAGAGTCCTGGGCTGTATGGCTTCCCGAGGAAATTCTACCAAACAAGTAAAGAAGAACTAATACCTGTTCTTCTGAAGCTATTTCAAAAAACGGTAATTGAAGGAACACTTCTCAACTCTATGTGGCCAGTATTACAATGATCCCAAAACCAAAGGCACCACTAATAAGCGTCTGCATTTGGCTGAAGTCATGATCCCAGGGTCCTGGGATCGACTCTGCTTGAAGGGAAGTCCACTTCTCCCTCTTCCACTCCCCCTGCTTGTGTTCCCTCTCCCACTGTGTCTCTCCGTCAAATAAATAAATGAAATCTTAAAAAAAAAAAAATATGGATACCAAAATCCTCACCAACATACTAGCCAATAGGATCCAAAAGTACATTAAAAGGATTATTCACCAGGACCAAGTGAGATTTATTCCTCGGCTGCAAGGGCAGTTCAACAAGCACAAATCAACCAATGGTGATACACTAAAATAATAAAAGAAAGTATAAGAATCATGATCCTCTCAATAGATGCAGAAAAAACATTTGACAAAGTACAACATCTTTTCTTGATTAAAATTCTCCACAGAATGGGGATAGAGGGAACATACCTCAGTACCATAAAAGTTATCTATGGAAAGCCCACAGGGAATATCATTCTCAATGGGGAAAACTGAAAGCTGTTACCCCTAAGATCAGGAACATGACAGAGATGACCATTCTCACCACTTATGTTCACCATAGCACTAGAAGTCCGAGCCTCAGCAATCAGAAAACAGAAAGAAATAAAAGGCATCCAAATCTGCAAAGCAGCAGCCAAACTCTCACTCTTTGCAGATGACATGATGCTCTATGTGGAAAACCAACAGATTCCATGCCAAACTTGCCAGAACTCACGTAAGAATTCAGCAAAGTGACAGGATATAAAAATCAATGAACAAAAACCAGTTGCATTTCCATACACTAACAATCAGACAGAAAAAAAGAGAAATTAAGGAGTCAATTCCATTTACAACTGCACCAAAAACCATGATATATAGGAATAAACCTAACCAAAGAGGCAAAGCATCTCTACTCAGAAACTACAGAGCACTCATGAAAGAAATTGAAGAAGACACAAAGAAATGGAGAATGTTTTATGCTCATGGATTGGAAGAACAAATATTGTTAAAATGTCTATGCTACTTAGAGCAAGCTACACATTCAGTGCAACCCCTACCAAAATACCATCAACATTTTTTTCAGAGCTGGAACAAATAATCCTAAAATTTTTATGGAAAGGGAAAGACCCCAAATGGCCAAAGTAAAGTTGAAAAAGAAAACCAAGTCTGGTGGCATCATAATTCCAGACCTCAAGCTCTATTACAAAGCTGTAATCATAAAAACAGTATGGTACTCTCACAAAAATACATAGAACAATGCAACAGAATAGAAAACCCAGAAAAGGGCCCACAACTATGTGGTCAATTAATTTTCAACAAAGCAGGAAAGAATATCAAATGCGAAAACAATCTCTTTGAAAAATGGTGTTGAGAAAACTGGACGGCAACGTGCAAAAAAAGTGAAACTGGACCACTTCTTACACCAGACACAAAGCTAAATTCAAAATGGATGAAAGACCTAATTATTACATGGGAAAACATCAAAATCCCAGCAAAGAACAGAGGCTGCAACCTTTTTGACATCAGTCATAGCAACTTCTTGCTAGATACATCTCCAGAGGCAAGGGAAACAAAAGCAAAAATGAACTCTTAGGACTTCATCAAGATAAAAGCTTCTGCATAGCAAAGGAAACAATCAACAAAACTAAAAGACAACCTACAAAATAGAAGAGATTTGCAAATGTGTTATCTGATAAACTGTTAGTATCTTAAATATATAAAGAACTTACCAAACTCAACACCCAAAGAAACACAAATAATCCAGTTAAGAAATAGGTAGAACATATGACTACACATTTTTCTAAAGAAGACATACTGATGGTTAACAGACACATAAAAATATGGTCAACATCACCCACCATTAGAAAATACAAATCAAAACCATGAGGAGATACCACCTCACACCTGTCAGAATGGCTAAATGACAATACAAGGAACAACAGGTATCATCAAGGGGAGAAAGAGGAACACTCTTAAGCTGTTGGTAGGAATGCAAACTGTTGCATCCACTTTGGAAAACAGTATGGAGGTTTCCTCAAAAAATTAAAAATAGAACTACCTATGACCCAGCAGTTGCACTACTAGGTGTTTACCCAAAGGATACAAAAATACTAATTTGAAGGGGCACATGAACCCCAATTTTTATAGTAGCATTATCAACAATAGCCAAATTATGGAAAGAGCCCAAATGTCCATCGACTGACAAATGGATAAAGAAGATGTGATGGTGTGTGTGTGTGTGTGTGTGTGTGTTTGCATGTGCACAATGGAATATTACTCAGTCGTAAAGAAGAATGAAATCTTACCATTTGTAATGATGTGGATGGAGCTACAGTGCACAATTCTAATTGAGATAAATTAGAAAAACAAATACCACATAATTTCACTCATATGTGGAACTTAAACACTACAGATTAACATGGGGGTAAAAGAGACAAGTAAATATTAAAAGAGACTCAATCACAGAAAATAAGCTGAGGGTTGCAAGAGGGGAGGTAGGCAGAGGGATGGGCTAAATGTGTGGTGGGTATTGAGGGGACTTAATCTGATGAGCACTGGGTGTTACATATAAGGGATGAATCACTAAATTATTCTCCTGAAAATAGTATTACATTATTTGTTAACTGTCTAGAATTTAAATAAAAACTTGAAACAAACAAAATAATCCATATGGACCTCATGGTTAACCCCAATTTACAAATGAGCATACTAACCCTTAAAGAGAATATCACCCCAAATTTGCACAGTTAAGAAGTAGATTATGGATTCATTTGACAATTGACCTTGAGCCTGTATTCTTAAAAGCTGGGCAACACTGATTCCTCAGAAAAGTAAATATGAATAATGAAGATGCATCATTTTCTATAAGAGTCATCATTTAAAAAGTAATAAAGTCAAACAACATACACTATTACCTTAACAACAACAAAAAGATTCCATTGTGCAACTTCCATATTTTTCTTTTCTTTTTATTTGTCTTTGTTTTTTACTTAATTCTTTAAAATCTTGTGATCTCAGGGCTCCTGGGTGGCTCAGTGGGTAAAAGCCTCTGCCTTTGGCTCCGGTCATGGTCTCAGGGTCCTGGGATCGAGCCCCGCATTGGACTCTCTGCTCAGCGGGAAGCCTGCTTCCCCCTCTCTCTCTGCCTACCTCTCTGCCTACTTGTGATTGCTTTCTCTGTCAAATGAATAAAATTTTAAAAAATAAAAAAATTTTGAAAATAATAAAATAAAATCTTGTGATCTTAGTCAATCAAAGTTCTACTATGTTTTATTTTAAGAATTTTTCTGGGGCACCTGGGTGGGTCAGTTGGTTAAGTATCTGCTTTCAGTTCAAGTCATGATCCCAGGGTCCTGGGATAAAGCCCTGCATTGCGTTCCCTGCTCAGCAGGAAGCCTGCTTCTCCATCTCCCTATGCTGCTTCCCCTGCTTGTGCTCTCTCTCTCTCTCTCTTTCAAATAAGTAAATAAAATATTTAAAAGAATTTTTCTGCTTTCATAAGAAAATGGTTTTTTTAATTTTATTTTTTCAGTGTTCCAAGATTAATGCATCACACCCAGTTCTCCATGTAATACGTGCCCTCCTCAATACCCACCACCAGGCTCACAGAACCCCCACAACTCCCCTCCCCTACAAAACCCTCAGTTTGTTTCTTAGAGTCCACAGTCTCTCATGGTTCATCTCCCCCTCTGATTTCCCCCAATTCACCCTTCCTTTCCTTCTCCCAATGTCCTCCATGTTTTTCCCTATGCTCCACATGTAAGTGAAACCATATAATTGACACTCTCTGCGTGACTTATTTCACTCAGCATAATATCTTCCAGTCCTGTCCATGTTGATACAAAAGTTGGGTATTCATCCTTTCTGATGGAGGCCTAATATTCCATTGTTTTTAAAAATATATTTAAAGTAAAAGCTCCAATTAGATAAAGGTCAGTTTATAAATTATGTAAAAATTTATCCCAAAGTGGAACCCTATGTTTATAATGGGCTTACACAATTCTGTTAAAAAAAACAACCACACAAACTTTTGAGGAAATTTCAGGCCAAATATTCCTCATGAAAAACTTCATAAAATTCTTACTTGGATATGTCCTGATACAGGAATCAGTATTTCTATACAACTATGGTAACATGTCTATGAAATAACATTTTCTGAGAATGAGCCTGCTCTTCTCTCTGAATACTTAATATTTATTTTGTTTTCACCCCCTAATTAAACTATACATGTCCTAGAAAAGTATATTCCACTGGGACACTGGAATGATGCTTCAATCACTGGCTTGTGACAAGTTACTAATGCAGATGGGAAAGCAGCAGGAACAAAATTCTGACGTGTGCTCGTGTTAGTGTATTTTGCTTCTGCCAATTTTTATATAAACCATGCAGGAAAGCACCATCTTGGTACAGCAACACACTTCTCTGACTGTATGATGCAAAGTAGGTATAAAAAACAAATATATCTCATGTTATTCCTTGACATGACACTGAAGTATTATCTTAGGTAATCCCTTGGCCCAGGTGAGAGTGCCATGGGTGGTGACACAATTACAATTGTCATTCTTGCTAGGACTCTGTCAAGAATCTCTGAGGACTATTGTCAATGTCTAGAATGAACCATGGTGGAAATGAACAGCATGACTAGGTTTAGACAGCTACATAAGTCAGCCAGTTAGTCATTCATATTCAACAGATGTCCATAACCATCTAATTCTCCCAGGATTTTATCCATTCCACCTCTGAGGTAATGGTATAGCTTCATACAATGTGAGTTGCCTATGCAGGAATACTACAAACAGTTCTAAATAATGTTTGCTGACTATTAAACTTTCTGGTGAAACTTTCTCTGGTACTGTATGTCAAAGAGCAGCAGGGCACTGCCAAGAAGATATTTGTTTTTGGGTTAGACCATACAGTTCAAAAAAGAGTATCAAAGGATTTTGAGAAAAAGATTTACCACCTCTTCCTTTGCACCACATTGTCTAGGTGTCTTGGGTTCTCTAAGTGTGGGCGGACCTAAGCAAGTGGACTGTTGATTGAGGATTGTTGCAGGCAATCCTCAGAGGTGGGATGGACCCTACTGCCAACCACAATTTGGCTTGGATGTTGAGACTGAGGATACCACACGCAAATCAAGAGAGTATGAAAAGTATATTACTTATATAATGAGGCTTTCTGGGGAGAGCTAAAGCAAGTTTCCAAGCAGGTCAAAAAATGGCTTGAGATGGAGCAGAGAAGGGAGATTGGCATGGATTGCATTTTGGTTAAAGGATGGAGATGTGGCGGTGATTTCCATGCACAGGCTAGAACTTATGTTGTTTGAACTTCCTCCAAGCACCAAAGAAGGGAGTGGGTGGATTATTTTAGTGACTTGACAGAATATGGGCTAAGACGTAAGGTCTTACGTAGTGAGGCTTGAAAGCTGTCAGCAGTCAAGCATCAGAAATGGAGTCAGAAATTTAGTTACAAATTAACCGCACTGTTTGATGACTGAAATGTGCTGTTTTATTTAATTAAATTTGAACTAGAATAAGCCATTATTCGCACTACATGAGGTCTTGTATATTGAGGTCAGTAAAGGAGGTGAAAGTTCTATTATTACCTTATTTAAAAGCTTAACATTGGATATTTTGAGATAACATGTATTCTTGGGTCACTTCAATAATATAGAGAACTTTAAAAGAAATAAAGTATCTTGATAAGGACTTGCACTGCAGTTTTAATATGTACAGACTTTATGAGCTTGATTATAATTAGGGTATTTGTGAGGCAAGAGATTTCCAGAGGGTTGTTTTTTTTTTCCCCCAAAGTGGGAAACTTTGGATAAGGAATTATTGTTGCTGCCGTTGGCCTGACTATTGGCAATAGCCCAAGAATCTGTAAAAATTCACAGATGGAACTAACAGTTGGCCAACACATCCAGTGCTTAGGTGACAGCCTAAAGTTTATCCAATATTCTGACCATTGGAGCCTGTTCTTTATCAGAGATGACCCAGTTAAAGATAAAAAGCAGCAGCTTTCCAGTGAACTGCATCACATATAATGATGACACTGCCTTCTCTAAAGTATATACAATCCCTTTGCCATTCATTCAGTTGATCCCAAGGGAACTCAAGTATTCAAGGGGCCTTTGAGAGAAGTGACCTTGAACACTAACATCTAGCAAGGGACTGAGAACAGAGGAGACAACCTGCTCTTGTAAATGGGATGGACCATAGGGCACAAGTTTGGCTCTCTCCTATACATGTCACTTCCATTTTAGCCAGGAAGCTTCAGTGTTTGTGCTGAATTTGTGGGGTGAAGCTTCCATGACCCAAGACATAATGGGCAGCTGAGCACATCGGGACATGGATTCAGGGCCTGTGATATCCTCCATCTCCAGGAGAACCCAACAAGTGATCAGCAATTGCCACTGTAATGGTGTATAGCATGGTACCAAGGAAGGCATTTTCTTGCACCAGAAATCCATTAGCAACTGTGGCTGTTGGGGTGGTCCAGAGACTACAGGAGGCATGAGAGGGGGTTGCTAATACCTCTACAGTGCAGGAATTTCTTGGGAGGTGTCAGGTATATAGCAATTTGGACAGATTCCAGGGCCTTTTGTTATAGGGGCCCTATTTAAGATGAACCAATTTGTGAAAACTGGTATAGGTAGGCTTAAGGAAAATTTACAAATGAGGAATATGTTGCCTCCCAAACCCAAAAAAGGCCTATGCAATGTTGGGCTTATTTTTAAGGTTTAAGTACTGGCAGGGTTGATAGTTATTTCTTGACAGTCTCAGTGATGGAGTGGTTCTCAACTTAATTATTACAAGTTCAACTGAGATGGTGAGACTTTGTACTATGTGTGGGCCAAGCTCCCTTTTATAAGTTCCCTCTGTGATTTTTTTTTTTTTATGCCCTAAATAAGTGGATCAAAGAACTTTTCAGATGAAGAGCTCATCAGTTTGTTGTACAGTGTGCATCTATGCTCTTGGAGAAAATTGGATATTATTAACATCTTTCTATAAAAATTGTGTGTAATGACATTGCTGTTGAAGTACCCCATGGAATGATAGGTAAATATATTTTGTTGTCCCTTCAAAGGGGAAGGCAAACTGCATTTGAGAGGCTGTTGAAGTGTACCAAATAGAGAATATTAGCTAAATCTATGATAGCAAAGTATTT
>CM053609.1:46049490-46066380 GCA_028646535.1 Procyon lotor
AGGATTATAAAAGATTATAAAAGTATAAAAAATTATATGCCAACAGTTGAATCAGCAAGAGGAAATGGATAAATTCCTAGAAATAAACCTTCAAAACTGAATCAGAAAGAAATGGATATATATACAGTGGAATATTATGTCTCCATCAGAAAGGATGAACACTCAACTTTTTATCAACATGGACAGCACTGGAGGAGATTATGCTGAGTGAAATAAGTCAAGCAGAGAGAGTCAATTATCATATGGTTTCACTTACTTGTGGAGCATAAGGAAAAACATGGAGGACATTGGGAGAAGGAAAGGAAGGGTGAATTGGGGGACATCAGAGAGGGAGATGAACCATGAGAGACTGTGGACTCTGAGAAACAAATTGAGGGTTTTGGCGGGGAGGGGGTGGGGGGTTGAGTAAGCCTAGTGGTGGGTATTGAGGAGGGCACGTATTGCATGGAGCACTGGGTGTAGTGCATGAACAATGAAGCTTGGAACACTGAAAAAATAAAAAATTAATTGGAAAAAAATGGATAATTTAAACTAATTAATAGCAGTGAAACTCAATCAGTAATCAAAAACTTTCAACTAAAAAATCCAGGACCAGATGGCTTCACAAGTTAATTTGACCAAACATTAAAGAAGATTTAATCCCTATTCTTCCCAAAGCACTGGAAGAAGAAAAAGAAGAGCTTCCAAATTCATTCTATGAGGCCAGCATTATCATGATACCAAAACCAGAGAGATTAAAAAAAAAAAAAAAAGACCTCACACTACAGGCCAATATTTCTGATGAACATAGATGCAAAAATTCTCCACAAAATATTAGCAAACAAAATCTAACAATACATTTAAAAAAAAAAATCACTCACCATTGTCAAGTGGGATTTATTCCAAGGTATGGTTGAATATTCACAAATTAACAATCCATCACATTAACAAGAGAAAAGATAAAGGCATTTCACAAAGTACAACGTCCTTTCATGATAAAAACTCTCAACAAAGAAGGTTTAAGGGGAATAAAGCTCAACATAATTAGGCCATATAAGAATAACCCACAGTTAACATCATATTCTGCTGCTCCACTTGCTCATGCTCTCTCTCTAAAATAAAATCTTAAGAAAATGGGGAAAATAGTCTCTTCAACAGATTGTGTTGGGAACACTGGACAGCTACATGGAAAAGAATGAAACTGGACCATTTTCTTACGCCAGACACAAAAACTCAAAATGGATTAAAGCCTTAAATGTGAGGCTTAAAACCATAAAATTCCTGAAAGAAAACATAGTCACTAATTCCTCTGACATGGGCAATAGGTACATTTTTCTACATATGTCTCCCTTGGCAAGGGAAATGAAAACAAAAACTATTGGTACTACAACAAAACTAGAAAGCTTTTGCACGGTGAAGGAAACCATCAACAAATATTAAGACAACCTAGTAAGTGAGAGAAGATATTGGCAAATGAAATATCTGCCAAGGGGTTAATACTCAAAATGTATAAAGAAGGTATACCAGTCCACACCAAAATACCCCAAATAACCCAGTTAAAAAACTGTACACCAGACCTGAATAAACATTTTTCTGAAGATATGCAGATGGCCAACAAACACAGGAAAAGATACTCAACATCACTAATCAACAGGGAAATGCAAATCAAAACCATAATGAGATATCATCTTACACCTGTAAGAAAGGGTAACTCAAAAAGACAAGAAAAGACAAGTGCTAGAAAAGTTGTGGAGAAAAGGAATCCTTGTGCACTGTTTGTGGAAATGCAAGCTGGTGCAGACAACGTGGTAAACAGTACGGAGGCTCCTCAAAAAATTAAATATTGCAATATGATCCAGTAATTCCACTACTGGGTATTTACCCAAAGAAAACAAAACCCCTAATTTGGAAAGATATATGCACTCCTGTGTTTATTGCAGCATTTTATGGTAGCCAAGATATGCAAACAGCCCAAGTGTCCATCAAAAGATGAATAAAGAATACACACACACATACACCAGGACATTATACAGCCATAAAAAAGAATGAAACCTTGCCATTTGCAACAATGTGGATGGATCTAGAGACTACTACTAACTGAAATAAATCAGAGAAAGACAAATATCATACAATTTCACTCATATGAAAATTAAAAAAAACAAAGAAAAAAGACAATTAAGAAACAGACTGAAATATAGAGAACAAACTTGTGGTTGCCATGGGGTAGTGGGTAGGCAGATGAGTGAATTAGATAAACGGGGTCATCAGTACACTTCTCTTAATGAGCACTGAGCAATCTACAGAATTATTGAACTGTATCATATAACTGAATCACTGTATTAGTTATACTTAAATAAAAATCCAAAATTTTAAATTAAATTAAATAAAAAATGAAAAGCAGGAATATGGGTGAAGTTTTCATGATTGAACACTTGGAAAGAACACACACATTTCTAATTTTCACACAAAATACAAAAATATACTCAAAGGAGTTTGCTTAGATCTATAAAGGATCCTAGAAATAAAGACCATAACTGGTATTTCCTCATAAGCACCACTCGGATAAGTCATCAACATCAAAGCAAACCCTCCATCAGCAAAGACTCACTCACTGAAAGCTCAGATAATGGTTAGCCTTTTTTTAAGGCAATAAGCCATTTCCTAATTAAAGCATATGCAATTTTTTATACAATTTTATTACACACTTAATTGACTACAGTATAACATAAACATAACTTTAATATGCAGTGGAAAACCAAAAAACTCATCTGCCTCTTTTTTACAATATTTGCTTTATTGGGGTCATCTGGGACAAAACTTATACTATCTATGAGGTATGCCTATATAAACTGGACTTCATCAAAATCAAACTTTTGTGCTACAAGAACCACCACCAAGAAAGTGAGAAGATAATCACACAATGGGAGAGGACATTTGAAAACTATATATCTGATAAGAAACTTCTATCCAAGTTTCACTTAAGGACTTTTACAATTCAATAAAAAAGACAGATAAGCCAATTTAGAAATGGGCAAAGATTTGAAAAGATATTTCTTTCAAGATATACTAATGGCCAATATGCACATGAGAAGATGCTCAACACTGTTAGTTACTAGGGAAATGCAAATCAACCACAATGAGATAAGACTTCACATGTGCTGGAGAGAACTAAAAGCAAAAAGACAGTAATGAGTGTTGATGAAGACATGGGGAAAGTGCAACCCTCATTCATTGCTAGTGGTAATGTAAACTATAGCATCCATTTGGTAAACTGCTTCGTAGTTCCTTAAAATGATATTGAGTTGTCATGTGAGCCAGTAACTTCATTCCTAGGTTCATGCCCAAAAGAAGTGAAAACTTATGTCCACGCAAAAACAAATGAACACAGAAACATTATTCATAATAGCCAAAATGTTGAAATGACTCAAATATTCCTCAACTGAAGAATCTATTTTAAAATCTGGTACAGGATTCATCTTGAGATGACAAAAATGTTCAGGGCACCTGGGTGGCTCAGTGGGTTAAGGATCTGCCTTTGGCTGTCATGAATCCAGGGTCCTGGGGTCAAGCCCTGCATTGGGCTCTCTGCTCAGCGGGAAGTGTGCTACTCTCTCCCTCCCTCAGCTGCTCCCCCTGCTTGTGTGCTTATGCTGTCAAATAAAAATCTTTAAAAAAAAAAAAAAAAAAAAGACGAAATGTTTAAAAACTAGATTGTGTAGATAGTTGCATAACTATGAATACACTAAAAACTATTGAACTGTACACTTTTTAATTGGATTAATTTTATAGCACATGAATTTTATGTCAATAAAGATGAATTAAAAAAAATCAGGCCATACATGACAGCGGTTTTAAATTGCCACAAACCACATAAAGCAAAAAGTTTATTACAAATCGTCTTCGCCCTAGAATGGTCTCTGAGGAACATCTCCTTAGAGAGTAATCAGAGCATCTTCTGCCTGGGAAATTTGCCTTCACCAATTACATATTCCATCATTAATATACCTTAGGGCAATGATACACCTTAACAATGCCCTGAGATCAATGGGACTGGACATAAATGCTTTTACGTCCAGAGGGATTCTACCATTTCAGGCTCCACATGAGTGAGGTTGAAAAAAAAACATCTCTCCCTTCCTCCACCACTGATTCTCACGCATCTCTAATACTGTAAGCATTACAGTATTTTTACAGTTTTTTAATGAAAATATGTTATTTTCCTATAAAAAGAGATTGGATATAATTACACTCAACAAAGACAACAGCATGGCCTCAGGAAATTGTACTTCTGATAGAGGCAATCTGTTCTGGAAAAGCACCTACATAAATGTATGGGTTGATGTAGTTTCTCACAGATAACAGTACCAGAGTCACAAAAATTACTCTTCCAGCTCTTCTGCAGTGTCTTATAGTGGAAGGAACATGGATTTGGCAGTTACACTTGATTTCCAATCCTTGCTTTACAACTGACTGTGGGCAAGTTATATACCTTCTCAGAGTGTCTATCATGTCTACTGTTTGGGGAGGTGGTGGGGGCAGTTAATTGTAAAGATAGATGTATGGCAGAGGGCACAGAGCTACTAAGTATTTAAAGTCCACTGGGGTGGGGGGAGGGGACTCTGAGTAGGGATAAAATAATGTCCTTTCCTTCCCTGCCCCTCCCACCCCCCCAACACATAGACTATAGAAGTGCCTGACAGTAAATATTGTTAACTAAATTTTAATTCACCAGCATTCAGTGGAAATCCAGAATCTGAGGGAACATATCAAAGAAATATTACAGTAATATCACCTCCATCTGTGAGTATTTCTAGATTCACTTCGCCGTCCCTGGTCATATCTCCAAGCAGGTTTCTCCTCTGAAACCACAGATAGAGCTTTGAGTAGGAACCAGTGCTTAAGCATTTACCTCTTCCTTGAATTCTAACAGAGCAGAGCAACTCTGTACACATGAACCCTGTGCACATTTAAACCTTCCATCTACCTTGCCTGTGCAGCAAAAGAATTTGGCATGAAACCAATGCCTAGTCCCTTTAATGAGTTTCTCTTTGGCTCATCTTCATATACTTACACAAAAACTGATTGTACCAGGTACAGAACAGATACAGTGCAAACTTTTACACATTCATATTCTGATTAAAGTAATTTTTTCTTCCTTAAGTGGTTTCAAATGTGGGAGTCTAAGAAAATCTTTTGCATTGCTAGTTCAGATGAACATTCTGACCCCAGGCACATAAAATCTGAAGTTCTGAGTTAGGAAGCTCGGAGCTACTTATGATTCCTATCTACATATAGATTGCTGAGACTCCATCAGTTTTTGTTCACAGTGGTATGAAGACACACTTAAATAAGGATTCTTGGCAAATGCCTGTTTATTTAACATTAGAATAAGCCCCATATCCTGGCAGAGAACCATGCAGTATTAACAACTTGGCCAACTGGGAGGAGTTATGAACCCAAGTGTTCCTTAATAGACCACATTTGCCAATTACATCTCAACTTGATGTTTTATTTATGAATTAAGTTTAATTAGAATAAAGAAGAGCTTAAAAGGCATTTTAAATAAATTTGACTTTTGACTATTAGTACCCTCTCTCTAGGCACATCAAAATGTTTCAAAGAATGGGGGTGCCTGGGTGGTTCAGTCATTAAGCGCCTGCCTTCGGCCCAGGTCATGATTCCAGGGTCCTGGGATCGAGCCCCACATCAGGTTCTCCGCTCAGCAGGGAGCCTGCCTCTCCTTCTCCCACTCCCTCTGCTTGCGTTCCCTCTCTCGCTGTGTTTCTCTCTGTCTAATGAATAAAATCTTAAAAAAAAAAAATGTTTCAAAGAATGAAAAGTACCTAGAATTAAGTCATTTTTTATTTGGACTTTTTCCATCTTGTTTTTCATATGTAACATACAGATTACATTTTCACTTTGTAAAGGTTATCTTCTTATTGACTTGTTTCTCATCTTGTGTTAAGTTGTTCACTCTCTATGGTAATTTTACCATGAAGAATTTGGGCCATTTACTCATTACACCCATCTTCACTGAGGATGAAAATTCCTATTCAATTACAAAAAGTGGTTTCAATGTAATAAATTATTGAGTGTATCAGAAGGTCACTGCTGTGTAAATTACCCCAAAGCATGGTAACTTAAAAGTATTTCATATTGTTCATATGTTTAAAGGTTAGATGGGTATTTTTTTCTGGTTTCTGGTGGACTTGTAAATTTGCATATAGTCATCTATAACTTAATTAGGCATCTCTGCTAAACTTGGTTTGGCTCCTCCGCTTGCTTTGGGTTCACCTCACTATCAGCTTGTCTAGGATACTCTCAATTCTCTCCATCATCTCTCACTCTCCCTCCCCCAACCCCTTCTTTTCTGCTATGCTATGAAAACAAGCCCAGGATAATCTGATAGAAAATAAAAACAGAATCCAACAAGGCCTCTTGAAGCCTAGGTTCAGAATTAACATTCTCACTTCTGTTTTGGCCAATGACTGTGGCAGGCCGTGAGTCAGCTCTGTTTTAAGGAGTAGAGAAACAAATTCCTTCCATCAAAAGTAGAGTAAGTAATATTGCAGAGCGTGGCTATAAGGAAGAGCGAGAATCTGCCTTAAGCATTGACTTTATACTGGGTATTAGGCCATAACAGTACCAAGATAAATAAGACACTATTTTAGAATCCTCAAGGTCATAGACTGCAAGGAAATTAGGAACGTAACTATAATGGTGCAGGTCATGCGGTGGTAAGTGCTAAGAGAAATATTTGGCAGGGGGATCATGAAGACCTCAAGATCCAGTCATTCAGGCTCTTCTCCCATAATGGTAAGCTTTTAATAGGCTTCCAGGAGCAAAGGCACAAGGTAAAAAGTACATGATGCATTTGGGAAATCCAGGAACCCAAGTACACGGAGGGGGGGAAAGTAGCATTTTACTGGAGAGGCTTCCATTTAACTCCTGATTTTCTAGTATTTTCTCTTATAGAAAACAGAAACATCTGAATCTCCATCTGCTGAAAGGAGACAACTATAGTTACCAAAACTAATTTTTAGGAAAAAATTAGGGCATCCTAGAGACAGACATTTTCAGGAGTAGGTTGTTCTTAAGTCACTGAATTATTTAAGTTATCAAATCTCCCTTTAACACTTATGAAAATCAACTATTAAGTCACACATTTGAATAAAAATGGTCCATTCCACTGAGTAGGAGCTCTCATGGGACACACCGTTGGGTTGTTTATGCTCCATTATCTAATAGAGGAGGGAACCCCCAAGAATGTGAGTGAAAATATTAAAAATGCCAGATCTGCATTTTTGCCATCCCTCTTTACACTAAAACATGTGAAAAAATCCAGGCCAAATTTCCCTGAGGCAAAATATTTACAGAGGGCTTCTGGAAAAGTTTCTCTTCCAAGTTAAAAATCAAAGAACCTATAGGAACAATAACAACAGATTTTTTTGGCCAGGTATTGTCCACATGCCCTATCAGGAATTATACCAGCCATCTTGTACCCACGAACGGAATAGCTTAAAAACCAAGCCAAAATGTTAACTGTCACGAGAAATGAAATTGTCTCATGGGCTAAGGCAGGGATAAATAAATGAAGGGTTAGATGAATGGCTTTAGATAGCAGTCCATAAACTTAGCTTATACATAAAGTCCATCACTGAGAAGCTCACATCCTGAATTTCCCATATAACATGGCTTCTTAACTCAGAATTTCCTCTGCCCCTACAGTCCATGAGGCAAGAAAAACATTTTTAAAAAATGACACAGTCTGGTAAGAGTATTCAGGGACTACTCACTTTTACATTCCCAATTGATATGTAATTAAGCACTAATTTTATAAATAGGTATTGTACCATCTCTGCCTTTTAACCTGCTGAAAGCATGCATTGTAAAAACATGAGGGTGGGAAGTCAGATCTGAGACCAATTCCTCGTTCTGCCACGTTTGAGTATTCATTTATTCAACTAATACTTATGGGCACTTCTATGTGTCATGCAAAATGTACTAAAAATACGGTAATAAGTAATATAGATGTGGTCCCCACCTTCCTGGAACCTGCAGTCCAGTGAGGAAGATGTAATTTAATTGAATTATAATTACAAACTGTAATGGCTATAAAGAAGAACTCTAAGACACTAGAAAATTGATTAGGGAGTCAGAAAGTCTTTCTGGGGAAGTTGTGTTTTAGTTTGCAACTGTGGCCTAGTTACTCAATTTAAGATCACTGCCTATGTGTAAAGTGGAGAACTTTACCATATGCATGCAGAGGATCAAGTAACAGTTCAACAAAAGGTTTTGGGCAAAGACTCAACTTTTAAATTTATTCAAGCATCGAACTTACTCCCTTCTCTTTCAAACCTTCTCACTTGGCTCTAGTATCTCTCCTGTATTTTTGATATCACACTGTACAGTAGGTGTTCCATAAATGTTCCCTTAATGATTTCATCTTGTCTTGGTTTCAAATCCAATGAATTAAACTTTGGGCTTCATTTCCACCTGGACCCCAGTGGCAAAGCTTTAGGCACAAATAAGAATGTCTAGTTTTCCCGTGAGCTCTAAAATGCCATCAATCTTGATAAAGTAGAAACGCTCAACTGTGGTTGATGCTAAAACAAAGGATTTTAGTTCAAATCCCATTAAAATGGGGTAAATGTGGGAAAACTTATCATTTAAGTGCTATTGAGAATATTCTTATTTTTATTTCTTGGTGCAGTGAAGTTTTATTTGGACTCTTCCTAGTGCTATTTGAGGTATTCTACATTTAACCTGAACCTGATAGACTGTAGATTAAGGCCTTAACTTCTCTCTGACTGAGAGGTGACTGGATTTTTCTGGAGGGCCATGATTCTGATTGTCCAGCTCAATGGATTACCAAAGATCCTGCTCTAAGTAATGAAGGGTCTTGGATGGCATGCCAAAGATTTTGGACATTACATTTAGCAACTTGAATTTTTATATAAGACCATTAAGCAGTACCTGGGTGGTTCAGTCAGTTAAGTGGCCAACTCTTGGTTTCAGCTCAGGTCATGATTTCATGGGTCATGACATCAAGCCCTACATTGACTCCCACTCAGTGGGGAATTTGCTTAAAGATTCTCTCCCTCTGCTCCTCCCCCAACTCTCCCCCCCCCAAATAACTTTTCAAAAACTAAGTATGTACTATACATTGGCTAATTGAATTTATATAGAAAAGAAGAAAAAAAGACCATTAAGTCATCACTTTTGTGCTTCATTGAGCTAACTCTTCCTGCACTCAAACTTTCATCTCAGGGTTTGCTACTGAGGCAACCTAGCCTAAAGTTAGAGCCTTATAGCCAATTCCTAAGGAAAGTGATACCAGGAAACATTGATACCAGAGTGAAGAAGTAAGATATGGAAAGGAAGGGTGTCACTGAAATTTACATTACTGAGAAGGTTACAACTACAGACAACTGAAAGGTTTAAATCCACAGGTCCCATCTGGGAGACCATATAGAGCACACTTCAGTTTCCTATCAGTATCTACCAAGTCCCATCTGCCAAAGATTGAGAACTGCTCAGGGCAGTGTTAACTCCCTAGTCTGTCCACGACACAAACTTAGCAGTCTCCACAGGTCAAAACCCTCAGGCAGAGAGTTGCAGGTGCTTGCTGTAACAAGCCTTTGGCAAATCTGGGAATACTGAGTGCCAAGGGATGTAGCACAGCACTGACAGCACCTGCTACAAATCTTTAAGTTATAAGGCTGCTGCTCTAAACAGGCAAGAAATAATGGGGACTTGAGCCATAACAGTGGCAGTAGAAATGGAGAGAAGAGGGAATGTTCAGACATGAATTTGAGAGAGTCAACCAGATTGGTAACTAAAGAAATAATGGTGATGAAGAAAAGAGTCCAGAGCAAATCACAGATCTCTAGCTTTGGTGTTAGAGTGGATGATGTTGCTATTAACTGGCTTAGGAAATACAATAAAAGCCCTTATCTTCTTCCCCAAATCCATGTTTCGTTTTAGGCATACCAATTTGAGAAAACTGTCAGTGTCTCAAGCTGAGTTTCCTGGAAGGTGAGCCAGAGGTGGAGGTTAGCGTGTATAGGTGTTTTATTAGAGAATACCTTTGGAATTAACTCATGATGAAGGGAAGGAAAGAAAAGGAAGCAGTATTGGGCAGAGAGAAAATTTGGGCAGCAATGCAATAGGGAGTTTTCAAGATAGAATAACCCTGAGTTGTCACTATTTGAGTGTGAGGGTCAGGTGTCTATATCCCTTTATCCATCAGTCACTGGAAGGAAGCTGCCCCAGGAAGGGGGGGCAGGAGATTGAAATAGGTACCTCTCCTCCACTAGGGCAATCCTTGAAAAGGGCTGACAGTTGTGAATACTCTCACAGTTAGAGTAAGAGATATTTCATTCCTAAACAGGGATCTGGACAATGCATTACAGTGTCCATTCACACAAAGTATTGAAATTAGAAGGGTTCATTTGGTAATTAATGCAAGGGTTTAGAGCACAGGAAAAAAAAAAAAAAACTAGGCGAGCAACATATTTGGAGAGTTGGAAAGTGTTAATAGGTAAATTTGGCAGATGGTACAGAACAAAAATTTCTTTCTGAAACACTTCAAATATGATTACTCTGGTAAATAATGGTAATTCTCACTGTTCAGAAAAGATGCAAATAAAGTCATTATAACACTATATAGCAGGTTATACATCATCTGTTGACAATAAAATGTAGAGAAATGTAACTTAATTGCTTTGTTTCAAAGGTGGGTAAGTAAAATAGTAGAAACGTTATAAGGAACATAAACACATAGTAAGGA
Organism: Procyon lotor; assembly: GCA_028646535.1. Classification (NCBI taxonomy): domain Eukaryota; kingdom Metazoa; phylum Chordata; class Mammalia; order Carnivora; family Procyonidae; genus Procyon; species Procyon lotor. The sequence goes on from CM053609.1 coordinate 46,060,262, forward strand.
TAAATGTTTCTCTTGGTGTATGAGAATCATAGCAAAAAAAATTATCCAATTTTTCTGTAAATTTATTTTGGATATTGGATAACATCTATAAATGTGATTAAAGAAAATATGGTTTTTAATACTCATGACAAGAACAATTTGAAACAAAAATTAGAAATATTGTCTATTAAGTGCTATATTCTATGTGACTAAAAAGCAAAAGTAAAAAATAACCTAAAACACTAAGTGTAAACAACATTTTTCAAGGACACTCTTGCCTGGAGTCGGGGGGGGGGGGGAGGGAGAACAGATTATTCTAAGTAGTAAAGCAGTTTTCCCTGGTACTTGTCCTCCTTCTGCCTGTCAAGGTCATCCATATTTCCTTCTAAGAGCCTCCGCAGAGGGAATACAAGGTATTGGTCAACTGTGTTGCTCTGGTAGGTAGATTCCTTCTTCCTTCACTTGCGAGACCTCATCAAAATATGTGCAAGCCTCTCAACTTCTCTCAGTCTTTTCACTTGTGAAAATGAAATTAATGAAGAGATCTACTTCTCAGTGATAAAGCATTGTTTACTGGCACACAGTAAGCTTTCAAAAAGCTATTATAGCAGGGGTGGAGGAGAGTTGAGAGATGAATTGGCAGAACACAGAGCATTTATAGGATAGTGAGAATACTCTGCATGATACTATACCAGATACATTTCATTATGCATTTGTCCAAAACCTAGAATGTAAAAGACCAAGAATAAATCCTAAGGTAAACTATGGACTTTAATTATGATATATTAACATGAATTGTAACATACCTACCACTCCTGTGGAGGACACTGATAGTGGGGAGTGGTCATGTGTACAGGTAGAAGGTATATAGGAAATCTCTGTATCTTCTTGATTTTGCTATAAAGCTAACTTTTTTTTTTAAGTCTCATTTTAAAGTTATATTTACTATCATTTACCTGGAAAGGACTGTGCAAAGCCACATGGGTACCTCACTTCTGCCCTCAGTGCTTGCGAGGAAACACAACAAACCGTTGGCAGACTTCCCACCAGGGAGTCACATGAGTGCGAACATTCCCAAGATGCCAACACCACCTCTGTTGTTAATGGCCCATGCTGATGACACCTTAATTTCATTGTGCCAAGAAGTATGGATTCCACAAACTCCTATCACAGAGTGGCAATGGTCAGAGGAAAGAAACAACATAATAAAGACAAAATAATAAAACAGTTTTTCCCTTCTGTCCAACTCAAAGTAACATAAATTTGTGGAAATTCTGAGCAGAGAGTTCCATCCCCTAGGCTCACAGGATTTTATACAGTTCTCCACACCCAACACCAACCAGCTCACAGCTATAAAGGAGCAGTGTGCATGAGAGACATGACCGAAAGACCAAATCCAAAAGCTTAGTAGTTTACTAAATCACAGATGTTTTACTCTGTGAAGAAAACACAAATAACTGATGATCTTGATGTCACTCAATGGGAGTGCTGCCCAACATCAAAATCTAATTATTCTTAAATTCCAGGCGAGTAAATATTTATCTGCATCTGGAGGAGACAGGACAAAGATGGTGCCTTGACATTCCTAAACAGCACATCCCTGCCTACTTATGGACCACCCACAAAGCCCACCGCTTGATGTATCCTTTCATACCTGTTGAATACACTGTCCTACACTCTTACATTCACAGGGAGACTCTCTTTTCTCCAACGTTGTTGCACACTATCAAATCGCTGTCATGGACACCTTCCATCTGTCCCATGACTGAAACAATTGTTTAATTCTCCACCCCCTGTGAGTCTTCCTCAGGGGATGGTCTCATTTTTCTCCCAAAAAATACAATCCTTGGAGCCCTGTATTCACACAGGTTTCCAAATATTCCAGAAGTGCCTGAACTGTAAAGTAAGTAAGTCCAATGATTCTAAAGTTTATATGGAAAGGCGAAAGATTCAGAATGGCCATTTGATAAGAATTCCTTTAAAAATCCAAAGACTAATACTACCCAACTTCAAGACTTACTATAAAGCCATAGTAATCAAGATTGTGTGGTATTAATCAAAGAATAGGCAAATAGATAAATGGAACATAATAGAGAGCCTAGGAATAAACCCACATACGGTAAATCAGTCTTTGAAAAGAAGCAAAGGCGATTCCTCAAGAAATTAAAAATAGAGCTATCCTATGACTCCGCCATTGCACTACTGGGTATTTACCCCAAAGATGCAGGTGCAGTACAAAGAAGGGCCATATGTACCCCAATGTTCATAGCAGCAATGGCCACAATCGCCAAACCATGGAAAGAACCAAAATGCCCTTCAACAGATGAATGGATAAAGAAGACACGGTCCATATATACAATGGAATATTATGCCTCCATCAGAAAGGATAAATACCCAACTTTTTTATCAACATGGATAGGACTGGAAGAGATTATGTGGAGTGAAATAAGCCAAGCAGAGAGAGCCAATTACCTTATGGTCTCACATGTGGAGCATAAGGAAAAACATGGAGGGCATTGGGAGAAGGAAGGGAGGGATGAATGGGGGGAAATTGGAAGGGGCGATGAACCATGAGAGACTGTGGACTCTGAGCAACAAACTGAGGGTTTTGGAGGGGAGGGGGTTTGGGGGCAAGCCTGGTGGTGGGTATTGAGGAGGGTACGTATTGCATGGAGAACTGGGTGTGGTACATCAACAATCTTGTAACACTGAAAAACTAAAAACATATTTGGAAAAAAAAAAAAGAAGCAAAGGCAATCCAAAGAAGGAGAAATGGAACAACTGGACATCCACATGCAAAAAAAAAAAAAAAAATTGCATCTACCCATTGATTTTACACATTTGACAAAAATTAACTCAGTATGGATAGTAGATCTAAACATAAAACACAATGCTACAAAACTTCTAGAAGGTTCGAGAAAATCTAGGTGAACTTGAGTTTTTAAATGTAATATCAAAAGCACAATCCATGAAAAAACATTAAGTAGCATTTCATTAAAATTCAAAACTTCTACTCGGTTTAACATATCATTAAGAGAATGAGAAGATAAGGGGCACCTGAGTGCTCAGTTGATTAAGTGGCTACCTTCAGCTCAGATCATGATCCCGGGGTCCTGAGATCAAGTCCCATATTGGGTTCCTTGCTTAGCGGGGAGCCTGCTTCTCCCTCTGCCTGCCTCTTCCCCTGCTTGTGCACACACTCTCTCTCTCTCTCTCTAATAAATAAATAAAATCTTTAAAAAGAAAAAGAATGAAAAGATAAACTCCAAACTGGGAGAAGATGTTTACAAAACACATCTCTGGTAAAAGATTTGAATACGTAATATACAAAGAACTCTGAAAATCCAACAATAAGTAAACAACCCAATTATAAAGTGGGCAAAAGAACATAGATACCTCAAAGAAGATACATATATAGCAAGTAAATATTTTTAAAATGCTTTAAATTATATGTAATGAGGGAATTGCAAATTAAATAACAAAGAGGCACCACTGTATACCTATTAGAATGGCTAAAATCCAAAGCACTGACATCACCAAATGCTGGTGAGGATGTGGTACAACAGAAATTCTTATTCCCTGCCAGTGGGACTGCAAGTTGGTAAAACCCCTTTGGAAGACAGTTTGGCAGTTTTGGGTTTGTTTTTGTTTTTTTACACAATGATAAACAGTCTTGTTATACATTCCAACAATCCTCCTCCTAGGTATTTACCCAGATAAGTTGAAAATCTCTACACAAAAATTTGCACATAAATTTTTATAGTAGCTTTGCTCATAACTGTCAAAACTTGAAAGCCAACCACGACGTCCTTTAGTAGGTGAATGGATAAACAAACAGGAATATCCATGCAATTGATTATTACTTAGCTATAAAAAGAAATGAGCTCTCAAGCAATGCAGAGCCATGGAGGGGCCTTAACTGTATACTGTTAAGTGAGAGAAACCAGTATGAAAAAACTATAGTATGATTCCAAATATATAGCATTCTGAGAAAAGCAAAACTATAAAGACAGAAAAAGATAGTCATTGCCAGAGAGGCATAAGAGAGGAGAGATGAACAGGTATAGGACAGAAAATTTGTAGGGCAGTAAAATTATTTCATGTTATTGTAATGGTGGATATATGACATTATGCATTGGCAAAACTCATAGAATTGTATACCACAAAGGGTGACCCCAATGTAATCTATGGATCTTAGTTAAAATGATATATCAATATTTATTTATCAATTGTGAAAAACGTACAGCATCAATGCCAAATATTAATAATGGAGGAGATTGTGGGTGGGAAGAAAAGTATGTGGAACTTTTTGTACTTTCTGTTCAATATTTCTACAAACCTAAAATTGCTCTAAAAATAAGGTTTATTAATTTAAAAATACAAAAAAAGAAAAGTGCAATAAAAACATTTCTAAATAAATAAAACCTGAGATAATTTGTTGCCAACATATCTTTCTTATAAGAACTACAAGAGAAGTCCTTCATTCTTAAAGGAAATAACATCAAATGGCAATTCAAATTCATACGAAAACAAAAGGAGCACAAGAAGAGGTATTGGTATAGGTAAATATAATAGACTATATAAATATATCCTCTTCTGTCCTTTCACTGATTTAAAGTACATAAAGTTAAATAATAATAAATAATAAAAATAAAAATAATAAATAAATAATTATTATTAATTATAAATAATTATTAATATTAATAATATTAATAAATAATTTATTATAATTATATTATATTTTATATTATATATAATTATATTATATATTATATAATATAATATATTATATTATATATTATAACTAATAATATTAATAAATAATAAAAAATAATAAAACTGTATTGTTGAACTTACACTATAAACAGATATGTAACAATAAAAAAATGCCTAACAATAATAGCACAAAGGAAAGGAATGAAACTGTACCAAAGTTTCTATATTTAATCAGATTGAATCAAAGGTAAATGAATATGCAATATGCCAAAATACATGGGAGCTAGCTAAAGCAGTCCTTAGATGGGAAAATTACACTATAAATATATATATATTACAAAAAAAGAAAGATTTCATATCAATAACTTAATCTTCTACCATAAGACACTGGGAAAGAAGAGTAAACTAAACCTAAATCAAATGGAAGAAAGGAAAAGAAAGTTTACATAGAAAAGTATTGAAATAGAGAATAAGTAGAGAAAAATCAAGACCCAAAGTTAGTTCTTTGAAAATAAAATGACAAGTATTTGCTAGTTACCAAGAAAACACTCAAATTAATAAAAATATGAATGAAGAGGGAATAGGACTATGACTTAAGAAATTTACAAAATTATATACTAATATCATAAATAACTATGCCAACAAATTAGGTAACTCAGATAAAATACACAATTGCCTTGAAGAACTCATACTATTCAAAACTGACTCAAGAAGAAATAGAAACTTGGGTAGACCTATTAAAGGTAAGAAAGTGAACTTTCTCAACCTGATCTTTATTATTTTCATAAGTCAGCTGTAGCAAAATATGATACTTAAAATCACACAAAATTTATTCTCTCAGAGTAAGACCAGAGGTCTGAAACCAAGATGTTGTTGGGTGGGGGCATGGTAGGGGGATGGCCATCCTCCCTGTGAAGACTCTAGGCAAGAATTCTTCTTTACCTGTTCCAGCTTCTTGAAGCACCAGCCATTCATTTCCTTGTGGCAGCACAGCTCCAATCACTGCCCTTGTCACACATGATCATCTTCCCTCTGTGTTTGTCTGTCTCTTCTCTTCTCCTTATAAGAACAACAGTTCTTATTCTCCTTATAAGAACACCAGTCATACTGGTTTAGGGTCCATCCTAATAACCTCATCTTAACTCAATTACATTTGCAAAGACCCTATTTTAAAATAAACTCACAACTACCAGAAGTTAGACTTTAAAAAATCTTTTGGAAGACAATTCAATCCATGACAAAGTATATTTATTATGTTTTAAAAACCCAGAGATAACATCATACTTAGTAGGCAAAGACTGAATGCTCATCACTTACGATCAGGAACAAGACAAGAATATCTGCTCTGGCAACTTTGATTTATATTTGTAATGGAGATTCTAGTGAGGGTGTTAGACAAAAGAAAAAAGACACTCAGATTGAAA
>CM053609.1:46066480-46093742 GCA_028646535.1 Procyon lotor
TTTTTTTTTTTTTTTTAACAGAAATTGACAAGTTCATTCTGAAATTCATTTGGAAATATAGGGGACATAGAATAACCAAGACAATTATGAGAAAGAAGAAGTCGGAGGACTCATGCTTCCCAATTTCAAAACTTGCTACAAAATATTAAGTAAGCAAGACAGTGTGGGGGGGAAAAAAGTGTGATACTCGTTTAAGATTAGACATATATAGAAAAACAGAATTGAATTGAGGGGCCAGAATTAAACACTTATATTTACGGTCAATTTTCTTCAAGGATTCTATGATAATTCAATGGGGAAAATATAGTCTTCTCAAAAAATTCCAGGACAACTAGAAGCCATATGCATAAATAAGTGAAACTGGACACCTTTAGCCATATGCAAATACGTCAAAACAGATCATAGATCTAAAATATAAGAGCCAAAACTATACATTCTTAGAAGAAAAAATAAATCTTTGTGACACTGGGTTATTTTAGATATGATATCAAAAACATAAGTGACAAATTTATAAAGTGGACTTCATCAAAATTTAAACCTTTTAATTCAAAGACATCATTTAAGTAAAAAAAAAAAAAAGCATCATAGCAGCACATAAGACAATCCTTTTTAATCATCTTTTTCAAAGAATTAGGTATCTATCTACAGATAAAAGTGGGAACTGAGGGATCCAGGACCAAATGCCAAAGGACCTGAAAGGAGTCTTACCCTCATGTGCATCTATTAATAGCCAGAGAGACCTTAGTATGGGCTGTGGAACTAGCAGAGTAACAAACCTATTCCAACACCTCTTGCCTCTGTCAGGAAAAAACCTGGAGTGGGCAGAGAGCCACAGAAGAGGGAGCCATTTCTGACATCCAGGTTTGCCAAGGAGAGATTCCAGCATGCCACAGAAGGAAAAAAGAATGAATTAGAAAGTAAGAACCAGCACCACCACTACTAACCTCAAGGCAACACTGCCCTGCACAAGGGCTAAACTATCAGGCAGCAGTGACCTCTCCTGTAGGAGAAAAACGAGAGGGGTGAGTGAGTGCCCAGCTACCCTAGTGGCATGGGATGCGGTTGGAGAAACCCATTTCTCTCCAGTAGCACCCAGAGTACTGAGGTAGGATGTTCCTAACTGGGAGGAGCTCTGGAAAGAGATCATATCAAAGGGCATTTAAGGGACATAATTCCTACTGTCTGTGCTCAGCAGGAAGTTTACTCATGGGCTTCTGGGAGACCTGGGGATCTCCCTACCAGGTCTGTGGTCACCCCTAGCACTCCAACTGTTAAACCTAAACTTTCTCCACTCTGTGTCTCACTCCTTTTATGTGGTCTAGAATATAGGTGAGAGCAAGCTCTGGTAGACAAAGGCAGAGCTCTGAAGTAAGGCCAGGGTGTGAGGACAGGGAAGAAACAACAAACCAGCTGTAGTCCCACCTTCTGGAAAACAAGAGAAATTTCCAGTAGCCAGCCTAGAGAGTTGCAAGAACCGAAACATTTGCAGAAAAATGAAACTAGGCACCTGTCTTACATGGCTCACAAAAATTAACTCAAAATGAATTAAAGACTTGAACGTAAGACTTAGTATCATAAACTTCCTAGACAAAACCATAGGAAAAAAGCTCCTTGGCATTTTATATATGACACCAAAAGCACACACCCCCAAAGCAAAAATCAATAAACAAGGCATTAAACTGAGAAGCTTCTATACATCAAAAGATGCTGAAAAAAAAAAAAAAAAATGAAAAGTCAACCTACCACATGGCATAAAATATTTTCAAACCGTATATCCTACAAGGGGTCAATATCCAAAATATAGGAAGAATTCATACAACTCAACCACACAAAACAATCCAATTAAAAAATGAACAGAGGAATTAAATAGACATTTTTCTAAAGATATCCAAATGGCCAACAGGTACATGAAAAGGTGCTCAACATAACTAATCATCAGGGAAACACAAACCAAAATTGTGAGATATCTCATACCTATTAGAATGGCAGTCATCAACAAGAGAAGTGTTAACAAGTGTTGGTGAGAATGTGGAAGAAAGGGAACACTTATACACTGTTGGGATTGCAGATTAGTTCAGGCATTATGGAACATAGTATTGAGGTTCCTCAAAAAATTAAATATAGAACTACCATATGATCAAATAACTCCACTCCTGGGTATATAAAAGGAAATGAAAACAGGATATTGAGAGATACATGCATTCTCCTATTTATCACAGATTTATTCATAGTAACAAAGACAGGGAAACAACCTAAGTGTCCATCAACGGATGAATAAAGAAGATGTGGATGGGACGCCTGGGTGGCTCAGTCAGTTAAGCATCTGCCTTCAGCTCAGGTCCTGGGATCGAGCCCTGCATCGGGCTTCCTGCTCAGAGAGGAGCCTGCTTTTCTCTCTACCTGCTGCTCTCCCTGCTTGTGCAAGCGCTTGCTCTCTCTCTCTGACAAATAAATGAAATTGTTAAAAAAAAGATGTGGTTGTACAGATACAATGGAATATACTTAGCCATATGAAAAAAAATCCTGCCATTTGCAACATGGATAGAATTTGAGGCATTATCCTAAGTGACATAAGTCAGACAGAAAGACAAATTCTGTATTATATCATTTATATGTGGAATCTAAAAAAGCTGAACTTGTAAAAACACAGTAGAATGGTAGTTATCAGGAGTGGGGGAATTGGATAGGTGTTTAAAGGGACAAATTTGCAAAGTTCCCAAGACACTAGATCTTTATTATTTTCTTTCTGTGGTGGGAACAATTATATGGCATGATAGAGGTGTTAGCTAACGCTATGGTGATAGCTATATTGCAATATACAAACACATAAAATCAGTACTCTGTACACCTTAAACTTATATAATGCCATAAGTCCATTATATAAGTAAAAATAAATTTTTTCCAAAAAAATGAAAAATAACTCACAGTGGAACTATTTACAGATCACATGTCTGCTAGGGGACCTATATCCAGATTATACAAGGAATACTTGTAACTCAAAGCTGAGAAGACAAATAATGCAGCCACTGTGGAAAACAGTATAGAGATCTCTTAAAAATGAAAAACAATTTCCATCAGACCCAGTAATTCCACTACTGGATATTTGCCCAAAGAAAATAAAAACATCAATTCTAAAAGATACATGCACCCCTATGTTCATTGCAGCATTATTTACAATAGCCAAGATATGGAAGCAACCCAAGTGTCCACCAACAGATGAATGGACATATTTTATACACACACATATATGTACATATATGGAATATTAGAATATTATTCAGCCATAAAGAATGGGATCTTTTTTGAGGGTATAATGCTAAGTGAAGTAAGTCAAACAGGAAGAAACATAGTATATAATTTCATATATAGAATTTTAAGAAGCAAAACAAATGAACAAAAAACACAAAAAGAGACCCAAAAAAAGGCTCAAATACAGAAAACAAACTGGTGGTTGCCAGAAGAGGCGAAATAGATAAAGAGGACTAAGAGTACACTTGTGATGAGCACTGAAAAAGGTAAAGAGTTGTTGAATCATTATTATCATACACCTAGAACTATCAATACTATAGGCTAATAATACTTCAGTTTAAAAATTATAATAAAATTAAAAATGGGCAAGGTAGGGACACCTGGGTGGCTCAGTGGATTAAAGCCTCTGCCTTCGGCTCAGGTCGTGATCCCAGGGTCCTGGGATTGAGCCCCGCATCGGGCTCTCTGCTCAGCAAGGAGCCTGCTTCCCCCTCTCTCTGCCTGCCTCTCTGCCTACTTGTGATCTCTGTCAAATAAATAAAATCTTTAAAAAATGGGCAAGGTATATGAATAAGCATTTCAACATAAAATATATACAAACAACCAGTAAGCACATGAAAACATGTCATACATCATTAGTCATTAGGAAAATGCAAATCAATACCACAAGATACCACTTCACACCTCCAGGATGGCTATAATCAAAAAGAGATGACAAGTGTTAGCAAGTTATGTGAAAAATTATAACCCTCACACATTGCCAGTGGCAATGTAAAATGATGTGACTGCTTTGGAAAACAGTTCAGCAGTTCCTTAAAATATTAAACAGAATTACCATATGACCCAGCAATTCTACTCCTAGGGAAGTACCCAAGAGAAATGAAAACATGTCTAAGGAAAACTTGAAAAAGTTCATAAAACCATTATTCATAACCAAAATATGGACACAAACCAAATGCCCATCAATGGATAAATAAAATCGATGAATAAAATGTGGTATATCCTTATAATGGAATACTAGACAATAAAAAGAAAGTACTGATACATGCTGCACTATTGCTGAACCTTGAAAACATTATGCTAAGTGAAAGTCCCATGTGATCATGTATTTTATGATTCTATTTCCAAGACATACCCATAATAGGCAAGTCTCTACAGACAAAAAGTAGACAAGAGTTGCCTCGGGTTAGGAGGGGAGAGGGGTCGAAAGGAATGAAGAATGACTACTAATGTGCATGAATATCTTTTCGGGGTAATACAAATATTCTATAGTTAGTTGTGGTGATAGTTGCATGACTGTATACAGAAAAAATGGAGTTGTACACTTTAAATGGATGAATCTTCATGAAGCAGATTTAAAAAAGGAAAAAAGGACTGGTTCATAAAAGGCATCAAAGTGCTACTCTTAGGTTAGTTTCTTCCAGAAGCAGATCCTAAACAAAGCATTTGAGTGCGAATACTTTATTTAGCAGATTCTGAGAGCAGGAGAATAAGGAAGTAAAAAGAAAATAATAGGAAACCTAGATACAGTAATGAAGTTACCCCGGAGAGCAACTGGGGCTCAATCCCACTGAGCACCTTTGAGAGGCTACATAAGAATCTTGCATTAGTTTTCTACTGCTATGTAACAAATTATCACACAGTTAAAAACAACACATCCTTATTACCTTAGTTTTCTCTGGGTCATAAATCTGGGCACAACTTACCTGTGTAACAGCACTCAAACGGATCTTAAAGGTTAATTGGGTTAAGTTAACACACTCCTTACTAGCTGACCTAAGTTCCTGAGTCTGTAACAGACAGATCACTGGCCTTGAGGAGGACAAAGAGGCCACAGGAGCCAGCAAGTCTGTTTGGAGCCACCTTGACTTTTTGATTAGCCTGGCAATTTTTTTAGCAAAATATTTCTCTTTTTTTTAGCCCACACAAATGATTCCACTAACCTCCCTTTGTATGTCTGTAGAACTTGCCTACAAAGGAATCTGTAGTTCCTTTGCAGAAACACCATGGTCCTCCCGCACATCACAAAACAAGAACCGGACCCCCTTGCACAACCCACAAGCACTGAGATGACATTTGTGGCTGGCACCATTGAGTCTCACGTGATCAAATGTTGCAGACTACTGCACCCCCTTTACTGATTATACTAAACTCAAAACACCCTGGGGTCAGGGAGAAACCTTACCGTTGGCTTTTGGACAGGAGTCTATCTTCTCCCCAGGCAGCCAGCCTCCTGAATAAAGCTCAAATTCTTTTCCAATCAAAATTTATCTCTTGAATACTGACCTTTCAAGTGATGGGGCAGACAAACTTGGGATTCAGTAACACCTGATCCTCTATTCAAAGTCTCACAAGACTTCAAATAACATGTCAACAGGGCTACATTTCTTTCTGGAGCCTGTGGTCCTCTTGGCATTGACTGTGTTCAGTTCCTTAAGATTACAGGACCGAAGCCCTCAGCTCCCAGAGATACCTGGCCCTTTCTGGCCAGGGAGCCCTCTCAATATGGCGGCTTACTTCCCCATGGCCAGCAGGAGGATCGCTCGCTCTGGTCTGCTAAGATTAGGTCTTCTATAACATCATCACAGGAGTAACTCTCCCATCACATATGCCATATTCATTGGGGAGAAGCAAGTCGCAGCTTCTGTCCACAACCACGTGAATGGGATCATCCAATAACAGGATTTGTGGCTTCCCTTAGAGGCTAAAATGGAACTCAGAGTTGTCCCACTTGCAGAATGAGGATGGTGTTTATCTGCTAATTCCCAGCCTGCTTCATAAGGGGCTAAGAAATGTGCCCCTGCATTCAGAGGAAGCCCTGGACCAGTGAGCTTCATGTAAGAAACCCCACATGTGTTTGAGAATTTCAAAGGCTGATGGTAAGTTGGCTGCCCACTAGTGCACCTGCTGACTGCTAGTAAGCAGAGAAGCCTCAAAAAATTAAAATAAAGTGGGAGGAGGGACAACAAATTCTTATTATTTTAAACTCCTATTCTTTTAAAGGTGCCTAAAATGTTAGATACAAATGAAAAAGGGTAAGACTATAGAGCATGGACATAATACTTGTAGCAAATGTATGAAAGACTTCTATAATGTTAATTATGGTTTTATAATGAAGTATTTTTACTTAAATTTTTAAAATCAAAGAAATTCACAGTGAAAATACAAATCAGAAAATTTTGGGGGTGCACCTGGGTGGCTTAGTGGGTTAAAGCCTCTGCCTTCAGCTCATGACTGGGATCTAGCTCCACATAAGGCTCTCTGCTCAGCAGGGAGCCTGCTTCCCCCTCTCTCTCTGCCTGCCTCTGCCTACTTGTGATCTCTCGCTCTCCTTCTGTCAAATAAATAAAATCTTTAAAAAATTGAAACAAAGCTTTTTAACGTACTCCCAGGATCGAGGCCCCAGCCACGTTTTTGGCATAAACCATCCTCAGAAGTGAGCAAAGGTCATGGCAAGAATGCCACAATGTTATCATAGGAGAAAAAGCCGAGGTCACTGAAGCCTCCAGACTTCCTCGGACCTTGAAAGAAGGAATAAAGATTTGATTCTGTATCTGCCACCTCTCGGTCTGTCCCATAATACTGTGCTTCCTATTGTTACTTGGTGTTCCTCCTTTACCGGAGTTAGCATTGAAGTGTCCAAAGGAGACTGGTAAACTCTAGCCTGCACCCTTGGGAGTTCAAGTCTCTCATAGTCATACCCCTGAGATTATTCTTAACAGAAGCATTTTCGGCCAAGGCTGCGGTTACGACTATGTCCTCACTGCCCTCTTCCCGCTGTGCATCTAGCAGGAAGACTAGATCCATGCATGCAATGGATGACGTGTAGTTTTATGTCCTGGCTCGCTTGATTATAAACTGTGTGATCTTAAGCAAGTCCCTTAACTCCCCTGGCAAATAGTTGTTCAACTGGGAATAATGAGGCTGAACCTGATGACCTCTTTGTTCTCATCTAACTGTCCTGAGCTCTGTGACAGTATTGTGAGGTCTCCGTAAAACAGCACAGCAACCTCTCCAGTGCTGCAATTGTACTTTCTCTGTGCTATCCAAAATGGTAACCACTAGTCACCTATGGCTACTTAACAGTTGGGACGGGGTGGTGTGACTGAGAAACTGACTTTAATTAAATTTAAATAGCCACACGAGGGTAGTGCCTACTGTAGTGGATAACACAGCTCCACAGACACATGCACGGGTAGAGAGAGTATTTCCTTACTAATGTGTAATCAGAGATTCCATTTTCTTATTCATAGAGTTGTTACAAGGATTAAACAAGAATCCAAGTAGAGAACTTCAAACAATACCTGGCCCACAGTAAGCACAAAAAAAAATGTTAGCTTTTCTCTTAATACTCTTATTTTATGCAGCTGGCTGTTAAATTTTAATTACTAACCAGCTTATTTCTTTTGTATTTTGATAAACCACAGATTTATGAAATTCTAAGCAATTATCTCCTTTAACTCAGTATTTATCTGCATGGGTAGAGGAAAATGGAGCTTGGGAGTGTGTGGGGAGAAAAGGATAACCAATTCCTGAGAATTTAACATATATAGCAGCATAGTCTAAAAAATTCAGAATGGAATTCTTTATGCTTTTATAGAGTAGTTTCCATTTGTGATGGTATTTTTTTCGTTTCAGCTCCATTTCCTCTCTGCCCTTAAAGGGTCTCAACCTGTTTCTGTGGCTCAGTAGTTTTACAACCACCGAAAATAGTTCATTTTACCTCTTGTTAGGTGCCCTTCAGAGCAAGATAAGATGCCTAATTACATATGCCATTAACTGAACGCAATTCCAACTAATTGACAAAAGGTATTATACAGCAGCAATTTTTGAAGAACAAAGTTGTATGAAATACAAGTTCATACTTTGGAATTTTGTCTCCAGGACAAAGCCTTCTAAACATTTACTGTCTTGCTTATGAATTCTGCTAAGATCTGTGCCCGTCACGTAGTTCCCCAGAACCACAGGAGCTCCAGCATTTAACCCAAATTCACTGAGTGCCTGCTACACACAAGCTCTGCTAGGACATCTGGGTGGCTCAGTCGGTTAAGCATCTGCCTTCAGCTCAGGTCAAGATCCGGGAGTCCTGGGATCGAGCTCTGCATCAGGCTCCCTCTGCCCTTCAGCCTGCTTGTGCTCACTCACTCACTTGAGCTTGCTCTCTCTCAACTGCATAAAATATTTAAAAAAAAAAAAAAAAAGCAGCAGCTCTGCCAGGTGTCATCTGGAAACAAATGCATCTAAGATATAGTCCCTGACACTCGAGAGGCTTGCATTCTCTCTTCTATTGAGAGTGCTTCCACAAGTCCTCTTGGCCCCGAGGTTAATACCCGTAACACAGACTATGGTCAAGCACGCTCTAGCCCCAGCTTTCCCACCTTATCTGATCTCTCCAGTTCTCCCCTGTATGTCCTGTGCCTCGGCCTCAGGAGAATACAACTGTTCTTTCCTCCGTGCACCCCAGCAGCACATGCAAGACCCACCCCCCACCACTGCTCCACATCTATTACCTTCCAGACTCATTTTGCTCTCTCGCACTCGCTCTTACACACACACACACACACACACACACACACACACACACACACTCCACTCATTCATCACTCATTTTTAAATCCTAACAATTTCTTCGGTGAAAACTGCACTAAAGCCACTCTCCTTTCTGCTCGCAATGCAGCTGCAGCATTACATGATAATGACTGTGATGGAAATAATGTTTTATATATCCCTCCACCCAGAATCAAAAGTTCCTCGAAGACAATGGCCAGGTCTTCCCATTCATGTAACCCCAGATCCTAGACCTAGGTTTTCAAAGTTGACTAAAATAAATGAAGGAAAAATGATACTTAAAAATATGCGCCTAACATACTTCTATGCAAAATATCACAGAATGCATTCAGATTTTCCAACACATTGCCATGGGAAATTTAATGGGGGATATCTTATACTCTAAAGATCTCTCAGGAACATGCTGTCATTTTTGGTTGAGGTGACAACTGAACCCCTCCCTGACATATAAGGTAGAAATGAGAAGGAAATCACATCAGATGTGGCAGGAGTTAAGGGTTAACCACTATGACCAATCTTTATCTATTCATCCATGATCATCTAGTTACTTGGAGTGCTTTGAGAAATCCCGAGAATTAAATATATGGTCTCTATTCTTGGGGATTTTAGGATTTAACTGAGCAGAGAAGATTTTTTGCATGAGCATGCCATTCACAAAAATAATGCCATTTCTTCCTTCAAAGAATCCAAAGGAAGGCCTAGATGAGAGTGAAGGAAAGTGGTAGTCTTAGTCAAGCAGACACCCTCAAGGCCCTGGGTTGTTTTGTGGTTATTTTTGAACCAGAGTGAGATAGAAGATACAAACAAATACATCAAGGAGTCACTGAAGAAAGAGTAAGCGACTAGAGGTACTTCTTTCCAACCCTGTGGACACAGAAGCTTGCTTCTTTTTCTCTTAGCAGCCTGCCCATGGGAGGTTGCCTCTCCACTTCTGGAGATACAGGAATTAGCACAGAGGATTGGGCTCCCTGAAGAGCTGCTGACGGACCTGGTGAGACAGCAGAGTTTGCTCCCCTCAACGACTAGAGGAAATAAGGAAAGAGGGGCAGAAAGATAAAGGTCTCTCTTTTCTCTCTCCTATGACCTCTTGAGGTATGGTTCTTTGCTGGAGAAGCCCCATGAGCTGAGTGAACCCAACTGTGGAGCAGCACACCATGTCCTTCAGCAGCCCATTATAGAGCAATAAGCACTAAGGTAACTCTCGACTTGCTTCACATCTTCCTTGACTCACTTCCCTTCTCCCCTCACGCTCACTGCCCTGGGCTGGTACCTCTCCAAGTTGTAACATCTAAATCCTTCTCTCACGATCTGTTCCAGAAGCTCCAGGTTAAGACATTATCTTATTCTTTGGTTCTCAGTCATCGTGATTCTTTAATAAATATTTGCTGAATAACTCCATGGGAACTTTATGATAGAAATAGAATATAATCCAAGCTAGTTTCAGTAGATGACTTCACCTGCAGCCCTAGAATAAGGACCATTGTGTTTCTCAAATAAGATCTAATACTTAAACAGTTCTCACTGTGTGATGTATCCTAAGCATATTACATAGATTAACATCATTACTGTTCACAATAGCCCATAAAGGAGTGTGATACTCCCTCTCTTGCCAGGTGAACATACATGACTAATTCTTTAATTCATTATGTAAGGGCAGTTAGTACCACCTAATATCACACCGTTTGTTGTCTTTCTTCATGTCATCTGCTCTTTTCTTCTTTAGCCTTAGCTCCCTGGTCTTAGACCTTCAGTATAAGCACCCGGCCGTATTCTGCTTTCTAGATGATCAAGGAAGACATGCACTAAAGTTAGGACTCAATTTTAAAAGTGTACATTTAAGTTAGCTAAACCTTACTAGAAAATTGTTCGGTCAGCTTTACATGAACCTTCTGTGCAAAAAGATCGTCAGTATGCCCCGGAGAACAGAGTGATGGGGCTTCACCAAACTGGCGTGTTGGTGCCTACATCATAACGGTAACTGCAAGAAACCACACATGAGAGACTCATTTTAAGTATAACATAATCCCTAGTAGTAATTCTGCAGGAGAGGAAAACTATAGCCCTTATCGATCTGGTGCTCTCATTCCATTATAATGAAATTGTTGCCATCCATTGAAAAACTTGAGCCAATTTGCCTGTTCTCAAAAAGCACACAGTATTTTTCCTTTTATTATGCTTATCCTGGATCACACAAAAATTAAGGCAATTTATAAGACATATGAAATACATTATTAAGAGAAAATAGTACCACGGAAAACACAGGAGTGAACCAAAGGTCAGAACTTTGAGATGGTGGCTGTTCAGGTTCAGTCTTAAATAAGAAATGAGAGAAGGCCTGAAGTCGTGTTCATTCAGTCAACATTCACTGTCCTGACGCTAGTCACTGTGCTAAATGCAGGCAACACAAAGACCATTAAAGCACTGCCTCCCACAAAGGAGGTTACTGTCTAACGGAGAAACTGTGACAAGAGGATACACGTTCTATCTGAATTTGTGAAAAAGTATTTGATGGTTAGGATGAGAGAAAAAGCTGTAGGAGATAGGACCCTGTGTTTCAATCTCATGGTCGTTCAGAGAGCTTCAAGAGTTGTGTGTGTTTGGGGTTTTTTTCCCCTTTTCTTTTTACCATAGTAAACGTTGCCCCAATCATAGAAATTAAAAAACTGCAGAGCTGCATCAAAAAACTAGTAGTAATAGAGGTAAAAATAAAGCTAGAACTTGGTCTCAATGTTCATAGACATTTACTTTCTAAAGGATCATGGAGGGCTTTCTCTGCTTCTAAAGTGTGGGGACTCAAAGCTTAGTTTCAACATAACGATTATCACAAAATTTTCCTACAAGCAGCTTCCTGGTATAGTGGGAAAGGAACAGTGTAGGTACCTGTTGTATGTAGGTCCCTCAAAATAGTCATAAAATATATGGCATTTGAGATGGACTTTGATTATCTGTAAAAATGGAATCAAAAGTTTACTGTCTTATCTACAACTAGTAATTGGTGCTGGAAGCAGGATTCAAACTGGTCTGATTCCAAAACCAAAACCAGCCGTGTTTCATGTTTCTGTCACACTTCCCCCCGCCCCCATACCAGTCAGGATAATGTCTGGAGCTGTCACTTAACTTTGTGACTTTGAACTTGTCACCAGAAACCCGAAGCAAGAAAAGACCTGGGAAGTGTAGCTCAGCTCCTCCATTTCATAGATGAGGAAACAAATTTCAGACAAGCTTAAAGAAACAGAGCTAAGAGCATTTGACAGGTTTTGTTGTTTTCTACTGAGAGATAAGAAGAAATTCCATTAACATGCTTAGTGCCTCCAGGTAAACTTAGTTATACCGTTTGCTGAAATATCCTTGAAATAACTAAGAAAAAAAAATCAATTCAGAATAAGTGTCATTTTTACTCTAAATGCACCTCAGGTAAGAAAGACATCTGCTAAATCTTGCCAAAACAATACCCAGAAGATTCTCTTCTGAGAAGATTTTTAAATAAATGCCAATGTCAACAGAGATGGAGAGTGCCTTTAGTTGGGGTGAAACTGCCACATTATTTATAATCTCATTATGAACCCACATATTTTAATGAGTTCCTTTCTCCTGAGGCCCATTCACCAGAGGGTTTAAGAGAAGAGAAGGTCATGCAAAAAACAACATAGAATATGTCCATGCTGAATGGAACATGAAAGTCCATTTCGGGGGCAGTTCTATCGGGTTGCTACTTTTTCACTCCCTTGCCAAAATAAAAAGGAGAGAATACAAAATCCAGAAACACTTGCTCCCCTACACTTCATTTCTTTTGGACTATGCTGCATGGGGAAAAAAATTGTTTTGTAATTATCTGTTTCAGATAGTTAATGCTGTTCAACACCTGTCTGCTTGTTAAAATTTTTAAATAAAATCCTTCCATAAAATATGAGCTTCAGGGGCACCTGGGTGGCTCAGTCATTAAACGTTTGCCTTTGGCTCAGGTCATAATCCCAGAGTGCTGGGATTGAGCCCCATGTCGGGCTCCCTGCTCTGTGGGAAGCCTTCTTCTCCCTCTCCTACTCCTCCTGCTTGTATTCCCTCTCTTGCTGTGTCTCCCTCTCTCTTTCTGTCAAATAAATAAAATCTTATAAAAAAAATTTAGATTCATAGGGGCGCCTGGGTGGCTCAGTGAGTTAAAGCCTCTGCCTTCAGCTCAGGTCATGATCCCAGGGTCCTGGGATGGAGTCCTGCATCGGGCTCCCTGCTCAGTGGGGAGCCTGCTTCTCCTTCTCCCTCTGCCCTTCACTCCGCTTATGCTCTCTGGCTCTCTGTATCTCTCTGTCAAATGAATAAGATCTTTTTAAGTATGAGCTTCAGATATATGAGGAAAAACTCTAACTGTGGCTTCTCTGCTGAATCTTACGTACAACTGCCTCCAACATTCACTCAGTTTTACTATCAGTTTCACCGTCAGGTTTCGACATAGGCCAAACCTAACTTTCCAAATCCATACCATTCCCCATCCATCCTCTGTAAACCAACATCCACAGTTATCTGACTTCCACTATCATTATTCCAGTAATCTAGGTTCAGAACTCTTGGATTTTCTATCTTCTCACATCCAGCTACCAAATTCTGTTGCTACTACTTGAGTATTTGTGTCCATTTCTAAGATGTTTTCGGGGGCTTCATAGCCACTTGCAGAGGCACCCAGGCTCTCTAACCTGGTCTCCCTATCACACCTCCACTCTTACCAAGTAGCAGTGGATAGGCCAAATTAATTAACACAAAAACTATCAAATCTGAAACAGAAGTAGGTATCACCTGTGACACACAATGAAGGTATAAAGCAGATTACTTATAGATGCCTAAAGTCCTAGAATTAGCAAAAGAATGTATTTGATAGTGATTTCTCACCATCCCAGAGAGAGGAATACTCGGGTATAGTTCGACACACCAGGGGCTAGGCTCCAGAGGATAGGCACAGCTCCCCACCGCCCCGCTTATTTCTATTTATTTATAGAGCAGTAGAGGAAGAAGGAAAAGGAACATCCTGATAATTATGTAATAACGAGGATTAAAAGGCCCTGAGCTCACATGGTGAGAGAAAATAGCCTTGCTGCCAAAAAAAACCATCCAGCTCCCAGGGTTAGTCTCCTAGGAGACTGCATACCAACATCAGTATCAGCTAGAGACCTTGTCATTCTTTTTGCTGAGACATTTATTCTTAGCTAGCTGGGGAAGCCACCCGGACCACTTAGCAGACAAAGCAGGTATGTCTGACTTCAAATCAAACTCATTTTTACAGCCTTACTCAAAACTTCCTGATTCTTCATCACCTAGAAAGGGCAATCCATTTCTCTAGCCTAGTAAACAAAACCTATTTCCAGAAAGTTATTGGTCCATCCTTTAATATGGCCCCAATATCATCCCACTTCCATGAAGGTGTTACCTGCTTTTCCTCCATGTGACCCCTACCTCCACTGAGCAGCCTTCCTCCTTTGAACTTGCATTGTATTGTTTTACCGCTCTGGTTCTTTTCATACTCTCCATTGTAATAATCCATTAATCATCATCTTTACAGCCTACTTTCTCATACCTCCACACCTGTTTATGGGTTAACAACATATCTAATTCAAATGTAAAACGAAGTGCAGAGTCCAATTCAAGACAGTGACAAAGTTCTGAGATCACCTCCCCACACAGATGCACCAAATCTACACACAAAACAATTCCCTCTGAACGAAATCCATAAACTAGCTGTGCAACTCCTACACACCAGGCGAATAAGAAAAACCTCACTTCAGGCACCTCCGTTGGTTGAGTGTCTGCCTTGGGTTTGGGTCATGATCCCAGAGTTCTTGGATCGAATCCCACATCAGGCTCTCTGCTTAGTGGGGAGTCTGCTTCTCTCTCTACCCCTCACTCCTGCTCATGATCTCTCTCAAATAAATAAATAAAATCTTAAAAAAAAAAAAAAAGATACTGTAATATGTTTAAAAAAAAAGAAAAAGAAAAAGAAAAAAATCCCACTTCAAAATGGGTAGGAGAAGCTGAGACACAATCTCCCCAGAAACTCCACCCCCTGCACAGCAAAGTATAGTCAGAAGGAAACATAACTCCCAGCTTCTCCCTGAGGAGTGAAGGGTTTGCCCCCAACATCTAGATACCCAACTTCAAAAACATCCACGTGAGACAGTTTCCTAAAACACCTAGCTCTGAAAGCCAAGAGGGCTTGCCTCTACAACACTCAAAACTATGGTTAACAAATAGTTCTTAGGCTCGAGAGGACTCACTGTGGCCATCACCCTGCAGGGTTCACCAGCTCACTAAAACACTCAGTTTTTCCCTGAAAGCAGCTATTTATGTATCTTAAGAGCTGTAGCCCGAGAATCAGGCTTCTAATTTGGCACAGGTCTAGAGGCCAACTGCAGTCCTCTCCAGAAACCCAGGAGGCTGGCATGTGCCCCCTTCACACTGTTCCTCTGCCCTGACCCAGGTCACCAGTGTCGTATATCTGGCATCCCATCTTTTCTGGCTGCCAATGAAAGATCATACCCCCTTGGTCTTCTGCCTTTGGTGTCTGGTGAAGTTTCTGTTCATGAGTCTCAGAGTAAAGAAGGAAACAGTTATTGACTGGCTATCTTCCTAGAACTCAGCACAGAGACACTCAACTCTGAGGCTTTCCCTAAGGGAGGCCAATTTGCCTGTCTTGGCGACTGCAGCATGCGGGTCTGTCCTAGTCTGACATGCATTTAAAGGCTGACTGCAGCACCCTCCAGAGATCAGGGAGATGCCATCTTCACATTCACCTTCTGCCCCATTCCAGGATGGCAGTGCCCACATGAAAGGAGCTTGGGCATCCACCTGGCATCCCAGCTTTTATGGCTGCTGTCCTGAGGACACATCCCTTGAGAGCCTGGCTGGTGGCCAGCAGGGCTTGCATTCATAGGTTCAGTGACACTGCAATGAACAAAGATATAGTCCCTGGCTATGTGCCCAGCCCCTGGGGCTTGGCACAGAGGGAGGTGAAAGAGTCACCAACCTATTTTTCCCTGAAACTGGTATATTTATATACTTTAAAAACTGCTGCCAATGGTCCAGTTTCCAGTCAGCCTGCATCTAGGTGCTGACTGAGATCCTTCCTTTTGGGACACTGATGATCTTGACACAACCTCAGTTAGTGGGAGCCACTAAGAACAAAGAAACCTGCTTAAGCAATCACAAAAGTTTGAGAGATAGCCAAGATCTAGAGCAGGAATAAATAATGCTTCATCTTCTATATGGGACCAATCCTTTCCCTGGTAGAGGTAGTGGTTTTATCCAATGCACTAACCAATGTAGAGTCAAAGAAAGTGAATAAGATAGGTTTCAAACCAAAATACAGTTAAACCCCAGAAAGAGATCTTAATGAAATAGAGATAAGTGATCTACCTGATGAAGAGTTAAAAATAGTGGTCATAAAGATGCTCACTGATATCAGGAGACCACCACATAAAATAAGAATTTCATGAAATACAAAAGGTAAGAAAGGACCACAGAGATTCATAGAACTAAAGAATATAGTAACTGAACTGAAAGATTCCATAGAAAGTTTCAGTTACAGACTAAGACAGGTAGAAACAAGGATAAAGCAACTTGAAGACAGGGCAGTGGACTTAAAGCAATCAGAGAAGCAAAATAAAAACAGAATGAAAAGAATAAATACAGCATAAGGGACTTATGAGACATCATTGAGTGGACCAATATTTGTATGATAAAAATCTAAGGATCCCGGGGGCGGGGGGACGGGGGGCAGGGGGAAGGCCGGAGGGAAGGAGCAGAAGTTTATTTGACGAAATGATGGCTGAAATTTTCCCTAACCTGGGGAGAGAAAGAGACAACCAAATCCAAGAAACCCAGAGTTGCAAATGAGATGAAATCAAAGAGACACACTGAGACACATTATAATTAGTCAAAAGCTGAAGACATGGAGAGTATGTTACAAGCAGCAAGAAGAAAAAAAAAGTTGTTATTACATACAGTGGTAACCCCTATAAAACGATCAGAAATTTCAGTAAAAACTTTGCAGACCAGAAGGGAGTGCCAGGATACATTCAAAGAACTGAAAGAAAAAAAGTGAAATGATAGAAAATGTATCCCATACAAAGGAAAATCAAAAGAAATCCATCTTAGCTATACTTATATCAAACAAAATGGACTTTAAGACAAAGACTGCAATAAGATACAAGAGCATTCATTATATAATTATAAAAGGAACAAACCAGAGAATATGACATTTGTAATTATTTATGCACCCAACCTATAAGTACCTAAATATATAAAGCTGATACTAACACACACAAAGGGAGAAATAAAGAGCAATACAATAGTACAGGATTTCAATACGTCAGTTTGATCAATGGATAGATAATCCAGATAGAAAATCAGTAAGAAAACATTGTACATAAACTACACATAGACCAGATGGGAGTTAACAGATCTTTATAAAACGTTCTACCCAAAAGCAGAATACACATTCTTCTCCAGTGCACATAAAATGTTCTTCAGGATGTATCATATGTTAGGTCAAAGAGTAAGTCTTAATAAATTTAAGATCGAAATCATATTAAGCATTTCTTCTGACAATAAAATGAAACTAGAAATCAATTACAAGAAGAAAACTGAAAAATTCACCAAAACATAGAGGTTAAATAATGTTACTGAACAAACAATGGGTCAAAGAATTAAAAAATCTTGTGACAAAAATGGAAATACAACATCCCAAAACTTAGGGCATGCATCAAAGACACTTCTAAAAGGGAAGTTCACAGTGATAAATGCCATTTTCAAGAATAAGAAAGATAAATGAACCTAACTTTACACTTCAAGGAACCAGGAAAAGAACAAACTAAACCCAAAGTTAGCAGAAGGAAGGAAATAACAAAGAGCAGAAATAAATGAAAAAGAAACTAACAGGACAATAGAAAAAAGCAATGAAATTATGAGTTGGTTTTCTAAGAAGATAAAAAAAAAAAAAATCACAAGAAATCACAAAACCACTAACCTAGAAGGAACAAGAGGACTTGAATAAAATGCAATCAGAAATGAAAGAGACATTACAACTGATACTACGCAAATACAAGGATCATGAGAGACCACCATGAGCAGTTATAGGCCAAACTGGACAACCTAGAAGAAATGGATCAATTCTTAGAAACAACCTACCAAAGTTGAATCAAATAGAAAATCTGAACAGACCAATCAGGAAGGAAGGAGTTAAGTCAATAATTAAAAACCTCCCAACAGGGGCACCCGCATGGCTCAGTGGGTAAAGCCTCTGCCTTGAGCTCAGGTCATGATCTCAGGGTCCTGGGATCAAGTCCCACATTGGGCTCTCTGCTCAGCAGGGAGCGTGATTCCGCCTTCTCTCTCTGCCTACCTCTCTGCATATTTGTGATCTGTCAAATAAATAAAATCTTTTTTAAAAATCCTTTAAAAAACAAAACAAAACAAAACCTCCCAACAAATGAAAGAGCAGGACCAGATGGCTTCACTGGTAAAAATTCTAGTTAACATTTAAAATATACCAAGCCCTCCCAAACTCTTCCTAAATAAATAAATAAACAAACTGCAGAGGGAATGATCCCAAATTCATTTTAAAAGGTCATCCTTACCCCGATACCAAAGTTAACCAAGGACCACACAAGAAAATTATAGACCAATATACCTGATAAATGTAGATGCAAAAGTCTTCAACAAAATATTAGCAAGCTGAATTCTACAGTAAGGAATTATACACCACAATTAAGTGGAAATTATACCAGGGATGCAAGGATGGTTCAACATACACAAGTCAATGTGATACAGCCCATTCACCAAATGAAGGATAAAATCACATGATCATCTGAATAGATCCAAGAAAAGCATTTAACAAAAGCATTTGACCCATTCATGCTAAAAATCTCAAGAAACTGAGTATAGGGAGAATGTACCTCAACATAATAAAAGACATTTATGACAGAAAAGTCCACAGCTAATACCAAACTTAATAGTGAAAAACTAAAAGGCAAAGAGGCCCAGTCTCACTATTTTTATGCAGCATTGTAACCGGAGTCATAGCCAGAGCAATAAAAACAAGGCATCCAAATTGGAAAAAAAAAGTGCATCTATTTGAAGATCTATACAGATACATAGATAGAAACACATACACGCACCCTTAAGACTCCACCAAAAACTGTTAGAATTAATAAATCCAGTAAAGCTGCAGAACATATAATTTCCAAAAATCAGTTGTCTTTCTATAAGCTAAAAACAAGCTAGAAGAAAACTTCAAACAATTCCATTTACAATTGCATCAAAATTATTACCTAGGAATAAATTTAACCATGGAGATGAAAGATCTATACACTGAGAACTATGACACTGAAGAAAGAAAATGAAGACCAAATAAATGGAAAAATATTCTATGTTCATGGATTGCTAAAATGTCCATACTACCCACAGAAGACTACAGATTCAATGTGATCCCTATAAAAATTCCAGTGGCATTTTTCACAGAACTTGTACAATAAGTCCTAGTATTTGTACAGAACCGTAAGAGGCCTCCAAAGAGCCAAGGCAAACTTGAGGAGAAAAAAAAAAGAAAACTGAAGGCACATTTCCTGATTTCAAGCTATATTACAAAGCTATGGTAATCAAAACAGCATGGTATCAACATAAAAACAGACACACGGATCAATGGAATAAAATGCAGAGCCCAGAATAAAACCCACACATATATGGTCAGTTAATAGGACAAAGAAGCCCCAAGTATACAATAGGGAAACGACAGTCTCTAGTCGTTTGGGAATGATACTGGGAAAGATGGCAGCCACATTTAAGAGAACTGAACTGGACCTGTATCTTACACATACATAAAAAGCAATTCAAAATCGATTAAAGACTTGGACATAAAACCTACAACCATAAAACTTCTAGAAGTAAACACGGGGGTAAACTCCTTGCAGTTGGTCTTGGCAAAGATTTCTTGTGATGATTTCAAACAAAAGCAAAACAAACAAGTGGGACTGCATCAAACTAAAAAGCTTCTGAACAGCAAAGGAAACTATCCACAACATGAAGAGGCAACCTATGAAATGGGAGAATGTGTTTATAAGTCACATATCCAATAAGCAGTTAATATTCAAAATATATAAAGAACTCACCCAACCCCGTAACAAATCATAATTAAAAATAGGCAGAGGAACTGAATAGACATTTTCAAAGATGATATACAACATGGCCAATAGGTACATGAAAAGATGCTCAGCATTGCTAATCAAGAGGGAAATGCAAGTCAAAACCACAAAAAGGTACCACCTCACACCTGTTGAAGTGGTGTTCACCAAAAAGACAAGAGGTAAGTGTTGGTGAGTTTGTGGAGGAAAGGGAACCCACGTGCAGTCACTGTAGCAAACAGAATGGAGGTTCCTTCAACTATTAAAAGTGAAACTACTTCCTAGTACATATCTGAAGGAAAAGAAATCCCTGTGTTGGAGAATTATCTGCATCCCCATGTTCACTGTAGCATTGTTCATGAAGGCCAACACACGGAATCAACTAACCATGGGTCCAACAACAGACGGATATAGAAAATGTGACATATATACACAAGGAAGTATTTTCTTCAGTCACTAAAAAGATAATCCTGCCATTTGCAACAACCTGCATGCAACGTGAGAGCATTTTATTAAGTGAAGTCAGTCAGATAGAGAAAGACAAATATTGTATGATTTCACTTATATGTGGAATAAAAAGAAAATGGAACTCAGACACAAAGAACAGATTAGGGATTGCCAGAGATGGGGTGGGTGGGCGAAATGAGTGAATGTGGTTAAAAAGTATAAACTTCCAGTATAAGATAATTAAGTTCTGGGGATACAACATATAGCATGTTGACTAAAGTTAATAGTATTTGGTATATTTGCAAGTTTTCCTAAAAATAAATTTTAAAGTTTCTCATCCCAAGAAAATAACTGTGTGAGTTTAACCAACCTTGTTGTGGTGATCTTTTTGTGATACATACATATACTGAATTCCCATGCCGTACATTGGACACTAATACAATGTTATGTGCCATTTATAGCTCAATAAAACCAAAGAGAACAAATGCATTGCGTATCATAGTCACCATGTATACCGTCACAACCCATTACTGATAAACTTCTCATCTGTTTTGAAGGATTGTTCAGGTTTAAGTGCCCACGCACGCACATGCACGTGTGCATGTGTGTACATATATGCTTTTATATACATATATGTAGATCCTTTTATATAGTTAAGTACTATATGTGTATTACATGTAATTCTAGGACTCTTCATTGAAGCTCTTTGGTTTTAAGACACATTTGACTGATTAGAGCCAGTAAGATCATAGGCTTGTTTCACACTCGGGAACGCAAAAGGGATGAGAAGATGAGAACCTCGTCTATCATTTAGTCACGATCCTAGCAGGAAACAGAAGGCATTCTCAAAAAAGCCTAATTAGATTCGTTACAAAAAGGTCAGAGTCAGAGTAAAGGGAAACCAAGAGGACAAGATGTAGGCCCCACCCCCAGGCCTAAAGGTGGTAACAGTGTCTGGCCCGTCACTAGACCAGAGGGGGCATTTCCTGAAACACGGTGAGATCTGTAGCCACAGCTGGAGGAGAAATATCATCCTGCAAGTTCTGGGACCTTGCAATAGAAAGGCAACTGCTGCAAATCTGCAGCCAGAAAATGAGGAAGCAAAGAAATATATACCCCAACCTCACTTCCTGCAATTTGATCTCCTGAGAGCGCACATTGTCCAAACCCACCCAGAAGCCAGAGAGTGAGGGAGTCACCTTGAATCAGGTGATGGAGAGCAGCCTCCCAGGAAACAAAGCAGGGAGAAGAGTGAAAAGTGGATTCAAGAAGGGAAAAATGAGTATCATCCCTGTTGGTATTCTCTCTTCATACTACATTTCTATAAAAATGGGGAAGAACAGAGAATCCACATGGAAGAAAGTCAGGCTGGCTTTTGAGCTTCTCTATCCCATACAGGGGCAGAGGGCCACCACGTAGCTCTCAGGGTTACAGATCATCTGGCCTGGGACCAGCCCTCCCTCCATCGCAACTGCAAATTCCAGACAGAGAATGTCTGGCCAGGCTTCAGTTAGGTATCCACTTCTCATTCAAGCACAAGTGACCAAGGGTATCAGCATCACTGCCAAAGGACTCAACCCACATGATCCACAAAAATCTCAAAGAACCCGGGCAGCACAGAAATTTCCAAGGAGTCTGCAACTGAATCCTAAGGACACATATTTAAAAGCAACATGCTCAAATTGTGGACGTGATCATCAAGTAACCCTGAGTTCAGAAGAGAGAAAAATAAGCCAGAATGAAGGGCTTACCTCTGCTCTGGGCCCTCCTATTAAAGCAGCAAAGTGTGATACCCACCCTATTAGGCCCTAATGGGCTGAACAGATTAACCAACCTGAAAGGAACTTTTTCATTTACCAACAGAACTCAGTGTTAAAAATGCACTTGGGCACGGTTTCTGTTTATTTGCCTCAAACTCTGCCTCAGGCTCATTGAACACCACTCAAAGAGAAGAGGGTCTCAGAAATAGTTCAAGGCCCAAGTTCAAACTTAGAAAAATGTATTGACAAGTAAAACAAAAAAATCCCCCAGCAGATAAAAAAAAAAAAAAAAAGAATATGCCTGAAATTCTGTCTCCAGTGTGAAAAACCAACTCTTTATCATTTACCGCCCTAAGATGTACTAGCAATAAATGTTACAGTACCCTGGAATCACATGCGACAGAGTGCCTTGTTCCCAAATGTGTCTATATTAAACGGAACTTCATGAAGACCCAGAATTATTCCTTCTAACAGATCAACTCTATCTGAAATAACAAGACAATCGGAAACCCTAATTCCACATCTCCCTGAGTTGTCATTACGATAGAAATTGTGTGCGGCCTCTACCATGTACATATTTGCCACCCGTAAAATTTAACTTCCTTAAGGTGAAAGACGGTATCCTGAATTTATGGTTTGGAGTCAGACTTGGACTCAAATTCTGCATCTGCCACTTAATCGTGACTGACTTAGCCCAGGTCCTTCCGAAAGCAGAACCTGGGGAAAGGATTAAAGTGATAACATCTTTGGGAGATGCAAGACCCACTGCTGAGGATGAAAAGGAAAGAAAGGAGCAAAGCGTGATGTGACACCTTCCCACGCTGGCTTCTGCTCACAATACGCTGTGAAAAGACAAAGCAAGATAAGCAAGCAGCAGGTGCATTCCCTCAGCACATTCTCAGTGCTTCTTTAGAAAAGTTACAAATTTTGGAGGGAGGGGGCGAGCCTAGTGGTGGGTACTGAGGAGGACACGTATTGCATGGAGCACTGGGTGTGGGGCATGAACAATTAATTTTGTAACACTGAAAAAATAAAAGGATTTGGGGAAAAATAAAAATAAATTATTTTATTAAATTAAAAAGAAACGTTGTAAATTAAAAGTGAAAATTACCCATAGCCTGTGGAAGGTGGGAATTTAGGAATTCATGCTCCTCCTCCGCCCATCTTTCCTTTCCCCTTTGTCGAACTCCCCGCCCCCCACTGGGGAGTTGAGTCCCCTGTACTTCTGGGTTGTCATCTGACTCCAGCTTGGGAGACCAGATCCCATGCACTGCGGTGTGTGTTTCGTTTTATATTAGTTTTCCACTGCTGAATGACAAATCACCACCACGTAGCTTCATAAAACAGTTATCTCCGTTGCTGTGGGTCAAAGTTATCTCCGTTTCTGCGGCTCTTCTGTTCAGGGTGTTATAAGGCTGACATCAAGGTGTCAGCCAGCTGCATCCTTATCTCAAGGCTTGACTGGGGAAAGATTTGCTTCCATCCTCTCTTGGCTTGTTGACAAATTCATTTCTGTGTAGCCAGAGGACGGAGGTCTCTGTTTTTTTGCTAGCTGTTTGTGGGGGGGACTACTTCCGTTCCTAGAGGCCTCTCTTGGGTCTTTGCCAAGTCATCCTCCTCACAGTGTGGCAGCCTGCTCCTTCGAGGCCAGCAGAAGCACCTGGTGCCCCATCTTCTCTTAAAGGACCCTACTGATGTTTGCGGATGATAGTGTGTAGGTAGGTGAGGCTGGGACAAGATGCCGGGAACCAGTGACAGATACCTGCCCTTTTATTAGATGATTTCCACCCCCAGGACTGCCTTGCACACATGGGCCATTCTGGGGCTGGGTCCCTGTGGCAGCCACATGGGTATGCCTTAATCGGCACCCTTTAGAGGTCATTAATTGTTCCCACGCAAAATTAGTCCACGAAAACAAACCACAGACTGTAAGCATCTATGCAGTGATTTAAGTAGGAGTGACGGGTCCTTTGAGTTGATACTGAAACTGAATGGCTGTGGGCTCTTGGACAAGGCATTGCTGACCTTGATGTAGCTCTAAATCACGCTAGCTAGATGCAAAGAGGTCTGAGCCCAGGACTCTCTAATGCACTGCAAACAAACTTTTTTTCTTTTTTTTGGGTTCACCGCCAAGCTTTGGGGCTTTGTTGCTGTACTAATACCTCAAATTCAAAACTGTAGTTTTTGAGAAAGGCAACTCAGTATCCTCAATATGCAACTCTGGCCTCCAGTCTTCCCCGAAAACAGACACCCCCGGCACCATGCAGCCAAATACTGCTAAAGATGGTCCCTGCGCCGCCAACCAGCCCGCTGGCCCCGCACCCAGGACTGCAGTGCCGTGACAGCGGTGCCTCACAGGAGGGAGATGCTTGCTCTCTCCTTTGTCTGACCCAGGTAGGACCTTGGGGATACACAGGGCTTTGTCTTTCCGGTTTGGTCTCAGAGTGGGGTTGGGAGAAGTGAGCTTTAAGGAAACATCTTAAACATTGTTTCTTTGGTCACCTGTGAAGGAACCTCATCTGACTGATGGCTATTTCCCTAAGAATATGCAGAAGGTCATGGGGCTTTGAATCCCTGTACCTTGCCATCAATGTGTTACTGCAAATCCTCTCATTCCAAGTTTGGCTGTGACGGTATCAACACGACAGGCATGCAGCCGTCATACCCATGAAGCCCTCAGGTGGGTTTGTTCCAGAAAACCCACTATGGCAGGAGCTGAGAGGGCCTGTTTGCCTGAACCTTAACAAGGTCATGCTCATGCTCCTCCTGACCTCCATGTCCATGCTCAGGGCTTGAATTATTAGTCCCAACTCTGGCCAAAGACAAGCTTCCCTCCAGATGCAAAGGACAGGAGATCCTAATTTCCACAGCCTGGCCGGCCTTCGTAACCTCGGAGCTTTAACTGAAGGACCTTGGGCCAGGACAACCAACAGTGACATCAGGATCACAGTATTTTTGACCAGTTTAATGGGGTACCAGACTGAGTCAGGAAAAGCAGCATTTCAGGCTTCATATGAAGCAATGTGTACTTTAATAATTAAAATGTATTTATCTACATAGATGTGCTTTGCTGAGAAGTTAGGTCTGTTATAGACCAGAAACTGTATGTTGTGATTTCATGTTTTCTTATCTTTTCTTAGCTATTTCTAATTACAGTAAACACTGTTAATAGATTAAAAATGTACCTATGTATTTGTTTCTGGAGTGTTTGTTATTCAATGGATATACTCCCATGACTTACATGAAGAAATACCAAGTATCTATCACTATTTGGTTGTAAAGTGAAGAGTCAAATTGGAAGGGGTGTGGCTATCAAACTGCAAATACTATATTCACAAAATAAAAAACATGTTCAGACAAATGGAAAAAAGGACTCCGTTGATCAGGTTAAACCTTCACAGAGTGATTTCCTTTTGATTCACTCAAATTAATGGACTAGTAATAGATCATGGGAATGATACCCCATCATATTCACAGGTTCTGCCCATGAGCAAGAGGAAGGTATATACAGGGCATGTATATCACGGGCAGAATCTTGGGCTCATCTTAGAACTCTGCCTGCCACATCCAATTCCAAAAGCAGAAGGGCAGCCAGGGGTTGCTGGGGCACCAGAGAGAAAGGAGGAAGCCAGGAGGCATGGAGATGTACTGCATAATGTTTCTGTCCCAATACACTGACCTTAGTCAATTTTCACTAGTATTTTCTCCATGTGAAAAATAGAAAAACTAAGGCTAAGAACTTGTACTCTTCGGTGCGAAGAAGCATTAAGTCAGGGTACAGATTAGCCATCATTTATTCTTATTTTCTCTATTGTGTGTGCTCTCCACGAATTCTCCACTGGACAAGTCAGTGAGTCTGGTCTTCATTTTCCAGCTGAGGCTATCCATCTTGTTATCGCCTCTAGAACCCGTAACGTACTTAGAACAGTGTCTCACATAAAAGTATATTTTAAGTGGTGTCTTTTAGCTTAGATTTGTATGAAGTGTATCCAAAAGTGTATCCTCACTTTTGGCTAATCACACTTTTCTATTTGTATAAAATTTAAGTTGTATGGACCAACGAGAATCCCCATGCCTTCCCCAAAATTAAAATATAAGTTAGGACAACAGTGTGGCGATTCCTCAAAAAATTAAAAATAGAGCTACCCAATGACATGGCAATTGCACTACTGGGTATTTAGCCCAAAGATACAGATGTAGTGAAAATAAGGGCCTTATGTACCCCAATGTTCATAGCAGAAACGTCCACAATAGCCAAACTGTGCAAAGAGCCGAGATGCCCTTCAGCAGACAAATGGATAAAGATGTGGTTCATATATACAATGGAATATTACTAAGCCATCAGAAAGGATGAATACCCAACTCTTGCATCAACATGGATGGGACTGGAGGAGGTTATGCTGAGTAAAATAAGTCAAGGCAGAGAAAGTCAATTATCATATGGTTTCACTTGCTTGTGGAACATAAGGAATAACATGGAGGACCTTAGGAGAAGGAAAGGAAAAGTGAAGGGGGGCAGGAATCGGTGGTGGAGGTGAACCATGGGAAACTGTGGACTCTGAGAAACAAACAGGGTTTGGGGAGGGCGGGATGAGTGAGCCTGGTGGTGGGTATTAAGGAGGGAATGTATTGCATGGAGCACTGGGTGTTTGTTATGTGCAAACAGTGAATCTTGGAACACTACATCAAAAACTAATGATGTACTCGGCATCAGAGAAATACAAATCAAAACCACAGTGAGATACCACCTCACACCAGTCAGAATGGCTAAAATTAACAAGACAGGAAATGACAGATGTTGGCGAGGATGCGGAGAAAGGGGAACCCTCCTACACTGTTGGTGGGAATGCAAGCTGGTACAGCCACTCTGGAGACCAGTATGGAGGTTCCTCAAAAAGTTGAAAATAGAGCTACCCTACAATCCAGCAATCACACTACTGGGTATTTACCCTAAAGATACAAATGTGATCCGAACGGGCACATGCACCCGAATGTTTATAGCAGCAATGTCCACAATAGCCAAACTATGGAAAGACCCTAGATGCCCATCAACAGATGAATGGATAAAGAAGATATGGT
>CM053609.1:46094242-46133843 GCA_028646535.1 Procyon lotor
CTATGCAGCCATCAAGAGAAACGAAATCTGGCCATTTGCAACGACGTGGATGGAACTGGAGGGTATTATGCTAAGCGAAATAAGTCAGTCAGAGAAAGACAAGTATCACATGATCTCTCTGATATGAAGAATTTGAGAGGCAAGGCAAGAGTTTGGGGGGGTGGGGAGAGAAATGAAACAGGAAGGGATGGGGAGGGAGACAAACCATAAGAGACTCCTAGACTCAAACGAACTAAGGGTGGCTGGCGGGGGCGGGGGGGGGTAGGGATAGGGTGGTTGGGGTGTGGACATTGGGGAGGGTATGTGCTATGGTAAGTGCTGTGAAATGTGTAAGCCTGACGATTCATAGACATGTACCCTGGGGCAAATAATACATTATATGTTAATAAAAAACTAATGATGTACCTTACGGTGACTCACACAATAAGAGTAAAAATAAATATAAATTAGGCAAATATCTTTAAATAAATATCTTTAGCTGCTTGTGTTATTATTTCAAGTATTAAACTTCAATGAAGAAAATAAAAGCTTAATTTCACTGATTGTGTGTGTGTGTGTGTGTGTGTGTGTGTGTGTGTGTGTGTGTGTTTACATCTACAAAATGTGTACTAATTTTAAGTTTAGAGCTACGGGCAGGAAAGCCTTATGTTTTCCCCCTTGATCCTATTAGAACTTCAGAACATACTACTTGTAGTACTACTTTCCAGATAATTATTAACATATTTTCCAAAAATACAAATTCAGAACTGGCAAGTTATTTTTTTCTTTTTATTTATAGAGCTGCTATTATCCCCACCCATCCACAGCCCCAGTCAGGGATCTTTATTTTTTTTAACCAGTTCAGCCGCCCTGTGTCCCTCCTTGCCTTTTCTTTCTTCTCCTAACCTTTGCTGTTGCACAAAAATAAAAGCAAAACCAAATACTAAGAACGAGCAGATTAGAGGAATGAGATACAATGGCCAACTGCACTTTAGCAATGTTCCTTCCAGGGAAAGAAGGACCACAGTCTGGTGCCCCTTAGTCATTTTTAAGTGAAAGTATCAAGTCTCCAAACAGAACACTCACAAGATGAAACTATGAAAATTCAACTCTATCAGTCAGTTTGGGTGAAATCGTACCATGAAAACAAACAATCTCAGTGTCCTGAAATAGCATATGTTTGCTTCTCCCTCATGCTGTATTTTCATCCTGAGTCAGCTGTGGCTCTACTCCATGAATCTTTGTGTTGAGGCCCAGACTAACGCAGCAACCCCTCACTGGACTATTTCTCATTTTATGAGACTGTAATAAAAGGGGGCCAAGGGGCACCTGATTGGCTCAGTTTAGCATCTAACTGGATCTCAGCTCAGGTCTTGATCTCAAGGTCCTGAGTTCAAGCCCCACATTGGGCTCCATGCTGGGTGTGCAGCCTACTTAAAATGGACTGGGGGAGTGAGGAATGGCTAAGTAGTAGACTATGCAATGGTTTTTAAAGCTTCTGTTCAGGAGTGACACACCTCATTTTATTCATTGGCCATTTCACCTCATGCAATGCATAGAGCTGAGATGGATACCAAAGGAGTGGGTGGGGAGATATGATCCTTCCCTATAGGAAAGCAGTAGGTATTCTGAACAATAGCAACTGTCATAGTAATTCATATTAATGTTATAATGTGAATTACTCCACCACACTCAAAGTAAATTAATAGAACATTTCTCTGTATATCACTAATGAAACAACTCCCCAAGTAAATGATTTTGGATCTTCCGCCAATTTTGATACATGGAATCCTTGAGCAAGGCCCATGTGTATTTAGAGAAAAGCCTGGGTGATGGAAGACATAGCCCAATAGCACAAGGTGAAACTTCCCACAATAATAGCAGTCTTACAACCATGGGATAAGACCTCTTTCCAACTCTACTGATTCATCTAGGGTTTTGCGTAACCAGCTGGGCATTGTGTATCCAGTGTGATGCATTCAAAGCCAGACAATTCTTCGGGCAAATGTAACTATGGCAATATCTCCTTATACACAGGGGATACTAACACTCACAAGACACTTAACACACAGCTTACAGATACACAGTGTCCAAACGTTTTACATTCAGCCATCTCTAAGTTGCCCTTTTCAGGTTAGGTTCAAGTCCACTTTTGGAACCTGGTAGTGTGATAGTCTGATCCTTTCCCAAGTCTGAGGAGCCCAGTATCACAGAAAGAGTAGGAATATTCTTCAACCTCATAGTACTATTCCTTTCTGTCTCTGGAATAATACCTCTTAATTTTCCACAAGCCTTGTGGTGGAGGCTGTGGTGTACCACTGAAACCCCCCTTTAGAACTAAGGCACTCATTCCCCCAGCCACAAGGGGTGCTGGCTACTGATGGCTCACAGTTGTGCCTCTATCCAAACATTGCCCTTGACTGAAGGAAGCTGCACATCCACATTCCCCTCAAAAGGTATTCACCTCGACAGCACACCCAAATACACAGCATGAAAATATCAGTGTCTGAGTCTGTTTCCTAGGGAACCTGATGTGTAACAGTTGGTACTGGAGATGACCCTATAGAGCAGACTCTCATATGGTTTTTGGAGCTCTATCACTCACCAGCTGGTAAAGAGGAGCCCTTATTGGCAGCAAGAGAATAAATAGCCCCTGACTTGCTACAGTGGTGTAATTGTTGAAAACTTTTATGAGTGATGAACTGGAAAGGGTTATCAGCAGAAGGGAGTGCCTTATCAGATGCAGCATAGGAGGCATTTGAGAGGTACAGGGCAGGTAATTATTATAAGGTTATGAGATCTGTTGGCAGTTGCTGGGTGCATGCAAAGCACTGAAGAAAGCAATGAAGGGCTGGAATCATTAATCACCAATTTAAGGCAAAATATGAAAACCGGAAGCCCTCCCTGATAATGCACAAGGAGACTCTTAGCTCCTGCAGGCATAGAGCAGAAAAAACTAAGGCTTAGATCCAGGTCTTACTTATAACAAGAAAATACAAGAGCTCCAGAAGGGGCTGAATTCTCAACATCAACAAAACTACTATGACTAAGAAAGTAAATCTTACAAGTTCTCATCACAAGAAAATAAAATACATAACCATGTGTGATGGATATTAAACATACTGGGGTGATCATTTCATAATATATACATGTATCAAATCATTATGTACACCTAAATTCATGTAATATTATATGTCAACTCTAGTTCATTGAAACTAAAAAAAAAAAAAGTCTTTACCTTAAAATCAGCATTCTGAATAAGAGTCAATCCCAACGCATGGAAAAATCTGGGTCAAGGCATTAAAAAATCTTGAATCCCCTCATTCATCTAAAATTCATCCAGTCCTCCCATGTTAAAGACTCTCATCCCTGAGGAGCCTCAAGAACCTGGAGTTGTGGAACAGGAAACAAATTCTCTAAATGGAAACTAGGATAGTAAATGAGGCCACCCAACTTTCATTCCATGGTTCCTAGGCCTGTGGGTTCTAGGTTTTGGCCCACTGCCTAACATGGTGCCCAGTAATGGTCATTGATTCAGACTAGATCTCAGAGCCTAGAAAATGGCACTCCATCTTCACCAGGTACCTCCATGCCAGTTCCTCAGCAGCAACTTAAAAAGCTGTTTCATTCATTTATCAAGCCAGCAGCTTCTGAGTGGTGTGGTAGGTGTTAGAAACTGTGGATCTCCTAGTCATAAGCCCATGGCCACAGCTTTCTTTCCATTAAGAGCGTCTCTTGGGAAAATATCAAATACTCTGTTCTCAGATTTCATTGCTGACTGAGGCTCTGACAAGAAGAAAGAAAACATACCTGGAATATGTGCCAATTCCAGCCACAATGAATCACTGTTCCTTCCAATGGTAGAAAGGATCCAGTATTATCCTCAATATCAAGTGATTGGTTGATCCCTCAACAGATGATACTAGATCAGAGGCTTAGCACTGGTCTTCATTGCTGGCAGGGTGAGCATTTGGTGGTAGCAGAAGGTAGATTAGTCTTGGAAAGCAGGAACTCATGCTGTGGGGACCACATAACCTCCATCCCTGCTGCCATGGTTATTTCTTCAAGCACCCAAGCACATGGGTGGCCACTGACAGAAGCTGGCTGACAGTAGTCAAGATATTCTGTGTAGTCGGTTTTTAAGTACCAACCTTCTCTGCTTGACATATTCTGGTGGATGTCAACATGTTTTAGAAGACCTTCACACTTCATGCAACACCCCCTTCCCTTTCCCCTAGACCACTTTTCTCTGATTTTCTAGTCTTTGTCATTCCAGGCCCACCAAAAAACCAACCAAGTCATCTTCACTGCCATGGATTAGGGCTTGGGTCACCCTTCAGTTAAGCCATCTAGAGCATCAGAGATACTAAACAAGGGTGAGGGTTTTCTAGAAAGGGATTGGAAGAGGGAGATGATGAGTATCCGTTGTGTTGCCAGGATCAGCTACAGCAACAGGAGCTAGAGTTTATCCCCCTGATTTTCTTTTTGTAAGTTTCCCCAGGAAAATAAATGAACTAGGATCCTAGAGGACATCTTCACAGGTATTATGAACTTAAACTTACTATATAGAACAAGTGTATAGAACAAGTGGATTCAAGTGACATGAAAAAGGGATCCTAATGGATCAAGACCAAGGCACGCATTTCCCCAGCCACTGGAAACAGGTCTGCTACTATAGACACACAATTGTGTTCTGCATGAGGAATTGTCCTAAAAGATTCTGCTTTGACCAAGGTTATGCTCCCACCCAGCTGATCCACATGGAGGCACAAAGGTCTAGTCTCTTTGCCAGTTTGGTACTTCTCTAAAAAGCAATCCCAGCTGTCGGGCTCCAGGTGTTAATGATTGAGAATTGCCATCATATCACTGTTAAACTTCTCCCTCGAAAATTCTGCTTTTCTCACTTAACAGGTGCCAGAGCATTCCCCAGTACACCTTCTGTACACAAATGTCGGTCAGAGTCTGTGTCCTCACAGCACCCTACTCATGACAGTCCTAGGGGTCCAACAATGGCCTCTCCTGAGACTGTCTCCTCATCTAGAACTTTTTCTGGGCACACAAAATGGCAGATTTCTGGAAGCCAAAGCTATGCATCTCAGGTCAGTTACAGATTGGTAAACTACACCCATACCAACACCTGCTGGGGCAAAAGAAGTATTTTATTGTCCAGTATTAGTGTTATTCCAGAAAGCCTCTCTGGCTTTTTCAAGAAGAGCATTCTACCTCAGCAACAAAAAATAAAAAGAAAATCTTAGATATGTCTGAGAAATTGGCCACTGGCCAGAAGAAACATGGAGAATATAACCAAGCTGGTTCAGGTACTGAGGAGTTTCACAATGACAGCATCCTAGCTGTCAGCCAAGTGGTCCAATGGAACCACTATGAATAGGCACGGCCACAATGTCTGTGAAAAGCCAAAAATCACTGATGGTGATATATGAAGGTGTACTGGTTGGTCTAAATGGCTTCATGCCAAAGAGGGAAAAATAAAATGGAAATTTCCTTGGAACAAATTCAACAAAAATGAACCAGATTTTCTATCAGTTTGTTGAAATGATTCGGACTCGGCTTTCCTAGATGCTAACAATAGTGTCTATCCCCATCACGTGACCAAGCTGACAATGGAAGTATCAGACTGTAGGAAATAAACCTGGAAAGAAGGAAAGAATTTTTTTTTTAATCCTTTCCTTTTCCACATATTGAAGAAGTAATAGTAATCTCCTCTTAACTTTGCTATGAGGCAGATAAGTGTTTTCTGGTAATTAGAACTTCCAACGCATGTCCTCTGACATTCTTTTACAGAATAAACGTCCACAAGGGCAAACTAGTTGCAATGGGATAAATCTAAGTTCCAGCCTCTGGAGAGTCAGGCTTGTGGCTGTTTCAGGAACAGTGACATTTCCGACTAGTGCATCTCTATGTATGTATTTACACATTTTATGTATCCATAGAGAATTTCCATACAGTAAACAGACGTAAACGTCATCACGTTTACGTCTACCTGCTCTCATGTAGCTATCACCGAGATCAAACTAGAAAAGGTTCCCATCACCCAGAAAGTTCCCTCATGCCTCTTTCCAGTCAACACACAACTCCCATTTACTGCAGGTAACAACTTTTTTTTTTTAAAGATTTTATTTATTTATTTGAGAGAGAGAGAGAGAGAGAGAACATGAGAGGGGAGAAAGTCAGAAGGAGAAGCAGACTCCCCATGAAGCTGGGAGCCCGATATGGTGCTCGATCCCAGGACTCCGAGATCATGACCTGAGCCGAAAGCAGAGGCTTTAACCCACTGAGCCACCCAGGTGCCCCTGCAGGTAACAACTTTTATTCCCTACCCCCTATCCCGGAATAAACGTCAATGCCTCTTTTAAAGAAAAACTCAAGTCCCAAAGAATGGTTCCAAAGATGTGGGTTCTCTTTACCATAGTTGAGGAGGAGAAAGATAGGGCTGGAGAATAAAGACTTAGTACCTTGCTAGGAAAGGGGATCTAGGGAAAGTTGTCATTCCTGCTTTGTATCTATCCCACCAAGAAACACAAACCAAATTTAATTATTCAGTGATACCATTAAGTTTTCAAATTACCTGATCTAGATCTCTTTTCTGCAGCACACGGACAAAGAGAAGTATATCCACAGAGATGAACAGTGGATCAGGAAAAACCCAAAGAGAAACCTAAGCTTCCTAAAAGAAATAAGTATGTCAACAATAGCCAAATTCTATGGGCTAGTTAAGGGCCCAAACACCACTATGTAAACTAAACTAAACTGCCCCAACTTTAAACTTATTTTCTGATTAGAATGTGTGTGTGAGAATTAGAGTGTGAACGTGTAATTAATCAGTCCCCAGGGTATTGGGGAAGGAGGGAGAGCAGGGAAAGGAGGGGGAAGCAGGAAACATTATTTCTCATTTTCTCCCCCCAATAATACAAGACACCCCTCATCCCACCTCCTAATAGAGATGTGCCCTGGTATATCAATGGAAATCCAGTGTTTCTCTGGGTTTTTTACTCTGGAATTCTATCCAAATCTTCCTCAGAGGCAGCTGACTAGGGAGAATATTGTTTTCTACCTGAATGGAAAAGACAAACACCTTGATGATAACTCCCCTGTTTTTCCTTTCAGTTTCCCAACTAGGAAACTGTCTTCAGAGTTAACTTGATTTTCAGCCCAGGCTGCAGTTGCTTGCCTTTTATATCCTCCTTCTAGACTTTGGAATATTTTTCTCAAGGAGCATGGGCGTTATTACATTTTCCTTATACATTCCATCCTTTTGTAGTAAGCTGGCTCCTCCGAGAAGCCAACTCTGACAGAGTGTAGTCTTTTGTATGTTTATTAGGGAGAGACAGTGGAATCCCCGCATGTAAACACAGACAAGGTAGGGCAAGGAAGCCGGGAGTGGGCTGAAGCCAAGCTGCAACACAAGCCCAACACAGAGCAAGCGAAAAAGATTTTATAGGAATGACTCACAAAATTGCGGAAGCCTGGTAAGTCCGAAATCTGCACAGCAGGCTGGCAGGACAGACGGAGCCCCAGGGAAGAGCTGCAGCTTGAGTCCGAAGGCAGTTTCCCGCAGAACGCTCTCTTCTTCCGTCGCCTTTGGCGACTTCAGGTGGTTGTTTTATACCCACCCACATAATGGAGGACAATTAGCTTTATTGAAATCAGTCTCCTGAATTAAGTGTTAATCTCTAACAAATACCTTCACAGAAACATCTAGAATAAAGTGTGACCAACTATCAGGGTAGAGTGGTCTAGCCAAGCTGACACATACATTTAACCATCACACAACCCCAGAAAAGCACGATTTGGGGGGAAGACGGCTTTCTACAGCTGAGGCTCTCTGAAGGGACTCACAGCTGAAAACTGTCTGCGGACGACATTCCCAGCAGCTGGGGCAATGAATCTCCCCTAAGTGGAATCTGAGCAGAACTGTTCTGGGTTCATCACACCTATGCGAATAATTACATGTACTCAACAATTAAATTTACCGTTAAAAAGTTTATTTAATACGATGTTTCAAAGCAAAGGTCGATAAATATAAAGATGTAGACGTAAAGGACACATACACCCTTTTTGTTCAAAAGAAATGATTAAGGAACAGTGTTTAAAATACCTGAAATTATTGTTTCCATATGCAGCAAACCAAAAGCTGTTTGTAACACACTGAGTAGTTACCCTCACTCATATGGTGAACCTCTCACTTCCTTATATCTCTAATCCTTTTTACAGCCAGATGTAGTGACCTCTTAAGGTGTCCGGGGTGAAGAAGAGGGAGACAGCTTAGAGAAACTTATCCTGTGACTTAAGCTACTATTTGATATTTCCTGGACTCAACTCATAAGTATTATTTAAGGATAATGTGTCAGTGATGAAGTTTTAGAATATAAGTGATTCCGGAGCCGACAACCAAGAAAGAATTCTTAAGACGTCGCTGGGGCCAAAAGGTGATTTTATTAAAGCACGAGGACAGGACCCATGAGCAAAAGGAGCTGCTACTCAGTGATCCTGAGGAGTGGCTGATTATATACTCAGGAGTTGGGGAGGTGAGGACAAAGGGGGTATTGAGAAGGGCAGTCCTACGGTAAAGAAAACTCTCAGGAGTTTCCTCTAATGGAGGCCTGGTTATTGTCAAGCCAAGCTGTTTTTGTTTTTGTTTTCTCTAATGAGGCACCAACATGAAGACAGTTGGGAGTTTTCTGGTGGAACGTCACACTCCTCCTATCCCACGTCCTAGAGAATGAGCATTAGAGTTAGAAGAAATTCAACTTTATTTACATTTTCTTCCACCCAGGCCTCCCTCAATTTTATGGAGGGGAGGATGATGTTAGGGCCTCAGGAACTGAGTTATGGGTCTCTGGAAGTTAGGCTATAGATAAGAAAGCTTCTTCCTTGTAAATCTCTAGGACATTTGTAAACTGAGGGAGACTCTTCTCTTGCAGGACTGTGATCTCTACAAGTTAACTATTTTTTTTTTCCTTTAGGGCTGGCAGGGGTGCCTGAGAAATGTCACATATACACCATGGGGGGGAGGGGGGAGGGTTGCAGGGAGTCAGCTTCTGCTTTGCCCTCAGCTTGCCTTCTACCCTCTCATCATCAGGACTCAGAACAGAAACACAGATCCACGGAGAGCTCAGCTGCCGTTTCCCTCAGTTTGTGTGTCTCTCCAGCTCCTAGTAGCCATTCTACGAGACACGAGCGACCATCAACCCAGGAACGGGTAGATGAGGACTGACTGAAGCGAATCCCTTAGGATGGCCCACTTGGGATGGGCCTCACCATTTTCTTCATCTAAGGGAACTCACTCTTTGGAAGGATTCACCTGTCTTCTAGCCTCCACTAAAAAAATTTACATGGGAGTGAGTCCCCTCACCCTTTGGCCACAGTGATTGGCTCAGGAATGGGCATGTGATGCAGGAGGAAGTAATGAAATAGTTATTAAAGTTTCTGGGAAATGGGGAGGGAGAATCAGTGTGCTGAAAGGGGAGCTTGTTGCAGCCACCTGAGGATGAGGTAGGATGAAGGAAAAGAGCAGCAACTGACACCCTGCATAAAAAACGACTTAAAGTTAATCCTAAGTGCCTGAGTTTTTCAGTTATGTGACTCTGGGAGTTTTCTTGTTTGTACTTTTATGGGCTACATCACTCATATGAAAAAGAACCTAAAATATATGTGAGGTTTAAAAGCAATTATAGGCTCCCCCAGGTGCCAGAGAAACAGGGCAGGGTGGCCTGCTTGGGGGGGGGGGGGCTGCAGAGGGAGGAGGGGGGGTTTGCTGAGGCCACACTCACTTGCAGGGGCACCCACAGCCTGGAGTGGGGACTTCAGCCTCTCTCACAATTAGGGCATGGCCATGTGCACGGAAGGTGCCAAAGTCTGGGGAGGGCTGCAAGCCCGGTGTATAATGGCCACAGGGCCTCTACAAGCTCATGGAAGACACAGCCACAGGCCCATAAGCAACCTGGAGCTTCTCCTCACACAGGTGGTGGAAAGACTTGGGAGTCCCCGGTGACCTGGTCTCAGTGGAGAAATCTTTGGGCCAGAACTGACTACTGTCTCAAGTCTGGCTGAAAACAAGAAACTGAGGAGGAGAAATTGCTGAAACAAGAAGGAAAATTAGAGAAGATCCAGACTGGGGCAAGCGAGAGGACTGTGAAGTTTCTGAGAAGCTGTCACCTGGAGGTGGGGTAAAGAACAAGTTCAAATGGGAACTAAACCCTGAAATAGCTGCCCACTATTTCTTCAAAAATAAGATAAAAACAGAGGGAGATGAACCATGAGAGACTCTTTAAGAAACAAACTGAAGGTTGCTGAAGGTGGGTGGGGCATGAGGTAATTGGGTGATGGGCATTAAGGAGGGCACGTGCTGTAATGAGCACTGGGTGTTAATATGTAACTGATGAGCCACTAAATTCTACCCCTGAAACTAATAATACACACTCTATGTTAACTAAATTGAATTTAAATAAGTCGTTTTTAATTGGTGGTGTGGTCACCCCACATGCATTAAAATTACCAAAAGAGCCCATTTCACAGTGGGCGACAATAAATGGACGGGACACTGTGAGGGTACCTATGTCTGCGGTGAACCTTGAGAGCCCCAACACCCAAAGCTACAAGTACTGGTTAACCAAGCAAGCTGCCAAGGGAATGGCCCCCACCAGCTCTCAGACCATCTGTACCTACTCTCCCTCAAAAGCAGAAGGGCAGAATCAGTCAGTTCAAACGAAACATTTGTATCTCAAGAGGAAATAAAGAAGCTGTATGCTTTTTATTTTAAAAAAAAAAAAAGAGTAATAAACAAAAACAATTATAAAGCAAACACCAATGGAACCACCAAGCAAGGCGAGAGAGAATATTTCTAGCACATCAGAAGACACCTGTATACTTCTTCTACCTCCTAGAGGTAACTTCTTGCCTAAGTTTGATGATAATTATTCCTCCTCTATCCTGTATAGTTTCTGTTTGCCCTCCAGATATACTCTCTGTCTTTCACCTTGCCCTGGACCCCAAGAGAAATAAATTTATGTATTACATTAGCAGATTCTCTTGTCCTCTGGTTTTCAGTTGAACGTGACCAACGGGAGGGATTGGAGAAAAATTAGAAGATTGGAGAGGAGAAACCAAGCAATTTCTTTGTCACTCAGACTCTAGGGCAGTGGCTGCTGGCAGCTGTGTCTCCTCTCGGAAGCTTCTGCCAGGAACAGCCCCTCCCTTTGTGTTTCCCTGTGCCTGATGGTTCCAGCTCCTACCCAAAGGCCTCAGCTTCTGGGCTCTGGTAACAGTCCCCACTCTATGCTGGGAACACTCATCTCCTGTAAGAGCCACCCCTCCCTCTGTGGTTTCTCAACTCTGACAAAACACACTTGCTCCCAAGTGATGGGTTGATTCCCTAGAGAGATGGCACTACCTCGGGGGCATAGCTCTGGTCTCTTGTTGCTGGCAGGTTGGGCATGTGACGGCAGCAGAAGCTAGATAATTCTGTTTGCTTATATTTTGTTCATGATTTC
Source organism: Procyon lotor (assembly GCA_028646535.1). Taxonomy (NCBI): domain Eukaryota; kingdom Metazoa; phylum Chordata; class Mammalia; order Carnivora; family Procyonidae; genus Procyon; species Procyon lotor. The sequence continues at coordinate 46,105,732 of CM053609.1, forward strand.
TCTTCCTGAGTGCAATTATTTCACATCTTAACAGGCAGTAGCAATATTACTAGGACATTAAAATTTTTATTGGGAACAGGGTCATCTTTTCTGATTCTCTGAAAGTTTTTGGTTGGAAGTACTTCTTCCGGAATGGCAGACAGAACTCACTGGCAAATATAATTTGGGATATTCTTTGGCTTTAACTATGGTTCCAGATCCTTTAGTCATTAGATGACTACCCCTACTTGCTACTTCTTTGGTATGCTTTGATAAGTTCATTTCTCTAATAGAAACATTTCCATTTTTCTACATTCTCAAAGTTATCAACGTAATGGTATTCATACTTTTTTGTCTTTTTTAAAAATATTTATTTATTTACTTAGAAAGAGAGAGAGCACACATGCATGAGTGGGCTAAGGGGCTGAGGAAGAGGGAGGGAGAGAATCTCAAGCAGACTCCTTGCTGAGTGGGGAGCCCAGTGCAGGGCTTCATCCCATGAACCTGAGATCGTGGCCTGAGCCGAAATCAAGAGTCTGAGGCTTAGCTGGTGGAGCCAGCCAAGCACCCCATTTCTCACTAAGCTGTTAAGAATTGGAAGATCTATGAATTGTGTAAGACTGATGAATCACAGGCCTGTACCCCTGAAACAAATAATAGATTCTATTAATAAAAAAAAAATCTTAAAAAAAAAGAGGGAATAAAAAGAACTGGAAGATCTATAGTGATGTTCCTGTTATTTCTGATAATAGTTATTTACATTTTCTTTCTTTGGAAAAAAACTCTAACAAGAGCAGTCATTAAATAAAAAAATAGATTATGGATTTTTTTAAATCTTCTCTATTGTTTGTTTTCTAGTTCTATAATTTCTACCTTTAATTATTATTTCCTTCTTTCCAATTTTTAAATTGGTTCTGCTTATTTTTTTTAATTTTCTCAAATTTCAAGTGAAAACTGAGTGTTAAACATAAGTGATAAATTGCTAAACACTACTACTCCTGAAACCAAAAATAAATAAAAGAAAGTATTTCCAAAACCTGCTGCCTAGCACCCTGTCCCCTCCCGAAGACCCTCCCCCTCCCAAGACCTACCCATACGTACCAATCCTGGTGTGGTGCTGGGGGGGTAAGGCCTGAGGTGGGGGCTTCTGGATGTTGTTGGCCTTGGTCCTCGCCATTGGTGCCCCAGCAGTTAAATATCATTAAAATTTCCCCAGCCTTTTCCTCCTCCTCCTCCTCCTTGTCTTCCCACAAAAACAGTTCCTCCTTCTGACTTCCTTATTTCCAGGTTCTGTATCTCATTCTTTGATTCATGTGACATGAAGCTTCTTCTGAGCCCCCTTTCCCTCTCCTCTCCCACTCACCTTCAACTGCTTGTCTTCCCTGTGGCTTTGATCTGTTCCACCCTCTGCCTCTCCTCCTTCATCTCCTCTTCTCCCCTCTCTATGGCCTCCACTCTGGAACAGACCTTGACTCTTGGCCCAATTTTTTTGGCCCTTGCTGAACTCTCCTTACCCTAATCCCTTCCTCCTCCACAAACCTGAAGCCAAAGCCTGACTTCCCTACCTTGCTTCCTCATAGGAATACACCTTCTCACCAAGGTGCAAATGTCACCTCCGTTGGAAAGCCTTATACAGAAAAGTTATTAAATATTTATTAAGCCCAGTCAACTTGGGGCACCTGAGTGGCTCAGCAGCTTAAGCATCTGCCTTTGGCAAGTCATGATCCCAGAGTCCTGGGATAGAGCCCCACGTTGTACATACTCTTTCTCTGTCAAGTAAATAAATAAAATCTTAAAAACTAAATAAATAAATTCAACTGATTAAAAAAATTTTCAAGTGCACAGAATTATATTAATTATAAACCTTAGGTCATGAAACACACTCACTATTTCTATATACTCTATGGTCCGCCTTCCTTATATCTTTTTTATTCCCTCTTATCTTCTTTTGAGTTATTATATTTTATTTCTCCAGTTTTTCTTCAACTAGTTTACATCCTTTTCAATTTCTATTCTTTTAATGGTGACCTAACAATCCCACCATGTGTCTTATGTGTTTAATCTATACCTTTTCCCTACTTCCTTAAAGAGTTCAACTCCACCTAACTCCTTCTCCACTTCTCTATTATTGTTCATCGTGGACTTTGATTATACATTTTTACCCCATTAGACATTATTGTTTTGTACAGCCAATACTTACTTAAATGTACCAATATATTTACCACTTTTTTTGTTTTGAATTACTCCTTGCACATCAAACCCTTAATGTGGGAACATTCTTCTTCCTTTTGACTTTCAGAACTTTTTAGTCAGGCCCTGCTAGTAATGAAGTATTTTTACCTTAAAATATCCAATTCATCTTCAATCTTGAAATATATTTTAAGGTATAGGATTTTATTTTCGCGGATATATTTTCAACTTACAAGGACCATATTCCATTGAATACTGGCTTCCATTATTATCATTAAGGAGCTAGCTAGCAGTCTACTAACTGCCACTCCATGGAGTAGTTTCTTATGACTGCTTTCAAGACGTTTGTCTTCAGTTCTCTGTAGATTCACTGTGTATCTAGATAGAAGTTTCTTTGTTCTTTTCCTGCTTTGGATTCTTTGGGTTGAGTCTTTGGATTAGAGTCTGTCCTCAATTCTAGAAATCTAAGTTTCTTTAAAAATTAATAATAATATTAATAATTATATAGATTAATATATCAATAAATAATAATTTAATAATTTTTAGATATCTTTAAATATCTCTTTTTCACTCTTTTTCACAAACTTGTCTCTTTAAATATCTCTTTTTCACACTCTCCTCTCCTTATTGAACTTGAATCAGATGTTAGACCTTTTTACTCTTATCTGCATTTGCCCTATTTTTCTCTCTGGATAATTTCTTTTGACCTGTCTATCCTCCAATTTATTACTGCTCTATTCACCTGCATTCCATCTGCTATTAAGCCTCATCTACTGAGGTTTGTTTTGGTTTTTTTTAATCAGTTTTATTGAGGTATAATTTACCACCCATTGAGTTAGTTCTTTTAATTTAGATTATTGTATTTTTTATTTCCTGAAGTTCTATTTGGTTTATTTACAAAATTTCTTTGTCACTTTTTATAGTTTTCTGTACCATCCTAAGATTTTTTTCAAATTTGTCTTTATTTTAGTGCTTTATAATCAATGCCTGATCATTTTCTCTTTGGTCTTTCTGGGTCTGGTTGCTAGTATTTCTCTTGTAGCCATCATTGTCAGTGCCCTGCCCTTGTCCTTGGGAACTTCTGGTGCTCTGCTGACTCCCAGCTGCCACTGTCTGCTGTCTATTCTGCACATGATGTCTCTCCACCTCAGGACAATGCCAACTCTTCTAACCATGTGTGTGGCTGGCTAGTAGTGCACAGGAATTCACAATATCAACCCCCACACTGCAGCAACCATCTACCAGTGTTTCATCGATCGGAACTGGCATAAAGGTGAGTTTCCTCACCTCTTAGATGGGATTATTCTGAGATAGGTGTTTTGTACTATTTCCCAGTTTCCTCATGAGTTTAAATCCTAATCTCCCACATTGGGCTTTATTGGCTGCCTTCCCTCTATCATCACATCTCCACTTCCCAGCTAGTGTCACTTGCGGTGCCCAAATAATCTACATACCTTCAAATCCTTGTCTTTGAGTCTGCTACTACTAATTAGGATTAGGATATGGTTCCCTATTTTCTTCTGTTCTTAGTTACCCACTCACCACCACCCTCTTTTTTTAGCTTGTCATTTAACATAGAAATTGTTTTATAGAAATTCAGGACTGAAGATAAAGATATATTTATCCAAAGATTTGGATTTGCTCTGACAATTCTGGGATGCTTGTTGGACCACCAAAGTGATGCAAATTTAAGCTAAACATTCACTTGCAGGCCAATCTATTTTTCAAGCTTTTCAGAGCCTTTTAAGTTCTGAGTTCCATTCAGCACAAAAGTACATTTTCCTACAAGAACCTGGTGGTAGAGGTCTAGAGCAGATGCAATTCTGGATCACCCTTACTCTGAAGAATGGCCTTTTGAGTTCCAGCTTTATTGGGGGTGGTCTCCCATGAGGTGCCCCATCTTAAAAAAAATGCTGCTTTGTCTTCTGACTCCTGTACCTAATAAAACTGCCTCCCCCCAAAAAATACAGGTTTGGTAAATGTTCTTTGAACAAAACAAGAATTCTCAATTTACCTCTCTGGGCTCTCACCTTCTTTGTTAACGGCCTTTAATTTCTCACAATCTAGCATGTCTCCAGTACTTTTAAAAATATTTTATTTAAGATAGCATTTTTATTTTTTCTAAGAGGAAGGGTCAGGTCAAACATTCACGTTATTAGAAATGGAATTCTACTTCCTTTTGTTAAAAGCCAACTTGACTTTAGGTTTTCTGTCATTTCCACATGAAAAAGTCCTAATAATTGGGGATGCCTGGGTGGCTCAGTTGGTTAAGCAGCTGCCTTCGGCTCAGGTCATGATCCCAGGGTCCTGGGATTGAGTCCCATATCAGGCTCCTTGCTCAGCAGGGAGCCTGCTTCACCCTCTGCCTCTGCCTGCCTCTCTGCTTGCTTGTGTTCTCTCTCTCTTTCTGACAAATAAATAAATAAAATCTTAAAAAAAAAAGTCCTAATAATTAAGAAGATGTGTCAAAAAAGAAAGGTATTAAATAACCAACTAAGCATAAAGGAAGTAGTATCACTGCATTTTCCTTTGTCATTTGATTGCTCCTTGAAATAAACCTTCTCAGAACTTGAGGGATATTGTTTCGCTAGTATATTCAAGGCACATGTCTATGTCATCCTGTGGGCATTACAGGGTCACATTAATTCACGGGTACTATCTATCCATGTAGGCTATGAGAGCCCTCAGGACGATGGACCAGACTAATTCATTTATTATTCGGTCAACAAATATCCATTAAATTTGCCTTGTACAGACACTAAAAATACAAAAGCAGCCAAGATCCCTGACTTCATGTATCTCACATACAGGTATGTAAAACAGACATCAATAAAATAATCACATCAGGAAATATATGCATAGACATGCTGCAGTAAGAGCATATAATAAGGGAACGTGTCCTAGCAAGCAAGTCAGGAAAGGCTTTTGATGAAACAATAAATGAAGTTATTAGCACCTGTGGGAACTATTATTTGAATTTTTAAGGGATTAAAAATTATAGAGGAGAAGTTTTTTCTGTTAATTTGTAATTGTTCATTTACAAATAACTGTGAGCATGCAGGTCTCAAGCATGGTTAATTAAAAATTAAATCAAGTAAATTAAAAAATTTACTTATTAATTAAAAAATCAATCAAGTAAATTGTTTTACCCCTTGTCCATGCCGGTGAACTCCATATGGGATGCTTTTTAACCAGAGGACCATGCCCGAAATCTAAGCATTCATCTCACACAAAATGTCAGGTGCATTTCCCAATTACTAATTCTTTCAAATTCTACACCTTTCCCCAGAACTGTCACTATTATAAAGCAAAGTAAGGTGACCATCATCAAAGACCAAAACCATAAATTAAAGATGCCATCTCATTTATCTAGGTTATCCTAGTGCTTGTTATTTTAGACAAAGCACGATTGGCTATGGATTATTTGCCAGCTGTGCTTAAGAAATTGGCTCAATCAAATAACCCAAGGAATCTCTGATGCTTCAACATGAAACGCTAGGTGGTAAGCATTAGTTTCTGGACATGTTTTTTTAGTGAGGTGTTTAAGATTTATGGGGCCATTTTTTCTGATTATTTCTGAGGTTTCCCGACTACCTACACTGTTTTCAGGACTCAACGCAACAGCTCCAACTCACTGAGTCCTGCTTAGACCTCTCATAATTCACTCTAGCAGGGTCCTAACTGAGCTAGAACCTTCCTGTGTTGCCATCTGCAAAGTAAGGTCTGGGAAGTGGAAAACTTTTAGTATTTGAACTGAAGTAGGGAGATTCACTTTTCTATAGAATTTGAATTTTCAGTCCCTCAGTACATCTCTCTCTCCTCACTTCACCCAACTCTAAGTCTGTAGAAATGCACTTGTAAAGGATGCATTTTAAAATAAAAGAAAAAAACAAACACTAAAAATATCACAAGTTTGTATTTTCTTCACATTAAGCCAAGAGGTTTAAAATGTAATTTTCCTACATCAAGATTTCATTCCCAACTGTGAATATTCCATTTAGAAAATGCTCGTATTATGTTAAACACATCGCAATGTGGTGCAATTCCAAAATAAACAACTCTGTAATATTGTCAGCTAAAACTTGAACCAGCAAGTCAAGGAATCAGTGTGAATCAGTGTTCACACGTCATACTGTATTTAATCACATTAATTAAAATGAGTATTGATGATTTTGAGAATTAAGCTGACAGTGATGTTTATTTTTTTCAATTTCTTCATCAATGCCATATTTGGATAGCATTAGACAATTAGTTGTCAAGATGCTGGAACAAACTTTGTTGAAAATATTGTAAATATCTTTGGCAAGTATAAAAACCATTTGTATTCTAAAACTGTTCCTCACATAATTCTCAGAAACTTCGCAAAGCTTTGCTTTACCTCTTAAGGATAAACTTCATTGAAGTTTTAGTTAATGGTTAAGACAATCTGTACTGACACAGAGTTCACGTTAGTTCTACTTCGCGTCGCTTAAAAGACAAGGTCTATAAATCAATCACGGAAGAACAAAGATATTTTACAAAGAGAAATATAATGAACAGGCTGTTCATTCCTCACTTGTCTTTACATTAGAAGAACAGGATGAGTGACCAAAATAAAGCTCCAGTAATGACATGTAATTGCTAATGTTAGCCCACGATGACATTTTTATGGGACAAAATACGTGATGTTCTGTAGGTGCTTTCATGCCTGCAGTTTATCTATCCCAGATACAGAGATCAATAAAATCAGACTGGAAAGTAGAAATTTTTCCAGCCTCTCTCCCCCTCACCTTTAATCTCCCCTCTTCAGGCCTCATTTCTCCCTATTTCCCCTCCAGTTTTTCTCAAAAAGACCAGTAGGGTAGAGAAGGGGATCGAAGGTCTTAACGGAGTGTACAACGAGGCTACAACAATGTCTAAAGCTCTTAAAGGTGTTGTTAGAAGATAATGTCAAATTCAACTTATTATTTAAAACCTTTCTGTTCCTGCATCCAGCTGTCTCTATCTCTAGTATCACGTGTGCTCTACCAGCATCTTCTATACGACTGGTACTGAGGGCAAACCCAGCAGGTGGTGCTGTGTAGGCCAGGGGTCAGCAAACTTTCAGAAGGAATGATCCCAGCAGTTATTGTCCCTTCCCTTCTTAAAGAAGATTAAAAATGCAGCCAGGGACACCTATTAAGTCTGAGGCTATGAACTCCCCTCCCCTTTGTCTTCTCTACCACCTGGGCAGTAGTTAGACTTCAATTCCACTTACAACTATAATAGCCCTGCTCTAGTTTGCTCCTTAAGTCTTCACCAAATGAGTTTTAAGTTTTTAATCCTTCATTTTTATTTTAATTACACTGAGCTCTGTCCAGGACACGACTGTGTACTGTTTCTTGCCACAATGGGGCCCCAGAGGGTCCTGCAGGAGAAACACCTGAAAAGAGTATATCCAGAGAGAGTTAGCAGGACTGCTGCTTGAGGAAGTCATACAGGGCCCAAACCAAGCTTCTCTCACTCAATAATCGTATCTGGGCTTTGGTGCTTGATCATCTCCTTGTGCCAAAAGACGCTGGCATTGACCAGGATGGCATTTGTTCAAACTGAATATGGAGGGGCTGGTTTTAAATACAGACCTAGTTTATAGCTGCCTGGTGTTGGAAAAGGCTATAAGGTAGTCATTTGCTTGGTTCCTCCTTGGGAATGAATAGAAAAGAGGACTATGTGTGTATGATTGTTCCATTCCAGTTGAAAGCTGTTTTGTTTTGTTTTGTTTAGAGCAGGGAAGGGCAGAGGAAGAGAGAGAGAGAATCTTAAGTAGGCTCCATGCCCAGCACAAAGCCCAACATTGGGGCTCAACCTCATAGCCCTGAGATCGTGATCTGAGGTGAAATCAAGAGTCAGATGTTTAACTGACTCAGCCACCCAAGCTCCTGAAGGGTGTTTATTTTTAAATTAAACCAGCTATTGATCAGAAAGGATGAATACCTACCATTTACATCAACATGGATGGAACTAGAGGGTATTATGCTAAATGAAAGAGTCAATCAGAGAAAGACAATTACCATATGTTTCACTCATGTGGAATATGAGAAATAGCAGAGAGGATCATGGGGGAAGAAATCAGAGAGGGAGACAAACTATGAGGGAATCTTGATTCTAGGAAACAAACTGAGGGTTGTGGAAAGGGAGGGGGCAGGAGGATGGGGTAAATGGGTGATGGGCATTAAGGAGGGCACAAGATGTAATGAACACTGGGTGTTATATGCAGCTAAGGAATCATTGAACACTGCACCAAAAACTAACGATGTACTATATGTTGGCTAATTGAATTTAAATAAAAAATTAATTAAATAAACTGGCTATTGCATGAATGGATGAATAATGGGTATAATGGAGAAGAATCTTACTAGCAAAAATACCTTGGTTTCCCAGACTGATCGTATTAAGACAAAAGTTGGATCCTATCACTTCTTTTTCAAAATCCTCCTGTGATTTCCCACTTGGATCTAGGAGCCTGATCTTCTGTCAATAATAAACATATATTAATCATCAAATACCAGATACTTCCCTAGGCACTAGGGATACAAAACAGACAAAAACTCTTGCCTTCACGAGAAGGCATTGTTTACTGGAAGCTGAACAATAAATTAAAATACCATATTAATAGTGATAAATGCCAAAGAGCAAAAGTAAAACCAATTCAGGTGTGAAATCCTCAGTGCAGTGTTGGCATTTTAGATAGAACGATCAGAGGAAACCTCAATAAGGTGGCTTTTGATTCAAGATCTGAATAAATTGAGGGACTTAGCCATCTTGGGGAAGAGAATTCTAGGCAGAGGGAACGGTAAGAGAAACAGCCCTAAGGCAGGAGTGTTATGGTGTGCACAAAGAAAAGCAAGGGGTTCGGTGCAGCTGGTTGGAAGGAATAATAACAGCAAGAATGACCTCCCAGGTCCTACTATGTGATCAGCCCCCTTGAATGAGTAGGAAGTCACTGGAAAATTTTGAACAAGGAGTGCCATGATCTTTTAATAGGATCAGCCCGGGAAGCCAGGGTATCAGAAAGGTAATCAATGTATATTAAATCACAAGGCACTGTAACAGAAGTAGCACTGAAGGGCTAAATAGTAGCTAAGATAATTGAAGAATGAGAGGGAGTGGGCTAGGGATAGGAGACAGCAAAGGACTGCAATCGAAGAGGGGTAGAAGGAGATATAGTTTGATTACATGAAGTTCAAAGCTGAGTGTTTTTATGGAGAAAAAAAGGCAATAGATATGGAAGGGGATATGGAAAGAAATCAGGACACCCTTCCGACCTCCAGTCTCCTTCTTAGGATAGATGTAAGAGACAGAAAACACCCCACTTAGGAAAGCTGCAGAGGAGTTGTCAAGAGAAGAGCAGGTTTCAGAGGAAAAAGTGGAGAGAACATTCACAGAAGAGGCACCAGATAAAGGGCATCTTGATCACGGTTGACCTCGTGTTCCTGGGGACAATGTGAAAGAGTTCAAGAGATGGTGAGGCAAGGGAGAAGGGTCAAAGAAGGCAATGGAAGTAGCTATGGGGGAGATGAGGGAGGATTTCAGTCTTGAACTTGTGAGGAACAGGGAGAAGGGGCATGCTGAGAGTTTTGCCACTGGTCCCAAGGCACGTAGTGTGGAGAAGCTGTGAGTATTGAGAAGAAAAAGGGATGAGGGAGTCTTTCCAGGAGAAGAAACATTTCTGGGCTCCTAGTTCACCCTTGCTGAAGGAAGCACACCCTAAAGAAGGGCAATCTTTTTGAATGTGGGCTCACTCAGGATTCCCATAAAATAGTGGCCTATGCTATGCTGATTCCCTTCTGATCTTGCTAATGATGGATTGCCGAGGGTACGTGGTCTGACTTGGAACACAGGCAAGCACTTGCTCCCTGATAAATGGGAGACTGCAGGATGCTGAGCGTTCTCCAAGACCAGACAGTAACTCTTGTTGATGGCAATCTGTGAAAGAGGCTCTTCTTCTGAAGATTCAAGGACCCTTTTGACATCTGATGAATGAGAAATTGAGGTTAATTTTAGGGATATTTTCTCATTAGAAACAATGTCTATTTATTGAGCGCTTAGTGTGCCAGGCTTTGTGATAGCCCTTAAGATACATTCTTATTTAATCCTCTAATGTCCCCATACTTCAGTGATATAGTCCCATTTTACAGATGAGAAAATTGAGGCTCAGAGCTGTGCTCCAGAGTACTCCACTTGTAACTGGTAAGTTAGGACTTGACTGCTTAGCCTGAATGATGCCAACTCTTGAACTCATCATCACTATGCTCTACCACCTCCCAGCTGAGAGATCACAAGACTGACTGATCTCAGTTGCCTCACTGAGAGCTGTCAGTAGCTGGGTCAACCTCTAACAAAAGGAAATAAGGAAACTATCCTTAGCTGTGATATAAGTCTGTAAGCTAAGACAGACCTGTGGGCACTTCCTTGGATGAATTCCCAGGAGCACTGTCTCTAGTCCAGGATCCTTCCTTTCAGGAAACTGCAAGAATTAAAATTCCTCATTTGACAGCCTGAGGATGCTAATCTCTTTAACTTCTCAAGGACTGGAACAGAATCTACAGGTTCTCTACCCACCCTAGAAAAAACATGATTCCCAGCATTGGAGAGTCTAGCCATATCAATGGAAAAATAGGAAGCTAACACAGAAAACTTGGAGCAGACCAGCTGAGCAAATGAGCCCACAACCCACCCACCCGCCCTCCCTTTTGGCAGTTTAGGGCAGCACCCTGGGAATTGGGAAAGCCAATTCTTCCTTCATCTTGGGTCTGACTCCAGTAGCTCCTGCAATGTTCTGGTCAGAAATTGAGTGAAGGAAGAGTCTCTCTCCAAGAAAGCACAAGACGCCCTTCAATTTTGGGTCTCCCATTACTTCTGTCCGGTAACAGGGAATAGGAAGGATCCATCCGGTCCATTCTGGTCTTTCATCTGTAAGTGTTGAAGACCTACTACCTTAGGATTAGGCTGATCTAGACCCTGAGCCAACAGAGACTGAGGCTGACAATATTTTGATAGTCAGAGCCACCAACCCACAGCCGACACCACAGTATTCAAAGGCAAAAACCTCACTGACCTGTGAAGCAGCTATAGGTGTTTTCCTAACTTGATAACCATTAACATTGCTTAAATGTTTTTCTGTCTCTTGTTACCACTCCTACCTTCCCTTCACTTGCCAGTTCACACGATCTACTTGAGAAACTGAAAGTTCTCTAGACACAGAATGCATCGCCACTTGCCTTCTTTTCAGCCCATTCTCAGTGACCCTGAAGGACTCCAGATAAAAACACAGTCGCTAGCTTTGATTATGACAGCGATGTTACCGAAAGGGATGTAGAAATAGCATTTTGCCACTCGTACCTCATAACTTGAGATCCATTTCTAAAGGAATAATTCTGGCCCCAAGATGTCATTGAAAATTACACAAAGAACATAAAATGCTATTTTGTGAACCAACTCTGATAAAACATTTATAACTCAGTTGAAAACTATACTAAAATGGTAGTACTCTAGACTAGCACAAGCTGAAGTAACTGCTACTGGGTTTCGGGCCGAAGGCCTCACTTCACCAGAGGTACACTCAAGAATTTGTGTTACAAAGAAAATAGCTCAGGTAACTAACTGCATCGAACAAATGTTCTTCCCGTTCAGTTCCCTGAGGTGCCTGAAAAATCAGTATTAACTCTCCTTGAAACGTTCAGGTTACATACATGATTACATCCACTTGATAGGACTGCAAATCTGTCTTAAATTGCCCAAAAGGCTTATGCTTTTACACTTGAAGCTAATTAGACCCCCCAAATTTACTGACTTTTAAATTCCCTTTATCCAGGTGATGAAAACTTAATGGGATGCTAAATACTTCACAGGTGCCCCCAAAAGTTCCATCTCTCCAATCTCAGAGGTAGGGAACCAAGCCAAAGCTTCTGCAGTTCTGGAAAACATGAGGAATCTGGGGAAACTTTTGGCAGAATGCGGGGTTGAATTGGAATTTGGACGAAGTCCTTGAGCCCAGCCTCTGAGTTGCCTATAAAGAGGGCAACGCATATTCCACAGGTCTATGGGAGAAAAAGCACGTATTTATAAACCTAGAATGCCTGACACTTCATAGGTGCCCAAATGTTGAATAGACACATTAAACCCATCTCTCTTTCCTAAGGGTCCTAAACATGAAATGCCTGGGGAGCCAGGCATCAGTGGGTCTGAGAGGGCCCAATGGGAAGGGGGGCATTCGGCCGGGCTGCTGCTCAGCACTCCTGGGGAGACAGCTCCAGGGCTGATGAAACTTGCGGTTTTCCCTGAAGGTGACAAATCTGAGTTTTTTTGTGGAAGAGCTCAACTTTTCATTATGCCTTCAATCTTTCTAAAAACACTGTTTTAAGGTAAATTTTAACGAAAAATTTAAATAAAATTTTAAATAAACACACCTGCTAGACCAATGTCAGCCGTGAGCCACCAGCTTGCAAAGCCAGATTTATATTTTTTTTTCCTGTTATCAGGAAAGAAAGCCAAAAACAAAACCAAAGAACGGGGGAAAAAAAAAAAAAGGCAAGATGATTCCATAGAAAGACACAGCAAGGAATACATTCATTGATATGACCTACAGACAAGACGGTTTTAGGCAACATGGTTAAAGAAATAATTTTATTAAAGTAGTTTGACACAACAGACTTTTGAAACCGTATATATTGAATCATCTAGACTAAAGTGGTTGTTCTCAAACCTGGCTACTATGATCTACATTCACTTTGGAGGCTTTTAAAAAAACACCGATGCCTAGTCCCTACTTTCAGAAATTCTCATTTAGGGGCGCCTGGGTGGCTCAGTCGTTAAGCGTCTGCCTTCGGCTCAGGTCATGATCCTAGAGTCCTGGGATCGAGCCCCGCATCGGGCTCCTTGCTCCGCAGGAAGCCTGCTTCTCCCCACTACCATTCCCTCTGCTTGTGTTCCCTCTCTCACTGTGTTTCTCTCTGTCAAATAAATAAAATCTTAAAAAAAAAAAAAAAAAAAAGAAATTCTCATTTAATTGCTGTATGGTGGATTCCAAGTGTTCTGTTTTTAAGTGAATCTCCCCACCTCCCTACCCTCACCTCCACTCTGGGACTTACAGACAAGATTAGGAACCAGATATAAAGCAGGGACTCGCAAACCAGAGGAGGTTTTGTTGTTGTTGTTTGAATTGCATCTTAGGTCTACAGAATTGAAAACTAGAAGCTGGAGGTAGGGCTCAGAAATCTTTGTGAATTTGCTCCTGGAGGATTCTGATGGAGATGGTCCAGAGACCACGCTCTTAAAAACATGACTAATGTACGGGTTGAGACACAATGCTTTCATCCTATTTAGTACATTCAATATTTTTTGTAACCTAAGTATCATTTCATAAGACAGAATAACAGGAAAGGATCAGAAATGTGCTCCCCAGGGAACATGGGGGGGTTGAATGGGAGACCAAATCTAAGTAAACTTAGATGAAGACAACAAAGTGGTAGCAACAGCAAAGCAAGTACAACAGAGCCCAGCAATTGTTGGTCCCCAAGGTCTCGGCCAACACAGGGAACACCAGGAAACACAAGCCTCAGATCATACTTGCCATCAGGATGGTCATGGCAGTTTCTGAGAAAGCTGCCCAAGGGCACCAGCCGCACCAGCAGGAGAACATAAAGCATTGATAAGAGCAGAGCACGGGGGGGGGGACAGAGAAGGCTGCGGAAGGCAGTAGGGGAAGGTAGGCAAGGTCAAGGAGCTCAGCCACCCCTCACTCCAGCCATTCACCATAAGGCTGGGGTCATGGCAGGGTTCTCAAGCAGAAATCGTGAGAAAGAGGCAGGACCCAGCAGCACAAATGTGTGCCTAATTGCTCCCCCTAACTTTAACATTCTTTGATTCTTTTTCTCCTGGCTTCCCAGCACTGGGAGTTGAATAAGAGGTTTTTGGTTGGCTGGGTAAATCTGACTAACTAAATGGACTCAGCTTATTTATAATTCATAGGCACGCCACATTTTTGTTAAGCATCAAATCATTCTTAAAAGCTTTGCTTTCCCGGGGTCTCTCAATCAGCATAATTAGTTGAACACCTGTTATGTGTATGGAGCTGTGGCCTAGGTGTTACAGTGTGAGACAGAGGAAATGAAGATACCAATTTGTCCTGCACCCCACCAAACCCCTCCCCGTCAACCATAAATACAATTGAAAGTGACAAGATAATACAGCCAAGGAAACACAGAGGGAAATGCAAACTCTCCACCACATTGTGCTCTTCCTGATGGGGCCGGTGTCCTTGGGCCTCTGCCAAGATCATCCAGGCAGTACCAGAGATGAGCACCGCCACAGGTCTGAGGAAACTCAGCTGACTGGCCTTCAGCTGAGACTCCGAAAACACTGGTGTTTTCTGGAGCCATGAGTGCCCTAAAACAAAAGCCATTTTTCTTACAAAAGAGCAAGGATGGATTCTCTCTCCCAACCAAGTTGTACTTTTCTTCCCTGGTGCCAAAGGAGCATCTCTGCCATTAGATCTCTGTCGTTGATGTGAAGCAACTTTCCACTTCTACTTACCAGCCACCTTTCTTCCATAGAACTAGTGGTCAAGGGGCGCCTGGGTGGCTCAGTGGGTTAAAGCCTCTGCCTTCAGCTCAGGTCATGATCTCAGGGTCCTGGGATTGAGCCCCGCATCGGGCTCTCTGCTCGGCAAAGAACCTGCTTCCCCCTCTGTCTCTGCCTGCCTCTCTGCTTACTTGTGATCTCTCTCTCTCTCTCTGTCAAATAAATGAATAAAATCTTAAAAAAAAAAAAAAAGAACTAGTGGTCAAGAGACAACTGTAGATAGTTGCCAGGGAAGGATCGCAGTGGTGACTTAATATTAGTTACTGGTTCCGCTGTGTTTAATTCTCTCTTCCTTTAAGATGAAGGCCCTTCCCGGGAGGCTCCCCTATTACTCATGTAATAAACTCAGGTAGGCGTGCTTCCCCAGTTATGCTTGAATATCTGGACACAATTTATGCACAAGCTGTACCTACCACTCCCCATTCACAACAAAGAGAAAGGTTTAAGGAGGTGGAGTTGTCTATTACTTTTGCTGTCAAGCTCACTAACAAGATGTACAGAATTTGCTAGCTGAAAAAAATCTGGAGAAAGTTGAAGGCAGAGAATATGTGAGACTGACCAGGTGGATTAATTTCATATTTATATGAGAGCTAAGTGGCTACTTGCTTTCTGGTTCTTTACGATGTGTCACCTCCTGAATTCCCTTGGATTTTCTCCTTTCAAATCCAGCAGGAGAGTCATTGGTTTTGTCTTTAGTTCTTGAAAGGCTTCTTTCTTGCCTTTTACATATTTGCTCTTAATATCCATCAACTGAGGTATGGATAAGGAAAATGTGGTGTATATATATACACAACAGAATACTAGTCATCAAGAAGAATGAAATCTTGCCATTTGCAATGATGTGCTGGACCTAGAATGTATTATGCTAAGTGAAATAAGTCAGGGAAAGACAAGTATCATATGACTTCATTCATATGTGGAATTTAGGAAACAAAAGAGATGAACATATGGGAAGGAGAGGAAAAAAGAGAAAAACCATAAGAGATTCTTAACTATAAAGAACAAACAGGTTTGATGGAAGGGCGGGGGGTGAGGGGAGAACGGGCTAAATGGGTGATGGGGATTAAGGAGGGCACTTATGTTGAGCAATGGGTGTTAAATATAAGTAATGAATCACTAAATTCTCCTGAAAACAATATTACACTCTATGTTAACTAACTAGAACTTAAATAAAAATTTGAAGAAAAAAAAACATATTTACTCTGGGTCCCTATCCAATTTTTGAACTGATTTTCCACATCAGCAGTGAGATGCTATAACCCTCAGAAAGGATACGTCCTCTTTGAAGTCACTCTCCAGGACTTCTCAAACCTCTAGCTTGCATCAGAGCCACCCGGGGGATTTCAGAAAACACAGATTGCTGGGCTCCATCCCCAGTCTCAGATTAGGTGGGTCTGGAGGGGGGCCCAAGAACTTCCATTTCTAACACATTCCCCAGTGATGCTAAGCCTGCTGGTCCAGAGAGCACACTTGGAGAACCAGGAGCCTAAACCAACATCCTGTTCCTTTGGATTTAGGAGCTGAGTGGAATATCACAGTGAGCCAGCAAATTGGCATCAAAGAGCCAATAAGGTAGACACTAGAGTTGGGTACACCTGTTCCCCTCAGAAAGTGTCTCACCTAGAGCCTGCTCTTCCTAAAGGGCTGTTTCCACTTCTCCTGCTAGACCGTGTATGTCCTGGCTTTGGTAATGAGTATTAGAATAGGCTGTTTCTACAGACTTTTCAGGCACTCACCAAGTTAGCATGCCTCTTCATCTGTTGAACCAGTGGCTTGAAAAATCTTAAATATTAAGCTTTATTGCTGTTTCCAACTAGCTTTACAAAATATAAAATGGGAGACTGCAGGAGCAGCCACACTGCATCTGCAAGGTCAAAATGCCTAATTGCACCACCATAATTACAGTCACCCTTGAGTTCTCCTCACACATAAGGGGTTACACAGAGAGAGTCATTAAACAATTACTTGTAAAAACACACTATGAATTCAAACTTGGCCTCCATCAGCCCATCCTAGCAATTATGACTTTGAAAATAAGTATAAAAACCCTATTTAGTCTCCGGGCAATTGCAAGGATCAGTTAAAATAAACATTAAGAAAATACAAAAAGTGTTTGTTTTCCAAGTACCAGACATTTATGTTTTGCTCGAGTCCAATTAAAGCAAAGTTTTAATGATGTTAAATGTAATCATTCAGTGGGCTGGGACCAAGATGCAATGGAGGAACAATTTCAAACTGCTTTGTTGTTGAAAACCCATGTTCTAACTCATCTGGAGAACAGACTTCGTGCTTGAACTACAGGAATCTAGACTTTCCTCCCTCCCCCCAGCAGGAGAAGGTAATAATTCAGAGTTGAGAAATAGCTGGCATGAGATGAGGTCAAGTGCTTAGAAAGCCTCACATAGGTTGGGAAGAAACCAGGCCAGAATATGAGAGAACATCCTGTAGAACCTCTACCTGTAGCAGCCATCCTACCTGGACAGGTCTGATAGATGGCGCAGATGCTTTTGCACGGGCTAGTTTAGATTTTCCAGAAGATCTGCTCTTGCAGCACCTCCTCCAAAACTGTCGCTGAATTGAAGACTAATGATTCATTCAACATTTGACCAAAATTTAGCTCATACTAAGTGTCACATACTTCATAATATACATGTTACCACTTAATTCAAACATGTATTTCAAAATTTCCTCTGTTCTTAGATTTTAGGGCTAGGAGAGGCACTCTGGGCAAATCTAGAACAAGAGCTAGACTTCAGAGAAATTGTTACCTAGGGAAAACCAATCGGCCTCCAGCCTCAAGTTTTCTCATCTGAAGAGAGACCCTCTGGTACCATAGTAGTAGTTCGAAAACTATAGGATGCGTCAAAATCACCCAAAGGACTTGCTAAAACACAGATTGCTGAGCTCAACCCTCAAGTTTCTGACTCACGAGGTCTGGGATGGGGCTTGGGAATTTGCCTTTTTTTGTTTGTTTGTTAACGGGGGAGCAAAGGGGAGAGAGAATCTTAAGCAGGCTCCACGCCCAGCACTGAGCCCAACAAAGGGCTCAATCTCACAATGCTAAGATCATGACCTGAGCCAAAACCAAAAGTCAGATGCTTACCTGACTGAACCACCCAGGAGCCCCAGGGAATGTGACTTTTTCGTAAGTTCCTAGGTGATGCTGATGCTGCTGGTCCAAGGGCCACATTTGACTGGAGTATCATGATTGTCTAGAAGTTTTCTCTGGCCAGTTTGTTCCTCTCCAGGTTCAAGAGCAGGCTTTTTGTGGAACGTTTTTTTGTTTGTTTTTGTCTGTGGTTATTGGTGTTCCCTGGTTGCCAATGTCTTCGGCTGTATGTCTGTTTGTGAAACTAAAAGAAAACCCAGGGAGCTCATCACTATGTCATTTCTTGGGTCCTGAGATCCCTAGCCAGTCTTTCTTTTCCCATCCTTTAGAGTCTTACGTTTGCTCTATATAAACTGTTCAGGGCATTGTACTTAGCAGGAGAAATAGAGAAAAGTGGGAGAAGTGCTTCTCTAGCCTTCCAGAACCAGAAGTCTCTGGACCCCATTTTGAGAACCACTATTTTAGGTGACCTGTCACATCCCTTCCAGCTCTATACTCTATGATTTTAAAAGCATCTCCGTGAAGTCATAAGCAGAACATATGCTAAGCAACATATAGAAGGGAGAGGGCTGCCTCTCTGGGGTTCTCTTTGGTCTAATTACAAGCCAATCAGCGCTACCGGGTACGAGGTCTGAGGCTCCTCCAACTAATTCCCGGCTGCCAAGGTTCACCACCTGTCCACACCACATCTCCAAATAAATAAGTATTCTGGGTTCTGCTGTTCGCTAACTTAGAACCTGTTCTCCGGGGCCTCTCTCTGTGCCAGAACCAGTCTGTCCAACTGCTTGGTGTGTGGTACATACTGGTGAGGGCTCCAGATCACATTTTGACAAGAATTTTATTTTTCCTTAACTCAGAGGACAGATTGGTAGCGATTTCGCAGACTTCAAACCGTTCTAGTCAAAGCTGACATCACCTCTTTCCTGGTTTGCCGCAATCACTTCCCCACAGCTCTTCTGTACACTCCTGCCCCCTTCTAATGTCCTTTCAATATGGAGGCCTGAGTGTTCCTGTCAGAATGAGATGCTCGTGGCTGGTTTAGATTTCAATCACTTCCTGCAGCTCCCAAAACAAAGAGTAAAATACTTGGCTATGTCTGATGTGGCCCTGCGTATCCTGGGACACACTGTCTCCTCTGCTCCCTGCACTCGGTGACAATGACCTGCCTGGATTTTCTCAACCTTATTCTTTAGTTCCAGGCATCTTCCCACCACAGGACCTTAGCTCTTGCTGCTCATTCCCCCGGAAATGCTCTCCCTCTTTAGCCAGTTAACTCACCCTCCTTCAGATGCCAAAGCAACACTCTCCCTGATCACTTAGACTTTGTCACACCCAGCTGTTACTCATTTACAGCACTGTTTCCTTTCCTTCATAGCACCTACTGACAAATAATCACAAAATCTCTTTTACTTTTTTCTTTTTTTTTGCACCGTTACAGCACCAGGTCCTACCACCATGTTTGGTACAGGAGACACATTTAATCAATCTCTCTTGGATGAGGTGTATGAGAAGAGGAAAAATCCCAATATATCACAAATTAGTCAGATTTGCTGCAAAAAAAAAATCCCCAAAAAACAAAAACAAAAAAATTTGTTTCACTTTCAATCAATAGTGACTAGCACAGTGGCTTTTCAAATATATTGAAAGAAAATTTTCATATTTCATTTCATATGTTAAAGAACTAACATAGTGCTCAATATTCAACACAGGAGATTTTGGCATCCATAAGGGCACTGTCTGCAGACTGGTAAATCCCTCAATACCTGAACAACCCCTCGCATATTATTTACTCAACAAAAGTGTGGTTCAGTAATGACAGATAGGCCTTTAACTCCTGATGCTTCAGTAAGATGACTGTGCCACCTCTCGATTTTGGGTCACATTTGCCAAGAGACTCAGTCATGAGTTTCCTGAGCACTATCCCAACCACTAAGATAACTGCTGGCTCAGCCCCACTCAAGTTTTCTCTCTTACTTGCTGGGCCATTTTAGGCCGAACCAAAACATGCCTTGAAATTTTATAAGTCACTTTTCTTATTCCGTTGAGTGCATACGGTAAACTTGCTCTGGTCAGTCAGGAATCACAACGATAAAATCAAATGCAGATTGTCGAATTCAACTTGGAAACGTCACTTTCTTTGACCTCATCTAGAGTCACAGACACCACAAGACAAAGAGGTGTCCACCCAGGGCCTCATAGCTGAAGAACCTTGATAAATGGCACACCTCAGATCAAATTATAATGCTGATTTATATGTAAGATCCTAGTGCATTTATTTAAATGTGACTTGAATGTTTCTATATAACATCAGTTAGCACGTATTTACAGGTACTTTTAAAAGGAAATGTGTTTTGAGGCACTACGTTCACAAGAGTAAGCTAAGGATTATCAAATATTCACAAAATAACAAAAACTTTTATGTAATACAAAACACTTGAAACGTGACTCTACTGGGAGAGTGGCTAATCAAAGCTACACTTCAGTGAGCAAACCTGGCTTGGACTACAGAAAATTCAACCAAAAAGGAGTCTGCAATCACAGACGGTCACATATCCAGAGGAGTTCATAAGTGCCCGTTATCAGGATTTAACAGCTAAGCTATAGTAGTCGACGTCGTGTTCTACAAATGACAAACATCAACCGGAAAGTGGGGGATGGGCGAGCCTGGTGGTGGGTAATAAGGGGGTACATATTGCATGGAGCACTTGGGTGTGGTGCATGAACAATGAATCTTGGAACACTGAAAAAATAAAATTTAAAAAAAAGTGCAAGCCTTCAAAACATAGGTACCAATAAAGCACACAGTATGGTAAGTCCAGAAAATATGAATTGAGTTAGGCAAAAAAGGATAAAAAATGCTCAAGAAAAATTACTTCAAACCAAGGTAAGGTTAGAAGGTGGAGGAGAGACAGTAAAGTATCCTCCAGACTGAGAAGGCACTTTGAGACCAAAAAACAAAGCAAACTACTCCCTACCATTTACAGTTTTATTCAGGGTCACTTACCGACAGGGGAGAATCAGGCAGACAATAGTCCAGGCGCTATTCTCTCACAGACCTTAATCCACAGCTTTTGTGGGATGAGGGGCATCGTGGTGAAGTCAAAGGGTACCTTTGTGTGCCAGAGGGAAGATTGGAACAAGCATTGTAGAATTCTAGTCAGAGCTTACATTAACTTCCAAGGAGCCTGGAACATGTAGGCCTGAGGGAGGTCACCGCACAAACATGAACTTTGGGGTGCCAAAGATGGAGTCAGAGTTGTTAGTACTCCGACTGCAAGTACTTCAGGTGGCTCATCTAATGTACTGATGGAGACTGCCTAAAGAGTCAGGCTTACAGGAACTGTGAGGCAGGAGCTAAACTTAGCAGAAAAGAACAAACGATTAATTCGCAATATCTGCCATGGCCTTGAGAGCAAAGGGTGGTGGGAGAAATGTCATTTTTGCTGATGCGAGGGTCTCTCTGGTTTTGGAGCTATTTCTAACTTCTTGTCTTCACCAGTACAAGTAGTTGGTTTTCCTGGGGATAATATTTCTCACAAAGAACCCAAGTGTTTGTTTGTTTCACTTTTGCAGAATTTCTACCTGAGGGGTCATGCATAGAGGATGGCCAGATCTCACCGGGCAGCAGTGAGGTTTACCAGCTGGCTAAGTGGCTTGCTGCTGCACAGTAGCTTCACAGTATGATCAGTTCCAGTTCTTGCCTCAGCATTGTTCAAATTACTACATGGGCATTTAGGGTCACTCACTGTTTGTTACAAGTGTGGTAGTTAAATGTGTAAATGAGGTTCAGTACTTGACTTGTGCATGCGATTAGTTGTTAGCTTTTAGACATAGTCCTTGATACAAGTTGACAATTTCTGCTGGAAAAGTAGATACAGTTGGATAAATACACATGCAAATAATGCTAAAAGGAGTCCTTTAGAACCGAGCCTTGAAGGATTAATAGAATTTGGAAAGCAAGTTATTAGTAAAAAAAAAAAAAAAAAGGAAAAGAAAAGAAAGAGAAAGAAAAGCATTTCAGGCTGATCTGCCCTGGAGAAAATGTTTTTAACTCTAGTCCTGCTGCTTCCTCCCATGGCTACTTTACCAATAGTACTAAAATCCTGGCTTATATTAACTCTCCACTCCTCTGCCCCTTGGCTATGTGCATTAATGGGTGTTATCCTAGGACATACCTACCAGTGAAAAAGAACCTCACAGAGCTGGGAAAGCACTGCTATGGTCTACAAGTCTCTTTCTAATTTTCCTGGACTACCACGAGCAGAAGCCATGAACAGGATAGATACTATATCTTGTCTCCCAATGTTCTCAGGTTGATGAAAAGGAATAGCAATAGATTGATGACAGGACATTCACCCCTTTGCTGCTTTAGAACCCAAGGCATTTTTTCAGTTGGGTAAAAACACAAATGGTTTCATGTGTTTGTGCCACAGAGAAAGTTCTGAATGATCTGAACTCAGCAGCTACTTAGAAAGGATCCCCGCCTAATCAGAGACACTCACCCAGAGCAGCTCCTCGGTGGATGACAAAAGGCCTCAAACCCACATGTGTGCATCTACTGTATGCTGAAGCAAATCCCGTGCTTGTGACCAAAACAGATGTACTGTGGTAAATTGCTTTACTATGCTTCCCTGACCATAATCTGTAGTTTAATTTCATCATTGAAAATCATATCTATAGAAAAATCATTATAGAAAATATAAAATTCATTGCTGCTTTTTGTGATTTGCATTGATTTCTCTTAACAACTTGGCCAAGTGCACACCTTGCATTAAACATTACTGTCTAGGGGGCCTGGGTGGCTCAGTGGGTTAAAGCTTCTACCTTTGGCTCAGGTCATGATCTCAGGGTCCTGAGATCAAGCCCCACATTAGGCTCTCTGCTCAGCGGGGAGCCTGCTTCCCCCTCTCTCTCTGTGTGCCTCTCTGCCTGCTTGTGATCTCTGTCAAAGAAATAAATAAAATCTTTAAATATTACTGTCTAGGTCAGATTGCATAGAGGCAGGGTCTGAGAGAGGGATTCTTGTTCAAATGATTTAGGAGGAGTACTCTCAGGAATAGAGGCATGAGGGAAGCAAGATAGGGTAGGGGAACAAAGGGAAGCAAGAGCACACTCCCAGCTGGAGACCAGCTTCAGTCTCATCCCTGGGGAAGCTCTGGAGTATGAATTGCACCCCAGAGTTAGTCCACTTTGAGGAAAGAGGGCCAGACTTTGTACATACTTGTTGCAGTCATCAGCCAAAGTCAGTTCTCAGAAGGGAATATCTGTCAAGGTTTTCAACATTCAAGTACCTAGGAGATCCAGGCGGGGACCACCAGCACCCACTAAAGCCATTTTTATTGGTAACTGGGCATCTATGCTCTGACAGTTTCATTAATCAATTGATTTTTCCTAGTTCACCTTCCTTTCCTCTAGTCCAGGGGTTGTCAGTAATCTTCTATGTAAAAATCAGTATTTTGGGCTTCACAGGCCATGTATCGCCTCTGTCACAACCACTCAACTTCCCTGTTTGAGCACAACAGCAGCCATAGACAACATGTAGATGAGAGAGCTTGGCTGTGCTCTGGAAAAGTTTATTTACAGAAACAGGCAGCTGGTCAGGTGTGGCCACTGACTGCTGCTATAGTCCATCCATCTCTACTTCCGGACTTATTTTCTTGACTACTCATCTTTGATCTCCCTCACATGTCACTACACTATTAAATCCCCATTGCTCTCCTTCCTACTGTCCCCCTCTCATATGCCTCCCAGCCAACTTCCTTTCCCTGCAATTCCTCTCCTTATCCTCCTATTTGACCTTTGAAATAGAGCATCACTTGAAGTACCTCACACAGTTGCTTGTTAAAATTCCCATTGTTCCTTCTCTCAGTGATCTTTTCTTGGTTTTGCGATCACATCTCTCTTCTAGTCCTTTACTTATTTCTGATTCATCAGTATATCCGTTTACCCCCAAATTTAGTTCTCTCAGCCTGCTCTTCCAGAACACAGCAACTACACCGTATGCGCCAACCAGCAACAAATTCTGTACTTATTCCAAATGCCTACAATAGTCCAGGTCTTCTGTTTGTCTTTCTTCCTTTTATTTTTATTTTTATTTTTTTTTTACTTATTTATTTGAAAGAGAGAGTGACAGAGAGCATGAGCAGGGGGAGAGGCAGATAGAGAGGGAGAGAGAGACGTCCCCGAATGAGCAGGGAGCCTGATGGGGGTCTCAATCCCAGGACCCTGAGATCATGGCCCAAGCCAAAGGCAGCCACTTAACCGACTGAGCCACCCAGCACTCCATGTCTTTCTTTCTTTTAGATATTTCTTTAATTCTATGAACAATGGTTCAAGTTTTACATGCTGTTTTTGGAACAGGAAAAACATCGATTTTCAACCAATCTAGTATCCCAATCTAACCTCACACCCTTCTTAAGGAGCATCTAAGAACATCATGTAATCCATACTCAGAAGCAATCGGATACAGAAGGTGGAGTTTTCTGTGAGGCAGAGATAAACTTGTTTTCCATACAAAGAGCTCTTTTATCCTCCCCCCACTTTTTTTTTTTAAAGATTTTATTTATTTGACAGAGAGAAACACAGCGAGATAGGGAACACAAGCAGAGGCAATGGTAGAGGGAGAAGCAGGCTTCCTGCCTAGCAGGGAGCCCGATGCGGGGCTCGATCCCAGGACCCTGGGATCATGATCTGAGCCAAAGGCAGACGCTTAACGACTGAGCCACCCAGGCACCCCTTATCCTCCCCTTTTAAGAATATTTTATTCTCTTAGAACCTACTTCTTCATGTGGTGTTTCTGAAAATAGTCTGAAATCTCTTTCCACTTGACTAGAGGGGTTCTTCTAGGGTGGGGATCTCAGAGGCAAGAAGGTATGGAAATGCAACAGAAACCTCTACATTAGTAGCCTTCACAGTTTACTCTTAGTTATGGCAAATTCATGAGGGTAAGATATTGCTTAAGAGGGTGGGTCAAAGCTCTGGCTACTAGTAAGGTAGTTGTGTTCATTGAAAAGAACCCAAAGCACATATCCCTGGTGACTATTTGAAGTGGAAGCAGTCATGGTAGGCAGCTGAGCAAAGGTTTGAGGATTCAGGATACCAGCTAAATCCTTTCCCAGAATCACATCTGATGGAAGTGAGTAGATGCAGAAGAGTGCAGGGTACGGGAGACAGGGTCACTCAGAAAGATCACACTGCAGAGGCACCTGGGTGGCTCAGTCAGTTAAGCACTGGACTCTTGATTGTGGCTCAGGTCTTGATCTCAGGGTCATGAGATCAAGCCCCACACTGGGTTCCATGCTGAGTGTGAAGCCTGCATGAGATTCTCTCTCCCTCTGCCCCTCCCTGCCCTATCACTGCCATTCGCTCACTCTTGCTCGAAGGAAGGAAGGAAGGAAGGAAGGGAGGGGGGAGAGAAGGAGGGAGGGAGAGAGAAAGAGAAAGAGAAAGAGAGAGAGAGAGAGAGAGAGAAAGAAAGAAAGAAAGAAAGAAAGAAAGAAAGAAAGAAAGAAAGAAAGAAAGATAGAAAGAAAGAAAAGAAAGAAAGAAAAGAAAGAAAGAGAAAGGCAAAAAAAAAAATCTCTGGTATTGAGAGATGTCTTCCATCACTGGTTCTAGAAGTCATCTCAGGGGGGATAAGCATTCAATGTAAGGGCAAAGGAAGGTTCACTCCTTAAATACAAATTATAACAGCAATTATGTATCTGACCCCACTTGACACAACAGGATCTTGTTCTAGACCCTGTTAGGAATTCATTTCTAGACTGGAGCAGGCCCAGATCTGTTAGGGAAGGGCACTTTGGGCCTGACAGTGTGAAGAAATAGTAGGAGGATGTGAATTCACTATTCTATTTTTGTTTTCCCTCTTTCTCCTATATTCAGTGAGGACTGGAGTCTAGCATTGTTGGAAATGCAAAGCTGTGAATTTTACTTCTAGAGTCTCCTATAATCTGTGAAGAGTTACTTGCTTGTCAAAAAGTAGGAGTATCTTAATTTGGATCCTCCCAGAAACAGAATCTGAGACAAAGAGTTGAGTATAAGTTGTTTATTTCAGAGATGATCCAAGAAACACTTGGAGGGAAGTGGGATGTAAAACAGGAAAAGGAGGGTATCGAGCCAGCTACTGCTGTGCTGTGGGCCACTAGAGCCTCATCCTGCTGGGAAACTCCAGGCAATCCAGAAATATCCCCCCAAGTCACGGACTAAGGGCTGATTATGGGGCATTAATTCTGTGGCACCTCTAGCCTACCTTGGGTACAAAGAGTAGGTTCCAGCTACCTTGCTAGCTCCAGCAAATAGGTGCATATCCTGGCCGTCGGAAGTAAAACAGGGAATATACCACAAACATTAGACCTGAAGAGATGTGGTTGGGGTACCAATAGCATCATTTACAAGATCTAAATCCTGAACTCCTTTGACTGTGAGCTCTGGGAAGAAGTAGCAAAATTCTGGGGTCCAAAAAAGGATACAAGACATTGTTGGTTTCTTCTTTCTTTTTCTTTTAAATTCAAAATATATGTTCTGAACACTAAATGGAAAAACAAGTCTTACAAATTACCTGAAAGAAAAGATCTTACCATCTCAAACTTAAATTTTATTAAAAGAAAGGAATGTTTCAGAGTGGTACATATCTTCCTCTCCCCTTTCTTCTCCCCACTAAGCATGACAATTACAGCGTAAAAGTCCTTTGTCAGAAGAACTGTTATTACGTTTGAGTTTTAAACTCAAGGTAGACTAGACAACAGGTACCAATTAGATTTGCCCTATGGAGAAACTAAACTCTCTCTCTCCCTTCCTCATCTTTTCTTTATATGATTTCCAAAATATGCTGCATCTTTGTGGTGGTCTCTTGCTGAAAACAGCAAATTATGGTTAGATTCTAAGTTATGTATTTTGTACTGGAAACACTGGATTGCTTGGGAAATACATGTGCATAAGGTGATTTGTACTTAGAATGTAAATATTTAGTTCAGCAGATCTGTGTCTAGATGGTTCCTTGAAACTTTGGAAATATGGGAGATTTGAGACTGGGGCCATCTCTGGAGGTGCCAAAGGAATAGTGCCATTTCTTATGGGAAATACTCCAGGTTGCAGCTGGGGAAGAGATCCAGGCCCCAGACACCAGAAAGATACCACAGAGCAAAGACTGAGCCAAATGAGAATACAATGAGAGGGAAAGTATATATGTATATGTATGTATGTATACTCATATATAATAGATACTTGTATGTATTATACTATATACTATAATAAATATACTATATATTATATAGTAAATATACTATAATAAATAAGTATATACTATAATACATAAATACATATGTTATTAGATCTCTAATCCTTCTAAGAACAAGAGGTTGACTTTTAAAAGCAAGGTAATTTTTAGATTTAAATCAGATAAGGTTGTTAAGTAGACTAATAAGAATTGGAGTTATCCCCCCACCTTAAATAATTAAAAACCTGGACAAAATATATGGCACCACATTTTTCAGATACTGAAATGACAAAAGAGCAGTACAGAGATCCCTAAGAGAAGGGAAACAAATAAGATGAGCTCTACAACTGTACTGGTTTACTATTTAGAAGCAATTTCCAGGCCTTCACACAGAGGGAAAACCCAGACAGCACAGCACTTCTTGAATCAAGAAGACAGGGGTTGGAATACAGAAGGCTAAGGCAGCTAGAATTTGTGGGGCAGAAAACCTAAAAAGGAGAGCATTAGATTTCTACAGAGGGGTCCCCTAGAGTCTTTGGCTATGTACAGAAGTACATGTGTTACAGGGAAATAATCAAAAGAAAAAAGTAGGAAGAACAATTCCTGAAGCCCACTTAAAAAGCAATTTTTTAATTAACATATAATGTATTATTTGCCCCAGGGTACATGTCTGTGAATCGTCAGGCTTACACATTTCACAGCACTTACCATAGCACGTACCCTCCCCAATGTCCAAAACCCCGCCACCCTATCCCTACCCCACCCCCCCGCCCTGCCTCCCAGCCACCCTTAGTTCGTTTCATGAGTCTAGGAGTCTCTTATGGTTTGTCTCCCTCCCCAAAAGCAATAGTTTCTAATCCTACCAATCAGAATATGGCCGCGTCCTGTGCGACAATCTCGAACCGGGACTGAGGGTAAGGGAATGAGGAAAAAGAGACAAAGTATGGGAGCGGGAGGAACACAACGGATGATATCCAGACCTCGCTTGGCTTTATTCAAGCGCGCACCTTCTTATATAGT
>CM053609.1:46134343-46173155 GCA_028646535.1 Procyon lotor
AACTGTACATTGTCTCTGTTCCTTCCTGGTCTGTTAGGCTCTCTCTTTGCTTAGAGGACTCCTTTCAATATTTCCTGTAGGGTTAGTTTGGTGTTTGAAAATTCTTTCAGTTTTTGTTTGTCCTGGAAGCTTTTTATCTCTCCCTGCCTTGACAAAAGTGTCCAAGCAACTCATTGTGGGAAGGATAGACTTTTCAATAAATAATGTTGAAACAATTGGATATTCATATGAACAAAGAAAAAGAAGCTTAACAGTTGCCTTATAAATAAAAATAAAGTCTTCAAATAACATTACCTTATATTATCTTACAATATACACAAAAATATTAACAACAATATGATCAAATGGATCACAGACCTAAATGTGAAACCTAAAACTATAACACTTCTGTAAGAAACCATAGGGAAAAAAAGAAGACTAAATCTTTATGTTCTTGGTTAGCAATGATTTTTTTAGATAAGACACAAGAAGTACAATCTATAAGAGGAAACACTGATAAATTTAACTTCATAAAAATTAAAAACTTTTACTCTTCAAAAGATACTGTTAACAAAATGAACAGGAAGGCTACAGATGGGAGGAAATATTTGCCTAATAAAGGACTTGTATCTAGAACAGAGGTGGGCGAACTACAGCCACCTGTTCCTGTAAGTCAAGTTTTATTACTTGTTTGTCACCTTTCATGCTAAAATGTCAGAATTAAGTAACTGCAACCCAGACCTTATACCTCACAAGCATAAAATATTTGCTAGCTGGCCTTTAAGAAAAAAATCTGCCAACACCTGATAGAGAATAAAGAACTCCTAGAACAAGAAGACAATCCAGTTTTCAAATGGACAAACTATTTGAATAGATGCTCCACCAAAGAATATATATGAAAACGAAATTGAGTCTCAGTTACATGAGATGAATAAATTCCAAAGATTTGCAATACAAAACAAGGTTGTACACTTCAAAGTTTAAGAGGGTAGATTTCATGTTAAGTGTTCTTACCAAAACAAACAAACAAACGAAAACAACAACAAAAGAGACACAGGAAACTCTGGAAGATGTAAAATATATTATTTCCTTGATTTTGGTAATGGTATCACAGGTGTTTACATATCTTCAAACTCATCAAACTGTACATATTAAATATGTGCAGTTTTTGTATATCCATTATACCACAATAAAGCTGTTTAAAATGCCAAATATCATTAGTCATTAGGAAAAAGCAAATTAAAATCACAATGAAATATCCCTACATACAACTAGAATGACTACAATGAAGAGGACTGAGAAAACTGTGCCAGTGAGGATACCATAGAACTGGAACTCTCACTCTATGCTAGTGGGAATACAAAATATTATAGCCACTTTGGAAAACAGTTTGGCAGTTTCCTTATGAAACTGAACAGACATCATTTCACCCAACAATCCCACTCCTGGATATTTATATGAGAGAAATAAAGAATATGTTCATAATAGCCAGAAACTGAAAACAACCCAAATGTCTATTGACACGTGAACAGATAAACAAATGGCACTGTATATAAATGATGGAATACAGCAATAAAAAGGGAAGAATGACTGATACACAGAATAACCTAAATGAATCTCGAAAGCACCATCCTAAATGACAGAAATATGAATTGTTTTTTACTTTCTGTAGTTTAGATCTAAATTTTACTATATTCTGACAACATTCTCCCCTGTCTATGATTGGGAGTTGCTATTTCCTATGTTCATTTTATATGAAATTTTCATTAGTCTTTATTCTATTTTTTAACTTTATTATTGCACTATAATTGACATGTAATATGAGTTTCAACTGCACAACAGTGATTCAACAATTTTATACATTACACAATGCTCACCATGATGTGTAGTTATCATCTGTCAGCATACATTATTAAAATATATTTAAAATTATATATATGTATACACACACACACACACATATACATAGGTTGCTCTTTTCATCTCTGTGATTTATTTGTTTTATAACTGGAAATTTGTACCTTTTAATCCCCTTCACCAATTTTGCTTATCTCCCCTTTCCCTCTCCTCTAGCAACCCCAGTTTGTTCTCTGTATTTACGAGTCTGTTCTGTTATTTGTTGTTGTTCTTTGTTCATTTGTTTTGTTTTTTAGATTCCACATATAAGTTAAATCATGTAGTATTTTCCTTTTTCTGTCTGGCTTATTTTACTTGCCATAATACATTCTAGGTCCATCCATGTTGTCCCAAATGGCAATATCTCATTCATTTTTATGGTTGAGTAGTATTCCATTGTGCGTGTGCGTGTGTGTATACTATATCTTCTTTATCAATTAATCTGTTGATGGATACTTAGGTTGCTTCCAAATCTTGGCTATTGTAAATAATACTGAAATAAACACAGAAGTGCATATATCTTTTCAAATTACTGTTTTCATTTTCTTTGGGTAAATACCCAAAAGTGGAATTACTGGAAATGGTATTTATATTTTGCATTTGTTGAGGAACCTCCATACTGATTTCCAGAGTGGTTGCACCAATTTATTCCCATCAATAGTGCAAATGATAGCTCCCTCTTCTTCACATTTTTGCCAACACTTGTCCAAGGGAGTACTGCCTATGTTTTCTTTTAGGAGTTTTATGGTTTCCAGACTCACATTTAGGTCTTTAATCTCTTTTCTTTAAATTGTTATGTTGAATTAGCCAACATATAATCTTTTTTGACTTTATTTTTGTACATGGTTAAGAAAGTGGTCCTATTTCATTCTTTTGCATGTAGCTATCCATTTTTTCCATAGCCATTTATTGAAGAGACTGTGTTAACCCTGTTTTATATTCTTGCCTCCTTTATTGTATATTAATTGACAATACAAGTGAGGTTTATTTCTGGGCTCTCTATCCTATTTGATTGATCTACATGTGCCTGTACCATATTGTTTTGGTTACCATAGCTTTGTAGTATATACTGAAATCTAGGATTATGATACCTCCAACTTTTCTCTTCTTTTTCAAGATTGCTTTAACTATTCAGGGATTTTGTGTGTGTGTTTATGTTATCTTCAATTTCTTTTATCAATGTCATAGTTTTCAGGGAATAGGTCTCTCATGTCCTTGGTTAGGTTTATTCCTAGATATTTTATTCTTTTTGGTGAAATTATACATGGGATTGTTTTCTTAATTTCTCTTTTTGCTACTTTGTCATTAGTGTATAGAAATGCAATGGATTTCTGTACACTGATTTTGTATTTTGCAACCTTATTGACTTCAATGATTAGTTCTAATAGATTTTTGATTGAGTCTTAAGGCTTTTATGGATAGATAATGTCATCTGCAAATAGTGAAAGTTTTACTTCTTCTTTACCAATTTGGATGCCTTTTCTTTCTTCTTCTTGTCTGATTGCTGTGGCTAGGACTTCTAGTACTGTGTTGAATAAATTTGGTAAAAATTTGGCAAAAAATGCTCATGGTATTTTGACAGGGATTGCATTAAATGTGTAGATTGCTTTGGGCACTGTAGACATTTTAAGAATATTTGTTCTTCCAATCTATAAGCATGGAATGTTTCCTCTGCCCTATTTGTGAACTTACTAGTGCTGGCTCTGGGTCTTCCATCTGTACTTACACCCAGACCTACATTCTTGCCAATCTTGATTTCTGAGGCCTAATTAGTCCTCTTGGCTTAGTTTTTCTTCCAGGTTCCCATAGTTTCTACTTGCTCCAGATAATGAGAACCTCCTAGATTTACTTGCCTTATCTTCCCTGGGCCCTTGAGTGTCTTGCTTCAAATTCTGTCCCTGATGCCATAGTATGGTAATGAGTTCCCTTACACAGAAACATAAAAGGTCAAGCCAGCCCCCTCAGTAAATGGTGGACATGATCATGGTGGCTTAATGGACTCTTGGGAAGGGTATCGAGATGCATCACTCAGATCTCTTATCAGAAATAAAGGATTTATTCCCCAGCTACTAAGACTGCTGATGGGAGAGATCTCAGCTTTCAGGTTCCTATTGCCACAGCTGAAGGTGATGGACCTTCCCAAGGCTACCTGAATTCAATGAGTGATCTTTATAGGGACATGAGAGCCTGGATTTTCTGTCCCTACAGGATTCAGAACTCCCTACAGTGTTGGCAGAGGCCTTTCTTGAAACTGTATTATAGCTAAACTTCTCCCTCCACCCAATCTGGCTTTCTTCCCTTTCCTTCCTCACTCACTAACAACTCTCCTGCCCATTTATTCCCATTAAGGAGTCTACTTGCTATAGAATCTAACAGGTAAAACTTCTTAAAGCTAGCTTGGACTGGTCCACTGCATCATCATGATCAGAGCCTCATGTAATTGGCCTAAATGCCTAAATGCCATAGAACATGTAGGGCCAGAAATGAAACTCAGGGCTAGAAAAGGTTTAGAATTCCAGAATGGAATAGAGATGAATAAAAGAGTGGGAAGGAAGCAAAAGGAAAAGCAAGCATATTGGGGTAGCTTTATCTATCCTCAAGATACAAGTTTGGGGATTAGACATTGAAAGATTATCTGAAAACCACCCTCCATGTTCCACCAACAGCATATCCCTAAAAAAGGAACATCTGAAACTTCTATGAGATTCCTAACCCTCCAACCTCTAAAATGTTTCTATGTATCTTCCAATTTGATCATCAAGCTTTATCTGCCTGAAGTGGTGGCACCTTTATCTCATGGAAGGGGAGGAATACTCGAGAGTTTAGATGATTTGTCTAAGGCCACCCAGCTGCAGGCCTAAGGCCACCCCATGACAGTCTCCTCTGAAATCAAGGGACTCAAGACACCAGTTGGCACTTACCCATTTTCACTAAGCTTTTTTTTTTTTTTTATATTAGAGTTGCCCATTTCCTGGGGTTATATACGCAACTTGAGTGAAACACTCTGGGATCTCTGGCCTGCATGAAGGCATTGCAAAAATAATTTAAAGCCGGGTAGAGTCAGAGAGGAAAAACTCTGATCCTCTCAGCCATTGCCTTTCACTCTCCACCGGTGTAAATACTACTTCACAAATCCCTTTAGTGCATGGAGTTAGAGCCCTATTTATTTTCATAGTTTAAAAAACAAAAGCTTTTCTAAAATCTTGCTTGGGGTCTCAGAACCTCCTGCTATACCACTGTGTACCTGCAGTTTTGGTATATAAATGTGTGGAGCTTGTTCCCTGAAGTTTCCATGGGGCCTACATTAGCTTTATTTTCCTTGTGTGGATCTAAGCATCATTGAGCAAATTAGAATCAGTTCCTGGAAGAACACAGAATAGAGAGTTGTGACTGAGCTGGCAAGGGACACTTTGCTGTGAGTCTTGCTACTGAATATTTTAAAACAGAAATAGATCAAGGAACTGGAGAAAAACTCCCTCTGCCTTTGCCCCGACTCCTGATTCTTGCTTATTTGGATCTGTGTCCAACATGTCCTCGTTTCCTGCATTTTGTGTTGCTCTGGGAGGTGATGGACTCCCAGGATTAGTAAACAATGTATGTTTCCTTCTATCTCTCCCCTGGACCCCATGGTTGGATTTGTTTTTTCATATGTAAGTAAAATAAGCAAATCTCTAAGAACGTGAATAGGAGAAGAATAGGGAATTTTCTACCCCAACCACCTCGTGGAAGACTCAGCACAGACGCCTTCCCATGCATCACATGGGCTGGGTGGCTATGTATCTTCCCTTTAAGCCTAATTCAGGAGAGATTTTTATAAAGCTATTTTGATACCTGAGAAGTTCTCTTAGAACAAAGCAATATTTAATTATCTTTTCTTTCCTTTTTTTTCCCCTTTTATCATGGTGTTTTCTTTTTGTTTTGTTTTGTTTTTAAGTAGGCTCTGCGCCCAGCACAGAGCCCAACATGGGATTTGAACTCACAACCCCGAAGACCCTGGGATCAAGATCTGAGCTGAGATCAAGAGTCAGATGCTCAACCAACTAAGCCACCCAGCTGCCCCTTGGTGTTTTCTTTTAATGAGAGGCATAGCAGTCCTCCATGCTGGGCTTTACTTTGTGGACGAATGCTGTGGGTAACAGGATTACTTTGTAGAAAGCAACAAGTGAAGAGGCTTAAACATAATTCATCAATGCTGACATTTATATCATTGTGGAGCATTCCCCTTTTTCAAGTATAACTACCATAGAATGAAGTTGTGGGTGATGGTTGGGGGTAGTCAGTCAAGAGCCATATGAATAGAAAGTGACTTCATTTAATTTTCTTTTTAAGAGAACAGAAAATATTTTTTCACTGGGGTATTTTGTAATTAAGTACAGAACAAAATACTCTTCTACCCAAATGAGTAATTTTAGTTAATATTTTAAAGAGAAAGTAGGGTAGGGATGGTAGTAGAGTACTGTGTGTGGCAAATCACGTAACAGTCTAAGCAAGTGAAGACAGGACTGCACTGCAGTACATTGGATAAGAGCACTAACTGGGAGCTAGACTTCTTGCTCCTGGATCCACAGGTTAGAGCAAAATTAAGGAACATCGGATCATACCTAATCATTCTCACCCCTGCTTTTTATATGTCATTTAAATCTCAGTTATGGCCAAAGACCAAGTTGTTGGTCCAAGTTTAAGAGGGAAGAGTGAGAGACTATGAAGCAGAAACCAGTTTGACTCTAACCAATCAGAT
Source organism: Procyon lotor (assembly GCA_028646535.1). Taxonomy (NCBI): domain Eukaryota; kingdom Metazoa; phylum Chordata; class Mammalia; order Carnivora; family Procyonidae; genus Procyon; species Procyon lotor. Next base: position 46,140,957 of record CM053609.1, read on the forward strand.
CAACTGAATCAACTTTTATAATCAAAGCAGTGACCTTCTAGATCCTTCCTTCCCTACATATCCATAAAAGTTAGCTTCCATAGGCCAAAACACTCAATCTTTTTCCAGATGCAATTTCCATCAGTATAAGGTACAGTTTTGAAACACGAAGTGTGTGTGTGTATGTGTGTGTGTGTGTGTGTGTGTGTGTGTGTGTTGATTTTTTTAGTCTGATTGAAATGTTTTGAAAAAAGATCTCAGAGTTAAGAAACATGGAACAAAAATCAGCAAACTAAGCCTTTAGAAAATATCCTCAGAAGGTAGGAAGGAAAAGTCTGGTCAGACACAGATACACGCCACCCTTTAGAGAAGGACACCTGCTCAGCTATCAAACCATGGGCAATATGGTCAACAAGATGGCTTCTCATCAACAGCTACTTTGGGGTCTGCCTCAGCTACACACACAGCTGCTCAGCCAGGTTGCTGCCCTTCCTGGGACAGCCTATATTTAGTGACTGAGCGAGGTAGAGGGACAAAGTCCTGCTGTGTCCATCCACCAGATAGCCCTGATTGACAACACACATTCCCGAACTTCCCACCAGCTTCCTGGAGACAGGTTGGGTCTTCACTGCAATACAAACTTCTCGCTGCTGCACCGTTCCTTTCACAGGTGTTGACTCAGCAAACCTCCTGCATCCCAAACTCCATCTAGATGTCTGCTTCTGGAGAACCCAATCCGTGACAATTGGTGTCTGTGTCTGAGAAAGCTGGCAGTAAGATTGGGACTTGGAGATGGTCTGCCGGTCCTGGTGGGCGCTGAGCTCCCCATCATTGGCGGAAAGTGAAGCTTAATCAGCTCCTGGTACCAATGGCAGTTAAACTGTGAAAACGCTTGACAGTGGTAAGTTGGGATGATACACAGCTAAAAGTATGGTGGATGCATCGGCAAGTGTGTCAGGTGTTTGTGATCTGTAGAGGAAATAGTAGCTCTAGGGACAGGAGGATTTCATGGCTATGCCTAATTGCCTTCCATTCTCCAGAAAGATAACTAACTCAGAGCTGAGCACACAAGTAAAAGCATGGCTTGGCTCTCATCGCTGGTAGGAGGAGGGCAGAGGATTTAGAAGTCAGAGTGGCTCAACTTCAAAGAAACTTAAACACTCCAACAAGGCAATCATCGTATGCTGAGATGAGGGCCTAGGTTAGGAAAATACAAGACTGACACACCAGATGGAGACTTCTGTTTAGATGCTTTGAAGATTTTGTCTCCCCAGACCCCTCAGAACATTCTCTAGTAAGAACTACCATTTCCCCCAACCTCTCCGTGCTGGAAGAGAGAGCAAAGGCAGCATGTGCCCTGCTCTGGAAAGGCACCACCTCCCCTCCTGGCTCCCAGGCCTCTATGTACAGACCCAGTTGTCTTTCTGGAGAAAGCAGGCCTATCCTGCTACCTCCCCTTCCTCTCAAAGGTGTTGATTCCAAACTCCTCAACAATGCCAGCTTCTGGAGAAGGCTTCCTAGGAGGGAAGGGTAGCTCAAGGCAGGCCCCAAATCATTTTTAAACACCAGTGTGAAAAACTGGATGTGCAGCACAAAAGAGTATATTTTGACAAGCTTTAACTCCAAGAGGACAGGGTCTAGGCAAACTGTGAGGGACATAGAATTGATCTTTAGAGCATGTCTCCTCATCCTGGCTGCCTCTATCCCCACCCGCCTGCCAAGGATTCTCTTCCCAGATATATAAGGTCTTCTTGTTTATTTGGATGCCCCCTACCCATACTGTGATTCCCTACACACCAGACTCTCTTGCTTTCGTTTCCCCTCATCAAAATTGATCTCTAATAGGTAATATACGTAGGTATTAACCATGGACAATATCTTAAGGTGTTGTTCCCACTAAATGTTTAATAGCTACAGTCAATCAGCATTCTTCAACACCTATTAGATGTCACGGAGAATTTGGAAAGGATTTGTTTCCTGCCTAACAGCTTCCTCGTTAGTTCTACCTGCCTTCAGCCTTGTCCTTTGTAAATTTATTCAACACATTGTCCCTTGAGCAGCCTTTCTAAAATGTAAATTGATTATGTTGTTTGCCCTCTTAGAATGCCTCCAGCATTCCCATGATGGTGAGATTGAATTCACAACAACAATAATAACAGCTATCTTTTACCAAGTACTTTGCATATGCCAGGCACTGTATTCAACATTCTCTATGGGTTCGCTCAGTAGCTGCTTTCCACATGCCAACGAGGCAGGTAAATGGTTGTTTCCATTTGAGAGCCCTGATTCAGCTGAAAGTTCAGGGTACCAGATCCAAACCACCACACTACACTGCTGAATCCTTCCTGTGACTTGCAGAGGCCCCATGTAACGTGAGCCCAGCTTTTCTCTAGCCTCACCAAGTCTCTCATTTCTCCCTACTCACCAGGCTCTGCTATGATTCCAGACCTCTGCCTGATGTTTCCCAGAACTGCCCCTAATGTACATGATAGCCCTGCAGCTTTCTCCTCACTTAGCCTTTATTCACCCTTCCAGTATCCATTTAGATATCACTTCTCATATGAGCTCCCCTCATCATTCTCCAAACAAGTTGGGGAGGATGGCCCTCCATGTTATTTACCCTCATTATGATACCTGTTAGGTTGTCATCCCCCCTGGCCTGCGTGTTCCTTGCAGGAGAGAACATCTTCCTCGCTACTCTGTCCTCAGCACTGGCAGCACCTGACACAGAGAAGATGTTCAAAAACCAGACTTGTTTGGTGAATGAATGAATGAATCCCCTCCCTACATAAGATGGGACATTCTTGGTAGTGGCAGAGGTATGGAGGTGTGTGGTTAATTTTATATGTCAACTGGACTGGGCTAGGTGGTGCCCACATAGCCAGTAAAACTATTTCTGGATGTGTCTCTGAGGGTGTTTCTGGAAGAGATTAGCATTTGAATCAGTAGACTGAATAAAGAGGACAACCCTCCCCAATGCCAATGGGCATCATCCAACCTGTTAAGGGCCTGACTAGAACAAAAATGGGGAGGAAGGGCAAACTTGCTTTCTGCTTGAGTTGGGACATCTGTCTTCTCCTGCACTTGGACACTAGTGTTTCTGGGTCTTGGGCTTTTGGACTTGGATGGAGACTTACACCCTTCCCCCATTACCTTCTTACAGTTCTCCAGCTTGTAGATTGCTTGTAGACTTCCTGGCCTCCAAAATCAAATCAGCCTATTCCTAGAATAAATCTCTCTCCCTCTCTCTCTCTCTCTCTATACACACACACACACACACACACACACACACACATATACACCTATACCATATATATACACACATACATTTAGTATATATACATGCATTTAGTATATACTTCCACTAGTAATACTTTCATATATACATATATACTAGTGAATAAATACTAGTGAAAAAAATATGAGTTTGTATACTAAGCTCCAGACATCTTGCCCCACAAATTTGTCTATGGATTCCTTGATGACTGGGACTAAATTTTGAATCCACATCAGGTCCAGAGTCTGTTACGCCATTTTGTGTCTGACCACACGTGCTACCCAGGAGGACTTGGATTGGCATGTTCCAAGCCAGAAGAAGCCTGACAATTGCTCGTTGAAAGAAAATTGTTACCAATTCTCTAGATATTTGCAGTCTGACAAATAAACTGTCTTCCTCAAAGAGTTTAGACATACATAACTAAACACTGAATACCCAGATGGCCCATCATGAATGAAAAGGTGGTAAATAAGAAAAGCCCTGTGTAATCAATGCTGCTGTCTTCTAAACTACGTGGAGAAAAATCCCAATCAATATTTGGGATAGTCAGTTCTTTTAAAACTGGGGAATGCTGAGAATGAAAGAATAGTCCATACACAGAAAATGATTTGAGAAATCTTTATTTTAATTTAAAATGTTCACATTTTTGCAGTTCATGAGATTTGCTCTGTAGCAAAAGGGGAAAACTATTGTATATAAAATTCAGCAGCTCTGGACAACATTGACTAAATGCTGGAAACATTTTTGCAGTGTTTTTTTTGCCTACAAAACAGTCAAGGAAAATAACAGCTAAAAGGCAGCAAGAAATAAGCAGGCCTCAGTTTGGAAGACCTCTTTTTTGCAAATGCATTTTTTTAATTACAAAGAAATTGCCTCAATTAATTATTTTTAGGAATAGGGCATAATGAAAATCTAAGAACAAAGCTTTCTGGAAAGTATAGATATTTATTTAAATCAACTGGGTTAAAAGATCTTTAACTTGCTATAAGGATAGCTTGCTAACTAAGTATTTACCTTACCAAGAAATCAGAGACTATTTTTTTCATGATCTCCTGGTTTTTTTTCCCTTAGAAAGGGAGAATGTCTCTTTCTTTTCCAAGCTCCAGTGAATCAGGATATTGGTCAAATATTTATCAAGTACCCATGATTTTACACATGGTGGTCCAATGGTTAGACCTTTCCTCTGACCATGGCTCTGCTGCTTTCTCATGTATAGAGAATTGTTTCTTCTGATTTGAAGAAGCTAAAAGCACATTTTCTCCCTGGATCTCAGGGCATCCTGGCTATGTCTGTCCTAGCCCTGTCTCTCTCATGATACCTGAAATGTTCTATTCACCTAGGCCTCGTAACCCCCTGCCCACATAGTCCTCCTTCCCCAATCCCAATCCCAACACGCCACAGCTTTGTGCCCATCTACCCAGCCCCAAGTGAAAACTCGGGCCCAAGGCAGAGGAGACCCCTCTCTCCCTTCCTTCCTTCTTTTGAACACTTAAGCATTTACTCTGTGCCAGGCTCTGTTTTCAGTATTGGAGAGAGACAGAAATGTGTAAGCAAATAGGAGCCAAGATGATTTCAGAGATGAAGAATGCTAAGGAGGGAGGGTGGGCTTTACTTTAGATTGGGAGGGTGGTCTAAATGTCACATAAGCGACCACTTTGCAAAGATCTAGGGGCAGAGAACTTGGGGCACAGGGATAAGTAGTAAGGTGGCAAGAGGGAAACAAAAAGCCAATCTGATTGGATCACAGTGCTTTCTGGAGGAAGGTGGAGATGGAGTTATAGACGTAAAGAAGAGGCAGACCACTTACCATTATTTAGTGGATAGCTGCGATCTGTCCCTCTAGGTCCACTCTTCACCCTGCTTTGTCCTGGTGGCAACTTTCCCTTCACCTTCTGCCTCCTGTTTGTGTCCAGCCAATGAGGAGTCCCTGCAGATGAGACAAGATAAGGGCCTGTGTGTTTAACTGACAGTTAAACTGACTGAAGACTTCTCAGTCTTCATGTAACACTTAACAGGTGGCCTTCCTTTCAGGCCTGGGGTGCTAACTGTGCCCAGCTCTTACTAGCTCTGGGGACTCCACACCACCTGTCACTTCATGACAGTCTGCCCACACTCTTAAGGAGAGTTCAATAAAGTACTTACGACTTTTTTCCTAATCTGAATGTGTCATCTGTTTTCCGTGGAACCCTGACTCATATAGTCACATCGGCCATGGCAAAGCGTGTGTGTGGCTTGTGTCTTAAGGACAATGGAAAATTGTTGGCGATTTAAATTATTTTAAATTTGAAATCGGTTTTATTGAAGTACGATTTATGTACAGTAAAAATCACCCCTCTTAGGTGTATAATTTTATGAATTATGACCAATGTCTAGATACACAATCAAGATACAAAACATTTCCAACCATTTGAGGGTTTTAAAAAGGGAGGTTATGTGATTTTTGTTTCCGTTTTGAAAATCTTATTCAAATTTGAAGAAAGATTACAGAAAGGCACAAGTAAACATAGGCTAGTTAGGAGGCTACCATAGTGCTTTAGGGCTGGTCAGGGTATAATAGTGAAGGACCTGCTCTTTCAAAGATTATGGTGTAGCAGGACAAATCAATAAGGAAGGACAACATTATAATTCAATGTGATAACTTGTGTGATATCCTAAAGTATGGGGTGCTGTGGGAACACCTGAGAAGAACACAGGGGATCAAAAATGCACAAATTCTGTGTTCCTGCGACCCCTAAGGTCTAACCAACCTCTTCGGCCTGGGAGTGCCCAGAAGAGGTCTGATTCCACCAGAACCAGTACTTGTGGGCAGAGGGAAGCAGGGTTTTTGAATCCTCAAAATCCCAATAGTTCAAGGTATGAATGCCATTGATTTGAAGTATAAACCAAAAACATAAAAAGATTAATACATCAACATCAGATAACATCTATCAGTGCCCCCTAACAGTTTCCACATCACAGTCCACATAGCACATTGGGGTAAAGACCAGAGGTGGCTCACCTCCAGGCATGGACCAGGCCATCTTGGCACATGCATTTTACCAGGCCAGATGATGAAATCTGGGGGGTTTTTGTTTGTTTTTTAATTATTATTTTTTTATGCATTTAAATTCTAGTAGCCAACATATAGGACATCATTATTTTCAGATGTAGTGTTCAATAATACAGATAAATTATTGAAGGAAATCTGGTTTAAGTCACAACATTGTTTGGGTGATGATCTCTGCCAAGGATGACCTGTCGAGGCCTCGGTAAAAGGTATCTTCCAATTTTAAAGACTACTAAGCACTTTATCAAACATCAATTATTATTACACTGTAAAAACCTCAGTTTTACGGCACATACAGAATCCTCAGGATCGATCACAATGCTCTGCTTGATGTGTGTACCTTGGAAAAAACTAGTTGTCACCTGACCACCCCATAACAGCAGCTCAGGGGAGGGCAGTGAAGAAAAGGGAAGACCTTGATGACTCCTTGTCATTAACAGCCTACTGTCACTGCCCACCTGAATCACCTCCATTCACCTATATCAACACCAGCTCTAATCACCTTCTCCACCAAGCTCCTGGAAAGCAGAGGCTAGGGGAAAAAAAAAGTGAGGCAATGTGGTTGGAGATACCCTCTGGGTTGATTTTAGGTTATTAAATAATCGACTTGAAGAGGGTTGAATGCCATTCTTTTATTACAATTCGATCCTTTGTTATATTTTTCTAAGTTTTTTATTACCTCTAGATTTATCTGAAATGGCTTGTTAAAAGCAAACAGTGGCAACTGATGCATTGTTGAACAGTACATCTGAAACAAATGATGTACTATGTGCTGGCTAATTGAATTTAAATTAAAAAAAGTAAACAGTGGCTATCAAATGATTCCACTTTAATAGGCAAATACAGATCTGTCTGGATACTCAGGAGAGGAATGCCTTCAATCCCACAAAATAATGTCAGTGGTAAACCCAGGCAGGAAAAGAGGATGGTCCATTGATATCAAAATCACTGTGATGATGACAATGATAATACAATAATAAACATAAGACATAATGACAATGCTAGCAACATTAACAACATCAACGTTGACATTAACAGTGATAATACCATTAACTACAATGGTATAAATGGTATAATGGCCCAAATAATTAAAAAGCATGAAATCTAAGGTCTCATTATTATAAAGTTAATGAAATGTTCAGGGTGAGCCTGTTGTGGAGGTTGGGAATCAATTACTAGTTAAGATTATCTGAATTTTCCAGGTTCCATTGTACATACTAGGTACTAGGCATTGTGCTAAGCAGTTTATAGGAATTATCTTGCTTAATTCTGATGAACAACTGCAGGAGCTAGGTAGGTACTATTGATCTTGCCAAAAAAACAATGAGAAAACTAAAGCTCAAAGGTTCAGTATGCTTTCTTAACCAGGCTGTGGTCAAGGAAAGGGATCAATGGCATATCAGAAGACTTGCAATTTGGGGAGGCAACTTTGCCAAGCCTTGAGCTTCCTTATAGAGCTATTTAGCCAATGCAACTGGCAATTTATTGCTTCAAGGTCTTTTATGATGTTTCTAATATAATTCTCAGAAGTCTCTGAAATAGAGCAGGGCATGACATCAATTCAGTGTACTTCAAGGGCAGCCTATATACTAGACTGATGGTTTTCAAATTTTGCCATGCATCATAATCACCTAGAGAGACCATTAGATCACAGAGATCTATCCCCCCTACCTAGCCTTAAATCAGAACCTCTGGGAGTGGTTCTGGAGAGCTGCATTTAGACAATATCCCCCAAGGAATTCTGATGTATATCTGTTTGGGAACTACTGAAGTAGGCAGTAAGGAAAAAATCTCTTATTATATTTTTTCATCTCATGTTATGCTCATATATGATGTCAAAACTTTCTTAGAGTCAAGAATTCAGTGTATATAGTGAAGCAAACAGATCTGTTTCAGCAATATATATATATATATATATATATATATATATACTGCACATTTGTTGCTGTCTTTAACTTTTAAAAATCAGCTTTACAAAAACTTTACCAATTATTGGATACAATTTGGTGAGTTTTAGCAAATGTACATAATTGTGTAACCACCGCCACAACAGTGATATATAGTATTTCCATTATCACCCAAGATCTTTTGCAGTTCTTTGTAGTTAATCCCTTCCTTGGCTCCTGGCAACCACTGGTTGGCTTTCTGTCAGTGTAGGTTTGCCTTTTCTAAAAGTCTCATACAAATAGATTATACCAATTGTAAAGAAGAATATTGGTTAGATATCTTTTCTACCCTTTGGGTCTTAATAAGAATACAGATTTTTTTTTTCCCAGAAAATCATTGAGAGACCAAGGGAGCTAGTTTTACCTGGAAGGATGAGTCTGACAGCATGCCTAGTCCATGCTGAGCCCATCGTGGAGCCTATTACACACAAAGGAACAGAAGAACAAGGGTTGAAGAAGCATTGTCTCTATCTTCACATTCTCCAGTTATGACTCCCGGGCTGAAAATAGCAAGAAATGAGAAGGTTGAAGAGAGATCAGAAACAGCAGCCAGGTTTGCACCTGCTTCCTACACCCAACTAAGCAAGATAAGTAAATACAAATCACCAAATGAAAAACCTACGAGCCACAGAGCTGTACTGCAAATTCTCATGGATCTCCTGGCTAGTGATCTGCATACCCAGAGAAGGGGAGAAGGGGCAGATTATCCCAAAATCTGAGGGATGGTAGTAGTATAGATATATGGAAATACTAGAAGGAGAAAAGAAATTTAAAAGGCAAAAGAAAAATGAAGAACACACACAACAAGAGAAATTATGATGAAGTCAGAAAGAGGATGTAATAAAACCACTACAAAAATATAAAACATTAAAAGCAGCAGAAAGGAAAAGAGAGGCATCTGAAATGTAGTGATATGGACTCTTTGAAGTTAGGCAATAAAATGGAAAAAAGGAACAAAAGAAGAGGCTAAAGAGAAGATCAGAGGCGTGGAAGATGAAAGCATATGGGTAATATACACATAATTGATAGTTCTCAAGAAGGGAATGGAACAGGTGGGCCCCAAATGTTTTTTCAAAAATATAATAAAAGTTGGCAGAAAAACAAGCAAGCCCTAAATCTGCAGTGGCAAAGATCACACTGTGGCCCAAGAAAATTTGCAGGAAAACACTGTCCTCACTGAAGAAGTCATTTAAAAGAAGATAAGGGCATAAGGTTGGCACATATGTTCTCAAAGGGATGATATCACCCCCAAGGGGACAAAAGTTGGTTTTTGGAGGGGGACTAAGAAAAATCTTGGATATTATAATAGTTTGTAGCCCTCCAGAGGCCATGTGGTATTAAAGGTTCTTCAGGAGAGAAAGCAATAATGAAATTAGAACATATGATGGGTAGATAGATAGATAGATAGATAGATAATTATGTATGTATATGTAAATATAATAATAGACTAGAAGCACTGGATTAGTATAACATATCTATACAATCTTCCATGTCAAAGCAATGTTTAGAGAGGTCTGGGGAGAATTATGCATGTCCCCAATAATTTCAAACTAACCAATTATCAGTCATGAATATAGTCATTAGCCATGCATTTGCAACTATGCAAAGAGTCAGAATGTAACAATCACAGGCTATAATGAGAAAAACAGAGAGAGAATGAACTCCAGCCAGCCAGAAGAGGAACAGAAATAAAGAACCAGAAATGAGGGGGTTGTGATATTTAAGGACTTGGTGGTGAACACTGAAGCCATTAGTAGTTTATTACATTTACTAGAAGTGTTGTAAACTTTAACACTGTGAAAATAAAGGAGCTAAAAAGCAAGGTAGTGATATGAGGGTGGGGTAGGATTTCCCCATATTTCATAGCAAGGAGTCAATAGACCTAACTTGAAAAAATATTAACAATCATAAAGACAGCCACTGAAGGAACTAAAAACCAGATTATAAATCTCCCAAATATCAATAGGAGGAGAGCAACAGAATGAAAATAAAGAAGACATAACCATATAGCAAAAGATGAAAAGCAACAGAAGCATTAGAAAGAGAAAACAAGATGACAGAACTGAAACATGTTCTATATGTAATCAACACATTATGTATGTATATGAAATAAATTCTTCTAAAGATTCTCAAATTGTATTTAATAAACAAAACTATCTATATGTCTCAATCATTCAGGAATGTTAAAAGTAAAATGAGTGATAGGACAAGTGATTCTGGTTTTCTCCTTCTCTCTCTCTCTCTCTCTTTTTTTTTTTTTGGCATTAATTTGTCATGTCTGCTAGACAGACTTCAAGGCAAAAAGCATTAAACAAGACAGAAGAGTAGTTTATCATTATAAAAATGTTCAATCTCAAATGAAGATATAACTACTGTTATATTTTACATTCCAATTATTATAACATAAGAACACATAAAGCTTAAAACACAGGGAATTTAAGGATATTGCTCCAAATGGAGATGGATTTTAATTTATTTCTTTCAGCTGCAAACAAGTCAAATTCTCAAAATGAGTGATGGTATAAAGAATCTGGAATCTAATCCATCGGATTAACATCTTTATAATTCCAGGGCTGAAAACAAGAATAGACTTGTTTTCAAATACTTCTAAAAACGTTTATAAAACCTGACCATATATTAGACACAAAAAAGTATTTTAAATGGTAATGACACTAATGACCATGCTCTTAGTTTATAATGCAATTAGAGTAGAAATTAATAACTAATAAAACCAACCACCTGAAAGGTTATAGGCTCATTCTTGAGCAATTCTAGTCATGATTTCTTTATTGACTCCAAAGTTTAAGAATATCTAGCAAATAATAATACTGAAAACCCTACATTAATAAAACCCCATGTCAATAGCTAAAGCTACACACTGTAAAAAATGTGAGGTTCTAAACACATTACTAAATATGAAGTCAACTCAGTATTTTAAAAAGAATAAAACCTAAGGCAAGCAGGAGGAACAAATTATTTAAGGTAAAAAGCAGAAATTGATATATTATAAAACAAAAGAGAGAAAGTAAACTTAATCAATAAAACCAGAAGGTGATTCTTAGGGGGAAAAGAAATAGAGATAAATCAGCAGTTAGTCTAAACAAAAACTAAAAAGGAGAAAGCACAAACACAGATAATTAACAATGAGTCTAAGGGGGAAAGAAACCTCACATGCATAAGATTTTTAAAAGAATTATGAGTAGTTTGTAAAAACGCTATAAAAATAATATTGAACTCCTAGATGAAATGGACAGTTTCTAAGTTAAAAAAGTATCAAAATTGAGAGCATTCTTAATTTCTTTCATGACTATAAATTTGCTTATCTTCTTTCTCTTCTGAGGCCAAAGAACAACTACTCCCCATTTCCCCACCCCCAACAAGAGTAGGTCAAAAAGATGCAAAAATGCATTTTTGTCAAATCTTCAAGGAACAAATAATGTGATATTATTTACACTCTTTCAAAGCATAGTAACAAATAAGATATAAAGATCAATCTTGCTAATCAATGTCAATGTAAAAATCTCTAATGCAATATTAGCAAATAGAATCCAACAGAATATATAGATATATATATATATTATATACAATATATATATATATCACCCCCCCAAGCCAGATATATGTATATAATATATATATATATATATCTCCCACGACCAAATAAAGTTTACTGAGAAATGAAAGCATGGCTCAAGAATAATTAGAGGCCACACCTTCTGTTTACTACTGATCACTTCTTCCCTGGACCAGTTGTTTAACTGGCCCCTGCCCTTTAAGTTCATCCCTCCTCCCTCCCTCCCCATCATTACACCCCAGGGGATCTTCTATATTATTGACAGGGGAGCCTCCTAATACATGAATCTATATTTTGTTGCTTCCCTACTTGCTCTCCATCAGAGATTCTCCACCCTTCAGAAGAAAGTTTAATCCCTCGACTATGGCATGTGAGGCAGGTTATGCCCACCCATCTAGCTTTGTTTCTAGCGCACACACTTACACACATACACACACACACACACACACCACAGTTTATTCTCTAGCCACTGCAAAGTACTTGGAGATCCTCAACTCTTCTTACTGTCTCTTGCCTCTGTGCCCCAGTGCTGTTTCCTCTGCCTAGAAAGCTTTCCTTCCTCCTCTTCTCGTCTTTCTCAGCTTATTCTGGAATCATCTCCTGCAGGAAGCCTCCCCCACGACACCGAGTTGGTTTACTTCTCTGCTCACTACAACACCTTGTCCAGACCTCCGTGGGACTGACCACAGTGCATTAGAACTGTTGGCTTGTGTGTCAGTCTCCCACTTTACACCCTAACTTCCTTGAAGATGAAGAGTTTTCTTTTGTCTCTTGCACTGAACATATGCCTGGCATATGGCAGATATTAAATTAAGGCTGAAGGAATGAGTACTTCCCAGTCTGGTAGAAAATCACCTCCAGATCAACCAAGTCACTGTCAGTTGTTAATGAAATCACCCAGAAATGGGATCACTTTCCGGGCCCTGTTTAAAACTACTGTATGCCGGCTTCTGACCACAAGCAATTTTTTCCAGGAGTGTCACTGCTTGAGAAATAGAGGATTATCTTAGAGGAATGTGCATTTTCACATCTTCCTATCCTTGGGGGGATTAGAAACAGAAGTCCATAGTTTGAAGGTGACAGAACTCTGAGGACAAAATGACCCATCTCGAAATTGAGTGTGGACAAGCACCGATTTAGTTTACCATTGCTGGCCAGGCAGCATGCTTGTCTGCAAATGCCCCTGGTTTGCAGACGAGGAGCTTTGCACACCTACACATCACACTATTTTATAGCCCAGATTGTATCATCAGTACAGGGAAGAAACCACGGTCCTTCCCCCTATCACTCACTAAAAACATCACAGCTTACTGAGCTACTTTTCTCAGTAAGATGTCATCTACATTTCTCAGTTTCAGGTTCTTAAACATTTCTACTTCAACCACAGCTCCGGTTGTATTTCTTTTATGTAATTTATTTCCCCCCTATAATTTTACTTAAAGATGACTTTCAAACTTTCTGGCAGGAAAGCACTCTGATTTAGCAAAAATCTTATTTCACAGATAAAGAACGTGAGGCCAGGTAGGTTAGTTGTGTTTGCCCACACAGGTAGTTATTGAAAACCAGACCAATAAGAAATACCAAAATCCTAGATACGGTGTTCTTTAGTGAGACTAATACTGGTACTTATTTCTGCTTCCAATGGTCTATTCCAGCACAAAAGTTCTATGTGCTCATTGTCCAAGTCTCTTGATATAGCTTTGGCTGCTATTTTATTCAATCATCTGGCTTGGGGGGGTGATATATTTTCTAAGATATTACTCAGAGACAAGATTTTTAAAACCTAACACTAACCAGACAACACACACACACACACACACACACACACACACACACACACTCCCATGAGGTTACCAGATATATGGCTCATGCCACCTGGAAACTAGCTAGCAGATTTCTGCTCTAATCAAATCCATTGTCAATAAGTCACAAAACAAATTAAAATGCAGCAGAGAATGAGGGAAGTTAACTTCAGGGTCCACCAGTGTGTTCGTTCCAGCACCATCTGTGCATCTGTTACATGATTAGACTCTGTGTTGGGCAGTTTTTAAATAACTGGGCAGCCCTACCATCAAGACCATACGCTTACAAGTGAGTAAGAGTTGTCAATACAAGCACCATTAACGACTCTGCAGAAGCATCTACTCTGAGAGAAATCTCCTTTAAAAACTGTTTCTTTCTCGACCTGAAGGAAGAATGTAGAAGGGAGTTCTTTCTAAAGACCTTATAAACTACACTGGGGACACAGCACAAAGATATGGGGCCATAAATCAAGCCACCTTTGCATGTGCCTTGGTGGACATATCAGTTCTGCCTTCAGACCTCACAGAGCCGTTCCACTCCGCGAGGTTTCACACAGCTATGAATGAAGTGGAAGAGGGCACTGGAGGAAGTATACTAAATTTCATATACATTATTCTAGTTTTTATTACACACTTACACATAAGGCCATGCATTTTGTGTGCCAAAAACTATGGTAAAATGTTTTCTACTCTACTCTTTTCAAAATTCATTACAATGTAATCTCTTGCCAGATCATATCTTAGCAAAGAGGCAGTTATTTTTCCCTCCTCTTATGTGGAATTATTACACTCTTTTTATTTTTCTTATTGGGTTATGTCAGTCACCATACAGTACATCATTAGTTTTTGATGTAGTGTTCCATGAGTCATTGTTTGCACGTAACACCCAGTGCTCCATGCAACCTGTGCCCTCCTTAATACCCACGACCAGGCTCACCCATCTCCCTACCTCCCTCCCCTCTAAAACCCTCAGTTTGTTACCCAGAGTCCACAGTCTCTCATGGTTCATCTTTCCCTCTGATTCCCCCCTTCATTTTTCCCTTCCTTCTCCTAATGTCCTCCATGCTATTCTTTATGTTCCACAAGTAAGTGAAACCATATGATATTTGACTCTCTCTGCTTGACTTATTTCACTCAGCATAATCTCTTCCAGTTCCAGAATAGAGAGCCCAGATATGGACCCTCAACTCTATGGTCAACTCATCTTCAACAGAGCAGAAAAAAATATCCGATGGAAAAAAGACAGTCTCTTCAATAAGTGGTGCTGGGAATCTTGGACAGCTATATGCAGAAGAATGAAACTCAACCATTCTCTTACACCATACACAAAGATAAACTCTAAATGGATGAAAGACCTCAATGTGAGACAGGAATCCATCAAAATCCTAAAGGAGAATGCAGGCAGCAATCTCTTTAACATCGCCACCGGAACCTCTTTCAAGGCATGTCTCCAAAGGCAAGGGAAACAAAAGTGAAAATGAACTTTTGGGACTTCATCAAGATAAAAAGCTTCTACACACCAAAGGAAACAATCAACAAAACCAAGAGGCAACCCACAGAATGGGAGAAGATATTTGCAAATGACACTACATATAAAGGGCTAATATAAAGAAGTTCTATAAAGAACTTCTCCAACACAACACCCAAAAAACAAATAATCAAATCAAAAAATGGGCAGAAGACATGAACGGACATTCTCCAAAGAAGACATACCAATGGCCAACAGACACATGAAAAAATGTTCAACATCATTAGCCGTCAGGGAAATTCAAATCAAAACCACAAAGAGATATCACCTTACACCAGTTAGAATGGTGTTTACCCCCAAAAGACACAGATGTAGTGAAAAGAAGGGCCACATGCACCCCGATGTTCATAGCAATAATATCCACAGTAGCCAAGCTATGGAAAGAGCCAAAATGCCTTCAGCAGAAAAATGGATAAAGAAAATGTGGTCCATAAACACACTCTTTTTAATCATCTGTTTCATTTGTTTCCCCTCACCAGACAGCAAGCAATTTTGTATAGCCACAATGTAGTACAGTGCTTGGCACATACCAGATACTAACAGTTGTAAGGGAAAGGCTGAGAGGAGAGAGGGAGAGAAGGAAGTAGCAGTTGAGTCATCAGAACAAGAGTAATGCGGGAAAGAGAAAAAAAAGTATAGACAAATGAGTTGTGAGAGTTTCACCATCAGCCCATGGGCTATAGAACTTAGATCTTAATGAGGAAAAAATTGAAGACTGACATCAAGACACACAGTATACCTTCAAATTTTGTCCTTTTAGTGTATACATATTATACACCATTTTCATTTAGAACGTAAGCTCAAAAGGATTTGCTGAAAGTGACAAAAGTGTTTATAAAGCCCACATTAATAAACCTCTTCGGTATTGTTATATACATGAATAGACATTGCACTACGATTAGATTCCAGATTGTACAGCTGAAAGTGAGCAAAACTCCTAGCATTCTGCCTGCACCTTCACCATTCCCTGTTAGGTAATTTTTTTCTGATTATGTTACTCATTTCATGACCCTGAGTCCAGACCCTGATGTGCACTTGTACGATCAGGTCTACCCATCTAATACCACTTCAAGAGGCAGCAGCCAAACAGAAAGCTACTGTAGGGGGTAAAAAACATTAAGTCTGCGATAGAATATAAAGATGGATGGCGCCTGGGTGGTGCCTGGGTGTCTCAATGGGTTAAGCCTCTGCCTTTGGCTCAGGTCACGATCTCAGGGTCCTGGGATCGAGCCCCGCATCGGGCTCTCTGCTCAGCGGGGAGCCTGCTTCCCCCTCTCTCTCTGCCTCCCTCTCTGCCTACTTGTGATCTCTCTCTGTCAAATAAATAAATAAATAAAATCTTTTAAAAAAAAAAAAAATATGGAACTGGAACAAAAGACTAGACTGGCCTTGAACTCCCAAAACTGACAATCCCAAACTGAAGTGTCAGTGAAGATGTACTGAAATTTCACTTGAGATTGACTATCTATGAAAGTCTGAAACTGCTAGGTTATAAAGAAGAGATATATTAAGTATGTTTGGAAATCATACTGTTTCTCAGAAAGTACTGAGTAGCAAATATAATGAATAAAATTCTTAAGCATATACTTAGGTCTTAGAGTGATAAAAGAACCGTAGATCATGTTCAGATCCCTAACACTAACAAAGGAGGAAGCACAGGTCCAGAGATATTTCCCTTGGTCTAAGATCTCTGAGTTAGTATCAGATTGAGATTCCTAATTCCAGCTAGAATGCTCTCTTCTTTCTGTCCATCTAAAATAATTCTTAATTATGCATCATTTGCACAAAACTAAGTTAAAACAATGAGGAACTATATGATTTAACTGGGCCAGAGACAAAGTAATTTCCAGGTACCCATAGTCAGCAATTCAGTGATGTCATCAAAGACCCAAGTTCTTTCTACCTGTTCCACTCTTCCTCCCTAGGTACAACTTCCCTCTAAGTCTGATTCCCTTCCTTGTTTTAAGATAGCATTGATTGCTACTGGGGTTGTGTGTCTGCTTGTTAATGTTGGTTATGGGGGAAAAATAATAGTTATGTGAGGTAGGGAAGGAATACAAATCTCTTATAATTTGGCAATTTAGATCTTATGCTCACCCCTGGTCCTTGAAAGCTGGAGATGGGATGGATACTTAAATACATCCAGAGTGCGGTTATGTACCAATAATTTAGAGTTAGGTAATGAACTTAGCTTAACCAATACATGTCTATCCCAGTAGTAGTTCAAATTAGTATGCAAGTAATCAGAAATCCAAGCTGCCCTAGATACACCTTAAATGCTTCCCTCCTACTTCTAACACACCATTCCTCAATATTTCCTCCATCAAACTTCCAAAGTGATATAGCAGATGGAGTGAGAAAGAAATTGGCATAAGCTATTATATCCATTTGCATGCAATTTCTGTTCCTGACTGGCAAGACTCCTTCTTCAATCTTTTGGGTGGGCAAAACACAGCAGACTCCGCTAAATCCAGCTTTTTGGGTTTATGTAAATCAGTGTTGCATATTAGGACATTGATGCCTGCACAGCACCAGGAAACTAATTAATTTAGACTTTCTGGGGGGAGAACCCAGGCATAGGTATTTTTTAAACCTTCCCAGGTGATTCTAATCTACTGCCAGGGTTGAGAATTACTAGTGTGCTAAACATGCTGATTGCCTGAATTTCTCAGTTAATATCCTTGAGTTGTCTATTTATGGCCTGGGACTTTGAATTCAGTCTCTTTGCAATTTTCCCAGGTGACTTAAAGCATAATCCATTTAAATAAAACATCATCTGTGGTATGATAACAACTACAATTTGAGGTAAGGACGCTGTGTCAGCTTCCTTTTAGAGAATGCTGCTCAGTCAATGGAGGAATGTCTGAACCAAAATATTATATAGGCATGAGGGTTTTTGTATTGCCTTCTATCTATTCCTGGGTCTAGTGTATAACATACATTGGCAACATTCCATTTTTATATTGTAATGGGATCTCCATAGGCTTATATTGAAATTGGTTCTCTGCTGTAATCTCACATTTTAACAGCCTCTATAGACCTGCTCAGAAACTGACTAAAAATTGTTGTGAAGAATACTGGGCATCATAATTTATTTTTTAAAATCATACAAATGCCTCCATTTCCCCCTCCCCACCAACAACCACAAGAGATACTGAAGTACCATATATATTTGATAGTCATTTTACAAAAGCAAGAAACCGTTTTTCCTCCTGAGTGCAAAGTCTTCAGTCATCCTCAGATTTTTAATAGGATTTTGATGTCCATTTCAAATGATAAGGGAAAGTGATCTTATCACTTGTTTTCTTTGAGTGAATGTTAGCTTGAAATTAAATATAGGCACCAGAGCTATTCAGAGCCCCTAGTGCACCCAGTTGGTGACTCTTCTTTGTCAGACTTGTCACATTCAGGCTGCTGTCTAGATCAGACAGTGTTGGAGGAGGTCACTGAGAAGACATGACCACTGGTTGACCCATGAGCTGGACCTGAGCGTCAGAGGCTTCTTACCCGCTTCCCTGTTAGAATATGTATTGTACTCGCCTTCTCCGTGCTAGAAACTGCCCCAAGGATATAACCTTGAGACATTTATGTGGTAATGAGATCATCTGGACAGTATACGTGGCTGAACCCAGTTAGGACCTTTATATGAACTTTTGAGAGATCTACTAATCTTGTGGCTGGTTGTCCAAGACAAGCCTTATAAGTAAGTTCTCATGCTTTTTAAATCTCCCACCTACTACCTGGAGAGGCCTCTTTCTTTAGTCTCTCTTTACCCCCTGTGTAAGGGCATCAGTTTGTCAAACAATTGGTGAGCCAGCCCAGAGACTAAAGAAATGGGTGGGGAAGAAGCAATCCACCTCTATGCAGGGAGGGGTGGCCCACAAGTTGGGTGTTTTGTGGACTGCTGTGTAGGTACAAAGATGTCCTGAAAACACCAGCTACTTGAATGCACTTATTTAAGAAGCTATACATAGTACGCTGTGGCAAAGAAGTGAAGTGAATGGCTGCCACAGTGGGTCGGCCTCTACTGTGGGCAGTTTGGCTAGACACTGATGCCCAACTAGAAGCTGAAGCTCAAGTTAGAAAGTTGGGAGAAGGACCGAAGTTAGGGATGTGCAGCTGTCCTCTGCTCTGCTAGCTGCAGGGCTGGCGCACACGGTAAAAGAGCTGCATAATAACTTAGAGAACTTACTGTGCCATCTCATTAAGCCAGGAGGAGGGCTTGGGACAAAGCCCGATTAGGATGCTTAGAGGCAGAATCCCTAGGAAAGTTAAGGACAGCAAAGGGGAGGATGTTGTGATTGACAGTGAAACATGAACGCCCCACGCTGTCTGACCCCGGGCACAAAGAAAAACTTTAAATAGCAATTATCCTAGACTTCTGATAACAAAGAAATACACCCTAAAACTCCTAGGAGAAGAGTTGCGTTCTTTCTCTGTCCCTTGAAGTTGTAAATCTTGTAATATCTTTGAAATATAAACACCCCAGGAGATAACTGAAACACTACCCACAAAGACAGAAAAGGAAAAAAAGGTGGGTGAAGAAGCTTTTTAAAATACAAACTACTGTAAAAGCTACCTTGCCCAAAATCTAGTCCACAGCCTCCATCGGATTATTCATGAAGGGCTAAGGTTTTGAAATAAAAACTATGGCTCTCTGTTTGTGTCTGTCTGTATGTTTGTGTATGTCTATGGATGGTTGTTATGTATATGCGATTTTTTTCTATCTCTAGAGGTAATTTACAAAATTGATTTGCAAAACAGCTCTATTCAATTGACCTAAAGAAAAATAAGCTTTAATATCAAGGTGTACTTATGTAAAACTGAAACTTAATTTTCTTTGATCTGCTAAGAGTTCTTGGTCTGTTCTTGGCGGGATTGTGAAAGGTTTTGCTTTACTTGTTAAGTAATCTGCCTAAAAAACAAAGATTCTGTATTTTATCAAAATAATTTCCTGTGCTTCATGTTTTATTCATCAGATCTTTGATTACTGTGGAAAACTTAGTCTTCTCTATTCAAAGAGCTAAGATTTTGAGGCGCCTGGGTGGCTCAGCAGGTTAAAGCCTCTGCCTTCGGCTCAGGTCATGATCTCAGGGTCCTGGGATCGAGCACCACATTGGGCTCTCTGCTCAACAGGGAGCCTGCTTCCCCCTCTCTCTCTGCCTGCCTCTCTGCCTACTTGTGATCTCTCTCTATATCAAATAAATAAAATCTTTTAAAAAAAAGGGCTAAGATTTTTACAACTATATAACTTTCTGTATTTGCCTTTGAAGTGTTAGTTTCATTAATGGATAACTAAGTATGGTTTCACAGTAACTTATGATCCTATTTAATCAAGTGTTTTAAACATTTCAATATTTTTAACAAACTTCCCCCAGATCAAATCCTGAATGAAGTTTTCTTGACCCTGAACTAACTTTGGGATTTTCCAAAGGGTCCCTGGACCATCTCAAAAGATGTGTTCTCTCTCCTTACGAAAGCAAGATGTCAAACTAATTAGGCTTATCAAAGTTCATGGGAAACACTGTAAAATAAGAAATAATGCTAAATTTTCTTTGGGATATATTTGTATGAAATTCCTAAAAATCTGATATGTTCTGGTATAATGTTATCAGTTATAACTTTAAAATGTGTGTCACTGAAATAAACAAATTCCCTTGTCAACTGCATTATAATAAACTCTCATCAGATCTTCAACCATGAGTGGTTTTATGTCTTTTGTCATTTACAGATAGTTTTATTCTGATATTTGCAGAAGTGTTGCTGCAAAAGTGCTTCACCTTTAAGGAGATTCACGGAAATGACTCTGACAAGTACAGGTTTCTGATAATTAAGACCGATTGGCTTTCATATGGAAAGGGTTAACAGTGGTCCCTATATATGCTTCCCTAAGGCTACCTGTGTGGCCCCACAATGTGTCATGGGATGGCAGCCTGAGACCTGTCCTTGTTCTTCTTGCCCACAGAAAAACCAGCTATTACATTGATGATATAAGGTTAACATGTGAAGACTTGCCTCTCCTGTTAGACACTCTGCAGGATTTGCTGAAACATCTGTGAGGGAGAAGTTAGGTGGTGAACCCACAAAAATCCCCACAGAAAACCCACAGAAAAAAGGCCAAGGCACCCCCACAAATATTTGGGAGTCATTTGGTTAAGTAAGACATATATTCTCCCAGAAACAAGATTCAAGCCTACCCAACCCCTAAGAATGGAAGAGATGCAAGCCTATGTAGAAATTTTAAGGTTACTTATTTTATTTATTTATTTTTTAAAGATTTTTTATTTATTTGACAGAGAAAGACACAGCGAGAGGGAACACAAGCAGGGGAAGAGGGAGGGGGGAAGCAGGCCCCCCGCTGAGCAGGGATCCCAATGTGGGGCTCGATCCCAGAACCCTGGGATCATGACCTGAGCTGAAGGCAGAGGCTTTAACCCACTGAGCCACCCAGGTGCCCCGGTTATTTATTTATTTTAAGGTTATTCCTCACCTAGCAGAGTGCTTCCATCCCTTACACCACCTGGTTAAGAAAGGCCATGTGTGGGAATGGGGATTAAAACAGTAAGCTGTCTTGGGAAAGACAAAAATACTGGTGAGGAAAATTAAATTAAAGCTCTGGGCATTTCCCAAGCAGCCTACTATCTGAGTTAGATGTGTTGTGTTTGTGACTCTGGAATATATAGGTCAGTGCTCCTCCAGGAAGATCCTTTCATACAGAAGCCAGTGCTGCAACCAGTAGGCTGAACTCAGAGCAGTTTGGCCAGTGATCACTCATGATCCCTGACCATTAACCCTTAGCACTGACAGCTGGGCTATCAACCCTATGATTTATATGATGGGAAGCCAAGAGGTGGAAAATCACGACTGTGTCCTTGGGGGTCAGGATGTGTGGAGGGAAATTCAGGTTCACCTGCAGGAGGCTGAGACAGTCTTCCCTGTCTTCCATGCCCTGGCTCATAATGCCCTGGTATTCCATAGCAATCAGGAAGCTGATGCCCTAGCCCATGTATAAACCCTAACAACTGACCCTTCTGTAGATATAGCTGACTGGGTGCATAGGAAGAGTGGCCATGATTGCACCTGGGTTGTTTAGAACATGCTGGTACTGCATTAACAAAGTCACTGTAATTCAAAAGCAACCCAGTGTCCTTGGCAATGTGCCATCCCACCTGGGTACAAAGGTGGCCCAATTGGTAAGGGATTGGCAAACTGATTATATTATTCCCCTCCATCTGAGTGAGGGCTCTACATATCCTTTGGCTTGTGTAGACACATCTACACTCACTCAAATTTTCGTGTCACCATACAAATCAGGCTGCCACAGTTAGAGGTTTAGAGAAGCTGAGTACCACGTATACATATCCCCATCAACTAGACAGTGATCAGGGGTCACATTTCAAAGGTCATGGTGGGCAAGACTGGGCAAAAGAACATGCCATTGAACAGAAGGTCCATCTCTCCTATAACCTGCACATAGTAGGGTTGGTAGAAAGGAAAAATGAAATAATAAAGCAGCAGAATAAATTACTAACAAGTAAAACCATCTCAGGTGTGTGGTCTAAAGTACCGTCCCATGCTTTAATACATTTGAATGATCAACAGGTAAGGCCTGTTGCCCCATATGCCAGACTGAGAACCCCCGCTGAGACACTCAGTGCCATAAAGGTATGGAAGTCCAGGGGAAATGCCATTGCCCTGATTCTTACCATGGATCAATGTGCTATGCTGCTGAGAACACCAAGCCCCATCACACCTGGAAAAGGTGTCATCTATTGGAATTTACAATGAGATGTCCCACCAGGAGGAGTGAGCTACTTCACACCCTGGGTAAGGAGGAACTATTCCATCTCCACTGAGATTCCATTGTCCCACTATAAAGTGGACCTGCTGAAATGCATATACCTGGGGTGGAACATGCAGCATTAAAAGAGGGGAGGTTGTGGGGGTCCTGGTCTGGCATATCTTGTCTCCAGTCCATCTTCTCATGCCTGACAGTGCTGTCTCCCCCAGCCAACACATATGGTATATACAACCAGGTCAAGCTCCTAAATCTGCCACCTCACTTCCCTCAAGGCCAGGTGAGCACATTTTTTTCCCACTGGTATGATCATTTGGCCATCTTTGTTCCCTCCTTTGGCTTCTAGGATATTACAGCACACATAAAAGCCCTTACTAAATTCACCCACCAAGCCTTAAATAATAGCCTGTCCTTACTAAACACTGAAATATCTCTAGTGAGAAAGGCTGCCCTCCAAATAGGATGGCCTTGGACATTATTACTGCTTCACAAAAAGGCCCCTGTGCCGTTATCCAAACAGAATGTCATGTGTTCATACCTGATGAGTCTGCCTATGTGTCATCTTTATTAAATTACATGGGGACACAAGTGAATGCTCTGAGTGCTCAGAAGACTTAATAAATCGGTGATTCAGATCATGGGGCCCTTGGTGGAAAAAGTTTTCAGCGATTTTGGAAATTAATGTCTTAATTTATTTTCTCTTGCACGTGCCTGCATTGTTGCTATAGCATCCACCTCCAAAGCAGCCAGAGAGCTGCCAAATAAGCCACATCCATGCTAGCAAAACTCCTTGCTGACAAGTCAGGATGCATTGCAGGACAGGGGGGTGCCTGAGATTGTAAGAGCTGGTCGTGAGGGGTGGAGTGTCAGAGGAGGTCATGGAGAAGCCATGCCCACTGGGTGACCTGCAAAATGGACCGAGCCATTCAGGGGGTCCTCATCCCTTCCCTGTCCTTGGAAAGTGCTCCTTTTGCCTTCTCCACCTTGCAGTAGTGATGTGATGCTGAGACCACCTGGACAGTGACCAAACCCAGCTAGGGCCTCTGTCTAAATTTTTAAGATTTGGCAGGTAGGTACAGGATCTGCTTGACTTGCAGCCACCCAAGACGAGCCTCGAGGTAAGGTCTCTTGTCTATTAAACCTGCTCTCTACCAATCTGGAATAGTCTGCCCCTTTCTTCGGTCTCCCCATGTCTGAGGGTAGTTTACAAACCAATAGCCAGGCCCCCCCTTTTTACCTATTCCACCTCCCAGGTACCGCCAAAGTGACAGGAGAACTAAATCCACCTCCTCTGTGGTGAAATTAGCATTATCAGTTGCCTCAGAGTCTGTAAGATTCATAAGGGAGGTGGCCACCTCCTCCCTCAGGTCATCATCCCCTCTGGGCAATCTCTCCGGGTTGGAGTCTCACTCCTTAGTCCCACAGCATCTCTGCAGCTCTGGAGAGGTTCAAAGCAAGATGCACTACTTGCTAACTCTAGGTTATTTAAACAACATCACCTCTACAAATCTCCGTTTCTTAATCAGCAAAATGCAAACACTACCTCTTAGTGTCTTTGGGAGGATTAAATGAGATAACGCATAGACTGTTCACTCAGCATGGGACACGGCACAGATTTTGGCTACTGTTAATATAACACTGCTGCTGCTGATGTTGCCACCCCCACTGTGACTGCCCCATGGGCATGTCTTGTACAATTCTATGTTTTTCTTACATTTAATTTCTCTTCTCCATTGCTGTTTCAGCCCTTTACCCTGTCATACCTAGACTAACTTGTCAGAGTCCAGAATAGTTCTCGTTTCCTGCCTTAGCTGCTGGCCTCTCCTCTCTAGCAAGAGAAAGAAAAGAACAAACAAAAACAAGAACAACTAAATTCTCTTTGCGAGAACTTCACAAAGAACCTCCAGTTGAAATGGAAGAACACGGATGCTGTTTCCCAAACCTACCCGCCTTTCCTTAGTACAGCTCCTATCACCCCTTAGAACTGGAACTCTGCAGAATGTATTTTAGGAAATGGTGTTTTAGGGAAATGATAAGACCAAATCAGGAACCTAATATGCTCTTTCTCAATGTCCCGTGCCCTAAAGAACAAAAGGCTTGCAGCCTAAGAGAGGGAGCACAGTCAAGCCTAATTCAAGGCCTCCTTCCTGAACCAAGTTCCAGGAGTCTTCACTACCGTCACTGATCTCTAAGGAGAAGGCTTTGGGGAAGACGATGACATCTATAGTGCGAGGCCATCGAGACGTGCACAGCAATGACATCCTGCATCTGATGTTGCTGTTCAAGCCCTTTCAGTAACAGAGGAGGGGCATGGAATCCCTTCAGAGTCACTCTATAAAATCTTCATTCCCATCACCTGCTCAGCATGAACCTTGCTTGCTCCTTGGGTTTGAGGTGATTCACTTAGTTGCTTCTCCAGAATGTACCAAACATTGTTCTGTTCCAAGTAAGCTCATGTAATAGCCCAGGGTTCTGAAAAGAAAGCTTTGCTACTTGCTACCGGGATTGGTCCAAGAATTTGTTGAAGAATGTTCTTCTGCCACCTCTCTCTCCATCAGAATACACAGCTCTGTAAATAGGAGTGAGGGATCTGTGCTCACAAAGGTAATCTTTGCCACTCCTAATTAACAGTATAAGTCTCGTACCTGTGGCAACAAAAGCTCCATTAAGTGTTAAGCACCTA
This sequence comes from Procyon lotor, assembly GCA_028646535.1. NCBI lineage: Eukaryota > Metazoa > Chordata > Mammalia > Carnivora > Procyonidae > Procyon > Procyon lotor. Next base: position 46,166,590 of record CM053609.1, read on the forward strand.
GGGGTGCCTGGGTGGCTCAGTGGGTTAAAGCCTCTGCCTTTGGCTCAGGTCATGATCTCAGGGGCCTGGGATTGAGCCCGCATTGGGCTCTCTGCTCAGGGGGGAGCCTGCTTCCCCCCTCTCTCTGCCTACTTGTGATCTGTCTTTCTGTCAAATAAATAAATAAAATCTTAAAAAAAATTAGAAAAAAAAAGTGTTAAGCACCTATTCTCCTCATCTCAGTTCACAGTCGAAGGGCACAGTGGTCAGCATGACTGCAGTCACCGCTTCACAGGGCAGTATGAGTAGGGAAACAGTGTAACTAATGATCCAGACCAGAATACTTTTAAACGGGTGCCTGGGTGGCTCAGTGGGTTAAAGTCTCTGCCTTCGGCTCAGGTCATGATCTCAGGGTCCTGGGATAGAGCCCTGCATCGGGCTCTCTGCTCAGCGGGGAGCCTGCTTTCCCCTCTCTCTCTGCCTGACTCTCTGCCTACTTGTGATCTCTCTGTCAAATAAATGAATAAAATCTTTGGGGAAAAAAATGCTTTTAAAAGTGAAAGAGGAAATTATTAACAGTTAATCTAGGATAAGAGGTGCAAAACAGAACGATCCTGAGCAAACTAGGAATGATATCACCATACTCAAGAGAACTATGGTTCTTAGAAAATGCTATGGGAACACAACTCCCCATCCTGTGTCCCTAGACATAAAGATGATGAGTCTTCTGCTACTACCAGCTGTCAGAAGAGAAGGAGCCATTATTCCTTATTCCCATCATGCAGGCCTTTTCTGCTAATCTGATACCTCGGATGAAAATTGTCTCCCACTCTAACCCTTTGATGATGTTCCTCAAAAAAGGGGGAGCTGTGTTCTCTGGTTTGATTCCATCTTTGCTCATTTTATCTGCTCAAAGGAAAAAAGGATAGACTGTCCCTGACTTAGAACAATTCAACTTATAATTTTTCTGTTTTATGATGTGCAAAAATGATATGCATTCAGTAGAAATCATATTTCAAATCTTGAATTTTGATCTTTTCTTGAGCTATTGATATGCCATGTGATACTCACGGTGGCAGTGGGCCCCATTCCCTCAGCTACACAATCACAGGGGGAAACGACCATACACTACAACCATTGTGTTTTTCACTTTGGGTACAATATGCAATCAGTTACATGAGCTATTCCACACATTATTATACAATAGGCTTCCTGCTACATCATTTTGCCAAACTGTAAGCTAATGTAAGTGTTTTGAGAACTTTCAAGGTAGGTTAGGCTAAGCCATGATATCTAATAGGTTAGGTGTATTTAAAAGCATTTTCAACTTACGATATTTTTCAACTTTTGATGAGTTTTCTAGATGTAACCCCATTATAAGTTGAGGAAGATCTGTATTTCCTTTTAAATTAAATCATAAAATCAATTGACTATTACAATTCTGAAAATAGAGCTTGATTTGTGATAAATACACAAAACGAAAAGTGTTAAGTTCAAAATACTCCAGAAATAAGGGGAAAATTCTAGTAGATGAATGGATAAAGATGTGATGTAGATACACAATGGAATATCATGTGGCCATCAAAAAGAATGAAATCTTGCCATTTGGCAATGACGTGGATAGAACTTGAGGGTATTACACTAAGTGCAATAAGTCAGAGAGAGACAGATACCATATGATTTCACTCATTGTGGGATTTAAGAAAAAACAGGTGAACAAGGGGGAAGGGAAGGAAAAATAAAATTAGAGGAAAACAGAAAGGGAGGCAAACCATAATATACTTAACTATAGAGAACAAAGGAGGGTTGCTGGAGGGGAGGTGGGTAGAGGGATGGGTAACTGGGTGATAGGCATTAAGGAGGGCACTTGAAGTAATGAAGACTGGTATTTATGCAACTGCTGAAACACTGAATTCTACCTCTGAAACTAATAATACAGTATATGTTAATTAAATTGAATTAAAATAAAAAAAATAAATAAATCTTTCTAAAAAGTAAATAAGGGGGAAATTCTAGTAATAATAAAAAATGAAAATTAGAGAAAAAAATTTTAAAGTGTGTGAAACATAAGAAAATTGCTAAAATACATAAATGACTTATGTGGCAAAATTTGGAATGATTATGAAGAGGATGGTCAACTATTATAAAAATAACAGGTCTTTCTAAATTAACTTATAGACTTAATAAAATTCTCATCAAAACTGCAACAAAATTAGGAGATGGGAGAGTTGCCAAAGTGGTTCTAAAGTTTATCTATAAATACATTATTTTATTCAACTTTGTTTTTGCAATTTCACAAATGGAGGATGTCTAACCCTTACAAATATTAGAACATATAACTACAATTCCCAAAATAGTTAAAATAATATTTTTAAAGTAAATATCAATTTACATCTAAGAGCCAAATACATGGAGCTGGTTTCATTAATTGAATTGGGAAGGGACTGTTTCAATAATAGTTGAGAAATTCATTTTTGGAAAAAAAAAATTCTAAGTCCTCAGGTCATACCATAACCATAACCAAATAACCTAAATGTATGTAGAAGTTAAATAAACCAAAAAAGTAAAAGACAGTATATTTATATAGTTAGTTGATTTCTCAGTGGCAGATCTTCTACAGATTAAAACAATGGAGAAATCACAAAAGGAAAAAACAGATTTGGTTTTTTAAATCCCTTAAACTCCTCGAAGTCAAAATGTCATAAACAAAAGTAAGAGGCAAGATCTAAGACAGATTTGTAATTCAGTGAATGAAAGAGGGTAACAGTTGTATGCTATCTATTACCATAATAATCAAAGCTTCAGGGAAATATAATGAGAATATTTACTGGTCACAGCCGGGGGTCAGCTGGGCATCAGCTGGGCGGCTCTGCTCATCTTGACTGGGTTCACTCTCCTGTCTAGGAGTCAGTTACTGTCAGCTGATTTACAATGGCCTCTTCTCCTTTCCACATGTCTCTCATCCTCCAGCAAGGTAGCCCTGGCATATACTCATGATAATAGTAGAGATACAGGAGGTAAAGTGGAAGTATGCAAAGATGTTTGTGACCTGGGCTTAAAAGCGGCACATATCAGGGTGCCTGTGTGGCTCAGGTCATGATCCCAGGGTCCCGGGATTGAGTCCCGGGCCGCTACATGCTACATGCTATGCGCTACATGCACCCTGGTCGCTACTGGTGATCATTTTACAACCATGAGAGCAACAGCCCTAGAAGGTAGAAGAGGAGAGAAACGGGAAGAACCAGAGTCCTGGATCACCATGCCTCAAGTCGGCTTTGCCTCTGGGCTCTCAGGTATGTGAGAGATTTCTCGTTATTGTTGAAGTCTCAAGGTACCTAGGCTTCCTGTTACTTGTAGCCAGAGGCATCCTAACCAATATAGGAAGCCCCCCTCACACACACCCCTTTTCCTAAAAGTATCTCCTTCCAAAGCATATGCAGCCATTGGAACTAAAATGTCTTTACAGATTTCAGGACGTGATACAGAAAAATATCAGTTGGTATCTCTAGCCACTTTGGCTTCTAAGGAAAGCACGAAAATGTCAGACGCATCTGCCTCCACTTTCTTCCAGCCAGATGCTGGGACAGCAGTCCACACAACCCTGAGGATGTGAGATAAATGGAGTGGCAGTGGCCGTGGCCAGCCTTCTGTGGGTCTATCTGTGGCTATAGACTCAAGTCAGACTCTCAGACCAAGTCTGTTATAAGCAACAAAAAGAGCATGACTTTATATAATACCTCCAAACATATTCCTGATTTAAGACAAGTCTCTTTTGTGTTTGGTGTTTCTAATCTGCGGAGATGCTACTTGTTTCTCTTCTAAAAATGGTTATGGTCTCGGTATTTTCTTATCTGAAAACCAAATGCTAAAGATGTATTATAGCAAATGTCTTTTATAAAGATATGAGTTGCAATTTTGTTCACCATATCACAATTTTTAAGCTCTATTACTATGATTATGACCTTTCATTTGAACCATTCTTGAGTTTTTTAAAGCCATATCCATATGATTAGATATAAAAAGAATATTTTCAACAGACTTTTAATAGGACATAAGGGTCCAATAAAACAAATGTTCTGTGGATATGAGAAAGTTCAAATTATTGGTGCCTTTTTCAAAAATTTTTAATAAGATTGTATTGAATTTTAGCATTGAGTTGGAAGCTATTCCAATAGTGCAAATGCAAAACCTCATCAATTTTGACTGCATGAGAATGCAAATTTTGTCCTTCCGAGTACCTTAATGAATAATTAATATCATGTTCAATGATCTGGCTGCAAGCACCAATCGGTTGGCCAAAATAAATTGGATTTGTATTGAGGAAACAGTTCCCCATGCTCATCACAAAGATTACTGTTTCTTTTAGGGAAAGCCTATGATAGTATTAAATGAAGCCCTATTGGAATACGTTGCTGCTATCTGCTTGAATAATCATTCCTTTTTAAAACCACACTGTCAAAGCACTCACTGTTCTTAAAAATTAAAAATCTGAGACTGACATCACCAAGATGGTGACATAGGCTGTTCCTGAGTCTGTCCCCCACCACACACACGCAAACACACACACACACACACACACACACACACACACAAGAACAACTATTCAAGAACTGGAAGAATTTCTAAAACACAGGTGTGAAGCACTCCCCTGCATCACAGAGGCCAAGACAGACGGCATTAGAAGGTAAGAGAAGCAGTTACATATTGACCACATGCCCCTCTCCCAAGCCTGCACAGCCCCTTGTGGGAAGTACCCCCGATCCTCTGGTTCCTTCAGAGGAACAAAGAACCCAGAAGGACAACAACCTCCCCTTACCCCCATCATTGTGAGTCACTGTGGGAAACCCTATTCTGATTTTGCACCACAAGGATTGCAGGGGAATCTGACTATGATGGAGAAGGAGGGAGGGATTTGCTACAACTAGCACACAGATCTTGACAGACCAAGTTTATATCCACAGTGTTCAATTCACAGATGTCCTCATCTGTAGAACCAGCAGAACCAAGTCAGAGGAGCACTCTAACCAGGGAACTCCGTAGGGTATAGATCTACCTGATTTGAATCCTCAAATGAGGGGATTTGCTGGCCCTAGAGCCTGGCTTGACCATGCCCAGGCGGGGAGCTGAATCACAGCCCAGCTGCTGTGGCAAGTCTTCCGGCCCCATCTGACCAGAAAGATTAGCAACAACTCTTGGAGGCCGTGCAGCCCAGTGGGGCTTAAGCCACGAGGTGGGCAGGCAAAGATGACTGCCTCCAAAGCAGAGCCAGGGCTGGGCATGGAGAATTCCCATGCTATGCATAGGCAGGGGCATTAATTCATAGCCAAGACTAAAGGTAGCTCCCAGCCCCTTCCAACCAGAGAGTCAGTTTGGGAAATTGAAAGTAGAACAATCCTTCGCAGTCCTACCCAGACAAGGAGCTCAATCACAGCCCCACCTGCTGCAGCGAGTGTCTCCTGCTCCGATCTCTCACCAGAAGGGCTGGTGACAACTCCTGGAAGTCGTGTGGCCCGTGGTGCTTGCGCTAACAGGTGGGCGGGCAGAGCCAATACTCAGCAGAACGAAGCCAGCAGCCCCTGTTCACTCAGGAAATTTGGGTCCAAGTCAGCTTAGAGTTAAGGCACCAGAGAGTTTTATTCGCAGTAGAGCTGCTTCTCCCACTGCTCTCGGGCAGGAAACCTACTTCACAGTCCCACTCACCCTGACTATAACCTTCAGCCTTGCTGACCCGGGAACCTAACAAGAGCACCCAGGAAGTTGTTACAGTGCCCATTCCAAGAGCCCCACATACAGCAGCACTTGAACAGAGAGCAGAATTCGCGGCTTCCTTGGTCTGCAGCAAAACCTGCAGCCTCACACGATCAGGTAACTCAGTGCAACTCTGGCCTGATTCAGGTCCCCAAACAATGAGCTGTACAGGTCCTGCGTCTGTCCTGCTGCCCCACCAGAGCAAGGAGGCTAATTCATAGCCCCATCTGCCACTGAATACAGTACACAGTCCTGACTATTTAATAAGCCTGCTTAGAGAATCCAGACAAATGCAAGCCTATCCGACTGGCTTGCCTGGGTAGGGAACCAAGCCAGAAGTCCTATCTAACTATTTTCAGCCAGTGGCACACTCCCCATCCCTGTCCTCAGAGCTCAGTTACCTCACCCAAAAATAGACTATAACAGCAGGCCTCGCCCACCCAAAACATTACCAGCAAGCACACTGGAAAGCTGACTGATGAAGAACTATCTCTGCCAAAGCAAGTCTGTGAAGTCAGGAAAAGGAGCCCAGTCACTCAACTGGCACAGAAACAAACATAAAAATTAGGGATCACAAAAAATCAGGTAAATAGGGGCACCTTAAAGCCTCTGCCTTCAGCTCAGGTCATGATCTCAGGGTCTTGGGATGGAGCCCCGCATCGGGCTATCTGCTCAGCAGGGAACCTGCTCCTCCGCCCCCCGCCACCCCCCCCCCGCCTGCCTCTCTGCCTACTTGTGATCTCTCACCCTCTGTCAAATAAATAAAATAAAATCTTAAAAAAAAATCAGGTAAATATGATACTACCAAAGGAAACTAATAACGTTCTAGTAACTGACCC